>CM037853.1:219395937-219893856 GCA_021234595.1 Delia radicum | reverse complement strand
TGATTAAAGTATATCAAAAGTATGCTCTATTTATGTGGCCCTTAAAGTACACTTAGAATACTATGTAGGTAAAGACCACTGCAAATGTAGTTGAAAACAAATGAAATTTCATTTAAAGAAAGGACGACTTACATTACAGTAAATTCAACAAACATTGTCATTTGTTTTTTAATGTTCAAAAAATGACTAACAATTGTAGTAAAATGAACCACATGGTAGTAAAAAATAAACAAACATTTATATATTTTTTATTTTTTTAAATAACAAAAACAACTGTAAAAAATGAATGTAAAATCAGCAAACAGTCATGTGATGTGGTTGTTTTTTTTAATGAACTACAAGGTTAGTAAATATTTTAATTTTGTTCTTCAAAATGACTGACATTTACATTAAAAATAAAGAAACTGTATTACAACCCAAACAACTACATATTTTTAAAGCAGAAGATCCCTGAGTGTATGAGTCAAATACTTGAAATATTTAACGTAATTATCTGGCCTTTACGTAACCGTTTGTTAACGTTAATTGTTTCAATTTGTTTTTAACGTTAATTAAATTGTTCGCCCAAAAAAGTTAAGTCTTTAAAATGCATGCCTTTAATGTTAAAGAAGGTCAGGACTGTAACTTTCATACGTTTATGAATTAAGTGTCAGGCCTTAAGATATGGTACACACAATTTTAACATTATAAAGTACGTAGTTCTAAGGAACTATTCTTTATAGAAGACTTTAAATTATTTCAATAGAAAATATATTTTGCTAAATTTTTAGCAGGGTTCGTAGTTGCATTAACTTAAGCTTAAGCATGTGCGAATTTATTTTTGCACTTACCACATCAAGAAGTACATGTGCTATTTTATACACTCAAAAATTTTACAGTAGAATCTACTGAAAATGTCAGATAAAAGAACTGTAATTTCAGTTTCAAAAGGCGACAAATGTAATTACCGTTAAAATAACTACAAATGTAGTTGTTTTTAACTGTTGAAAAATAACTAACTAATGTAGTAAAAAAAAAACTAACAATGTCGTAAAACAACTGAAAATTTTTTTACTACAAAAACTTTAAAATATCTGTAAAATTGGTAAAAACTACTATTTTCAACAGTGTATTTTCCTCTGTGATATGCTTATTTCTTGAGATAATCACTATATAATTTCTTCATAATCTGTTTGACTTCTAAGGACTAGAATCGTTGTTCGTTTAGATTACGAAATCTGGAATATTAAAATGTATCCAATTTATTATTATGACTTCCTATGTGCATCCAAATATGAACCCAGATTTTAAGTCAACAAATTTTCGTGTACATGGTGCGGTTTAAAAGTAAATTTGAAGTTGTAATACAATTAATATTTTACAATAAATTTTAATTTTAAAAAATTTATAAAAATATTGACCAAAAATTAAGATGGTCTTCTTTTCAAGAATAACTTTTGATTTAAGGACGCACAGGATTCTGGTAGGACACGTTGTAAGAATTTTAATAAAGTTGTCAATGTAAATATAATATATATTGTAGCAAACTCTATAATTTTAACAAGATATTTTAAAGTTAAGTTATGTTTTCTGGTGAGTTATGTTTTGATAAAAAATTTTCGAAAAGCAAAATTTCATATATTCAAATGAATTTATTGGAAACAGAAATTTGTGGATCAGAGAGAGAGAGCTTAATATTCACTATAGCTTTTCCGTGTAATTCCCCCAAAGCAGATGATTCAAAAATTCGCTAGTCCTGTTCTGCTAACTAAGTTCTTTTTATATAGAACTAGAGTTGGACATTATTAGTTTATAGTTCATTTCGTTCATTTGTATTTATATAAACTAGTACTTTCTTCATAGCTCATAAGTTTGTTTGACAATTTTATGTCAATAATTTATTATTGTTGTAGTGTCCTATAGTTTGTTTAACAAATCTGCATAATATGAGAGAAAATCCCAATGAACGGGTTTAAATAACTAAGTTCATTTTAACCGTTCATTTGGGATTTTCGCTAATACTGGTCAGGATTTGAACAAATATATGAATTAAAAAAACGAATTAATTCAATAAATGCAAATGATTGAAATGAACTAGAATGACCAACTCTATATACTATAGAACGTTCACATGTGAAAGGTATTACCTTTCTTATGTTTTTGTTACACCTTAATGTGTGTGTGTGGGAGAATTTAGTGTTTGTTGAACTTTTAATAATAATAATAATTTCTTATATAAATATTGGCGTAATACATGTTTATTACAATTCATTTTATTTCCGTAATTCTACACATAACAAACACATACACATCAAATACGTTATAATGCTGAGGGATATTTATTCACATAGTACACATATACGCATTAGGGTAACTAATATATCGGTTGCTTAGACGCAAAGTACGCACACAGAAAAAATGCTATAATATCATCATATCGAGAGCCTCTATTAAATAGCTCGTATTTACACAAATACAATTGTTTAGGAGAGCAAAAAACTATGGGTGAATTACGGAATTCGCGATCGTAATTTTTCATGGATGGTAACCGATTCGATGCGGGGTATCGGTAAGGGTAACGCTATTTTCGTTTATTGTGGTAGCGGTATTTTAGGGGTAACGATATCTCAGTTATTACGGTAATGGGTTTTTACCATTAACGGTATTTTACTTATTTCGGTATCGGTATTTTAGCGGTAGCGTTATTTTCATTTATTTCGTTAACATTATTTTAGAGGTAACGGTTTTTCAATTATTTCGGTAACGGTATTTTAAGGATAACGTTATTTAAGTTATTCAGTTAATGTCAATGCACATAGATAATTTTGGCCCCATTATGTCCGAATTTTAATGACTAGTTAGATTATGATGAATCTTTGGGAAAATATATATATAAATATTTACAGCGATTATTTTTTTTTTTCTGATTTTGACAGATTATTTCGGTAACGGTATTTTAAGGATAAAGCTATTTCAATTATATCGGTAACGGTATTTTAGCGATAACGTTATTTTGGTTATTTTGGTAACGGTATTTTAAGGATATTGGTATTTTAGGTATATCGGTAACGGTATTTTTCGGCTAACTGTATTTCAATTATTTCGGTAACGGTATTTAAGCAATAACGATAGTCATATTCAAATTTTTGATCTTATTTCTGTTGTAGTTTTTTTATTAGCGCAATCGTGAAATTTAGACATTTTAACTTTAAATACACGCATAGAGAATATTATCACATATTTCAAAACGTGTAATATGTCAAATTAAAAGGCATAGTTCATACTAAATGAATGTTGCCAAAAAGTAGCATCTTCGTGATCTGCTTCCTAAATTGATTCTAAACGATATGTCGCAACGCAGATGCATCAACTATTTCTGATTTTGTTGAACGGTGTTATTTTCATTTGAAATCTAGCCATTTTTTGAGCCTTAAAGTTGGCAACATTGGTCAAAATAAAAATATATATACAAACAAAAATTCAGTAGTGGAAGGCTTAACGTATACGGTACTTCGACATTCGATATTTTGCTTCCAAGCTGTTATCAAATATGGGTATATAAGGTCAACGATGACTTTCCCGTCAAAAACTAATTTTGCTGAAAATTGCAGATACATCCTATTGAATATAGGCCCTAGATATAATGATTGGAAAAACGTAATTATTATAGTATGTGAATTCCGTATGATTATAATCCGAAGTTATCATAACATTATCATCATAATATGATCATATTTATTATAATATGCATCTATGCATCCACTATGATAAATTTAAATTATAATCATAAGCAATACAATTTTATATTTTCTCTATTGTTTTCATAGGTATACATTTATAGCATAATACGACCTATATTGGCGCTCAACATAAGGTCCGCTACGAATACTAAATAACTAATCTATTACTGTACATTTTTCTCAAATTTTTCAAAGCTATTACTGTACATTTTTCTCGGAATCATATTATGGTTTTTGTACAAATATCGTGAATATGTTTCTTATATAAAAAAAAACATTTTTAAATAAATGCAACCCTAATACCTATTATATTAGTTTCAGCATGTGAAGTCAAGTCATGTTTAAGACCTTATTTTATTACATTTTACGTAAAATGGGAAAACTTATAACGGACCACAATATCCAAACAAACAACCTTATATATATATATATATATATATATATATATATATATATATATATATATATGTATGAAAACGTATGGGCTTAAATACTTTTTATTTGGAATTTAAGAAGTAAATAATAAATATTAAGTAAACAATATTGCAGAAATTAAAAAAATTCTAAGAAAGTTCCCTAAAGCATGCTTGAAATGTTAGTAAAATTTTAAAATATTTTAACAAATTTAATATTTTTAAGAATTAATGTGTTAATGATTTTTTTTAAATAAAATTAAACTAAAATTGTTATAAATTTTATTTTTTTTTATTTAAAAAACAAAAGGTTAAACAAAATCCCCCACCTAAATGAACATTTTTTAAAATTAAAAAGGGCAAATTATATTATTTAACAAGAGAAAAAAAAAATTAATGTAAAACCGTTGAGTTTATTACCCAAAAATCCACATTATATGGTTTTTTAATACAATTTTTCTGTTGATTCTAAAAAATACTACATATATATCTCATTTCTTTTTTAGCTTTAACTAAAATAAAATTTAAACATTGTTTTAGAAATTTATTGTAAAACATTACTGCTGTCTCTGTTGTAAGTAGTTATTCATTTTGACAAATTGATTTTTTTGTAAACACAAATTTGTTTCCATACATATGTAATATGCAGGGCAACCAAAAATAAGCTTCTAACAATTACATGTGAGCCCTTGAAATATGCAACATAAAATTTAATATATTCACATTAGTGTCTTAGTTGATTTGTATTACATATTTGAAATTCGCTATTAGCTTATTTTAAGGGCTAAAATTTAATGCGTAAAGGCTTATTTTTGGTTGGCCTAGTAATATGTATAAAATTTGTGGTTACTTTCGGGTTGTTATATTGAAAACGTTAAAAAAGAAAACGAGATTGTTTGATTGATAAGCGGCGATAGAGTTTAAGGAATATGGCGCCCAACAACAAATTGGCTACATGATTTTGAATACTAATTTTTTATTAATATTGTGGGAGTTTTAATAAATAAAAATTCTGTTTTTTCCGCAATGAAGTTAGACATTTTTTTGTAAGGGAGTGTTCTCTAATGTGGCCCTAGATCTGGGTTTTGGGATATATAAAAAAACTATTTAAACCGACCGAACTCGTGGATTTTAATGAACTTCAGATTTGTTGCAGAGGATCCAAATAAACAATGACACGTATTTTCTTAGATGCCCAATCTCATATTTTGGGTTTAAAATATTAAAATTGAATTTGTTTTTGTATGAAAAGATATCTTAAATTTACGAAAATTAGATTTATTTTGATACACGGCTAAAGTAATCCAGAAAACAAAAAATGTATACACATTTCGCGGGAAATAGCTCTTCGAAAAAAGTCGGATAAAAACCGAACGGTTACGAATATCGGTAAAAGCTCAGAAACCCCCTCGCTTTAATTAAATAGACATTTATATGCATTACTTTTAGCTTAATTAAATTCGTAAACCACCCAGCTGAAAAAGATCATATATTATTATATATGGCCCATGTATGAATATATATGAATATATATGAATCCATACATGGAAATGCATGGAAGCATATATGGAAATGTTTGTTATATATGGAAGCATATATTGAACCATATATGAACAATTGTTGCATATATGTTTTCATATATGGAACCATATATGTAAATGTTTACCATATATGGAGCCATATATGAGTGTTTTCCATATATGGTTACATATATGAAAACATATATGAATGTATTATCCATATATACTACCATATATGGAAGCATATATGCATCATTTTCACATATGTGTGGTTTAATTTATAAATAAATTTATAAATTAAACTATAGTTAAAAGATTTTGGATGAATCTTCTGTTCTATATTATCTTGATGTATACAAATATATTGATAAATAAAACAAAGTATTACAGTTTGGTATTATCTTTCATTATCTTTGATAGATCTATCAACACATTCCTGAAAGGGTCAAATAATAAATTGGAAAACAAAAAAACTTTATAGATTATATGTTAGGACAATATCCTAATAAAGAAATATAGAGTATGGCCTCGAACTTGAATAATTTTCATTTTCAATGTATACCTATAAAATATACATTTTTATGTATATATAATAATATATATTTAAGCAATAATTTTGTTAATAAAAATTGAATTTTCAAACTAACAATTGTTTTTGTTTTATGAAAATATACGTAAGTAGGAAAATATATGAACATATATGGGTAGGATATATATGGACAAATGTATGGACATATATCCATATATGTCCATATATCCTCAATTTTCGGATCCAAACCATATATGGAACTCTATATATGTATATATCTGGGTCATATATGAACTTTTTCACCTGGGCATTTATTAAAAAACAAAAACTTGGGAAAATAGCAAAAAAATAAGAAAATATATCAAGGGACTACTTAAAGCGGACATTATGGAAATTTAAATATTCACTTTTTATTTATTATATTTTTTTAATCGGATCAATAAGTTTTATTAAAATTGTCCATAAAATGCTTTAATGTTAATGAAAAATAAACTTTATGTTGCGTGTTTTGCAACGACACTATAAAACCAGGAAAAATGTGTTCATTTACGTCGATATTTTTGGAATAGAGATTGTGGAAAGTAAACTTGATAACAGTTGACAGTTTCGACATATTCACAACACGAAAGGTCAACTTTATAGAAAACAGGCTACTTTAGGGAATATTGCCTAACATACTTTTTAAAATCATGTGAATGTAAGAAGTTATATTTTTTTACATTGTTTTGAAAAGTATTAGTTTGAGTTAAAAACATTAATTAGAATTTTAAAAAAGTCTTTAGCCCTTAAAGATATACAAAGTATAAGTTTTAATTAGGTACCCCCCACCACTAGAGGGCGCAATTAAACTGAAAAAAGTAGATATTAAAATTGTGATGCACCCTTTTCGAAAATTATGTTATAATTGGTTTAATACAAAATAAAACAAAATAAATTTTCCGATTTGCATTTAATTAATTTCTTTTTAGCCAATTTATCGATGAATAATACGAAGACGAAACTGCGGCAGTCTGGTGTATCCCTTGTGTCCGTAAAACTTTTCAATAAAAATGTTTTCTTCTTCTTTTTCCTGTAAAGAGACTAACTAAAGAAATATTCTACAGTAATTAATATAAAAAATTAATTACGATTGTCATTATCTGACGGTTGCAAAACACTTTCTAACATAAGAATAATATTTTTGTTCGTTAGTTAATATGTAAGTGTGCGCTGCCTATATATGTACAAAAATTATGTAAATATGTACCAAAAAGAATGTACATTCAATTTAAACAAGAAGCCGGTTATAACGAATTTAATAAAAAAACAAAATATAAATTTTTCAAAATGTATAAAAAATGTAAAATTTCTAAGTAATTATTTTTCAAGAAAGTTTTTTAAGATTCTGAAGCATATTTGCCTAAAAAAGCGCACATTTTTTTAAAGAAAATGTTAAAGATGAAACTAAAATGTTTTTAAAAATTTCGTAGTACCTGGAATACTTCTTCTTAAGAACATTTTTAGGTAAAGAACAATTTAAATATTATTTAATTTATGTGGCATTTCTTTGTACTTTTCAGCTTATATGTAATTTTTTGTATAAAAATAAATGAGATTTTTAAAAATGTTTCATATTTATACAAATTAGTTATTAAACTAAACAGACTACGTTTTACTAATACAGCCCTATAAAAGGTAAAATAAAACTACGCCAGTTAAGTAAATATTCACCTATAAAATCAATAAAATAGTATGTGTTTCAAGGGATATATTGAACATAAAAACATTAAAAATAAATACAACAACAAAAGAGGTGTCATGTAAATGTGCTTTTTCAGTCGCAAAAAATAAACACAGTATAATGTTGTAGTAAAATGTTTTTTTATGGAAATGACTAAAGCCAGCATACACATGGGGCACAAATTTAAAGCATAATTTTAGGATCAACAAATTTGATTTAAAAAAATAGCGTAATTTATTTCAAATTTGCAAAGTTTTTGACATTCTTCTTAACAAAGAAGGTCCACAAAGGGACGTTTTTTGTTCTTGCCAAAATGTTTGAGATGGCACATAAAAATATGAAAAAATATAGATTTATTTTTCCCAAACACACATTCAAATTTCATATTACTGTTTACCGGTTAAGAGACTTTTCTTTATTATATAGGTATTTATGAACTAGAAATAAAATATTGTATAAATAATAGAAATATGCTCATATCATAAATGATTTAAATTATTTAAAATTTAGAATCTTATATAATTTAACTACTTAACTGCGTAGTCAAAATAAAAAAAAACTCCGCCGATTGCGTCGAAATTAAAAAACACGTGCAGAGTTTACGTATATATACGTCTTACGCACCATAATAGAGTTGTGATAAAACGTATATAAACCGTCTTAAGCAGTAGAGAGGTTAATATGTGTCGACCGATGACATTATGTCATGATGGAATGTTTAAATAATGTTTATTGTTTTTTGTAATATACAGTGGGGAGCACTTTTGAGTACATGTAAGTACTTTTTACACCTAAAGATTCCGGCCGAAAAATGCTTGACACTAGAACTAAATTATACTTTTCTAAAGGTATAAGGTACGCTGAATCCAAATCTGGCCTTAGATTCACTCTCCGACATCAGGCGTTCGAGCTATATTAACCAGAAAAGTGTATTTTCTGATCAAAATTCTCCGATTTTTGACCTTCCTGGAAATACATTTTTCATAATACTTGGAACGTCACCTGAACAAACTACTCTTACCATTTTTGTTCAGTTTTTCAATTTTTAAGATAACTTATTTCCTGGCGACATTATCGTCGTTGGAACTTAATAATAAATTTGAATTTTTTAAAATTTTGCATTGCGGGACTTTAAAATTGCTGGTACAACCTTGAAAAACTGAAAAAATTGTAAGAGTTGTTTGTTCAGGTGACGTTCCAAGTATTATGAAAAATGTATTTCCAGGAAGAAATATATATATATATATATAGCTCGAACGCCTGATGTCGGAGAGTGAATCTAAGGCCAGATTTGGTCGTACCTTGTAACTTTGGAAAAGTATAATTTAATTCTAGTGTCAAACATTTTTCGGCCTGAATCTTTAGGTGTAAAAAGTACTTACATATACTCACAAGTGCTCCCCACTGCATATCCTGTTGAATAATGAAAATAAAAAAACTACTACTACTTTATTACTACTAGTAATAGTAGTTACTATCATTGATGAACTAGTGAGTTTTTTTACCATTAACATTGACAAAGTATATTTGTATGTGATTATATCAGAATATATTTAAATATATAAAATTATATATAATTATATATAATCTGATCCGCAAAATGGTAGATCTGTTTAATAGTCCCGAGTAAAAACGTTTGTATAGAATACACTTATATGTTTTTGTTTGCCAGTATATTTAACCGGACATAATCATATAAATTCATATATAAAACTAGTTTTGTCGAAAATTTTGAATATGATATCATATATTGTTGCGTATACTGCATTTAGAATTAGGTAAAATTAATTCAATTAAATATGACGTTATATATACCTAGACATTGCAAAATACAAACTAATATATATTTAGATATTATATCATATATAAGAAAAACGCAATTTAATTTTGGATAAAATTGTATATATATAGAGTCACACTAGAAAATTTGTCAATCTTCAACCTTCTGTTGTTGTTTCATTTTAAAATTTATTTTTATCGGGATAAACATTAATTGCCTTTAAAGTAATTAAATATGCTAAAATTCCAAAACTTATTTAACAAATTGCGAAAAATAATTTGTTGTATGCTGGTCCCTATCTGGATTTCATTCTTGCCTAAGGGAATATTCAGAGGACAACGTTCTTAGAATTTCGGGAGATACTTGTTAGGTTACATCACAAACTAAAAGGCAATTTTTTCTACTCGTATAGGAGTGTGTTTCAACATTTCATTTGTAACACTACAATTAAGTTGTAACTTATTATCTTGTTTGTTATTCAAAGTTGTAAGTTCCAAAATAACATAATATCTTTGGTAAATTTTACAAATTTTCTTTTCTCAAACAACTTATTTCTTGAGGTAATTTCCAGAGAGTTTTATGAATAATATTAAATTTCCAAATGGAAAAGAATTTTCTACAAATTTTTGTACAAGTTATAAAGTCGTGAAGTTTTTGGAAGTGACTAAGGTCTGAAGGGATAAATAACGTTGAAGCAAAACCCGTAATTGCAGGAAATTTTTTCTGCAAATATATCGGATTTCAATGAAATTTTCAATACAAAAGCCGTATACAACTGTAACTGATTTTGTATATGTTTGTATTAGTTGAGATATAATTTTATACTATTGTATAAAAGCTAATTAAATTATATCGCGCCATTATTCGGATGTGATTTAGTCTGATAGTATTAAAATTTAACTTAACTAATGCAAACTAACATACTTATATGGCCCATTTCTCGGATAAAACTGGATAAAGATACATATTAAATTACGTATGATTATATAAAGCATCATATAAATTCTTTTTAATCGGGGATTTAATTATATAAATATATTTTGATATAATTTTATAAAAATGGGATTGGTGTTACATATGGATTAGATTAATGGGTTTACAAGCTTAAGATTTTATTTTTTTCTTATTTCATTACCCGAGTAAAAACGTTTGTATATAATAATAATGCATTATTATATATACACTTATATGTTTCTGTCTGCCAGTGTATTTAACATGATATAATTATATAAATTAATATATAGAATTATTTTTTTCGAAAAATTTTGATATCATGTCATATTGTTGTGTCTTATCGCATCTCGATCAATATATAATTGTATATTGCATTTAGAAGTAGATCAAATTAATCTAATTAAATATGACGTTGTATATTTCAAGACATTGCAATATACGAAATTATGTATCATTTTGATATTATATCAAATTTAAGAAAATCACAATTTAATTTTGGATGAAATTGTATATTAGGCTATTACATCAAAGCACTTGAACAATTTCGTATCACAGTTTGTGTATAATTAAATATATGGACTTTAAATTACGTCGAATACGCATATTAACTAGGAATAAAATTTCCAAATGGAAAAAAAATTTTCTACAACCTATAAAGTAGTTAACGTTGTGCGAGCAAATTAGGTCTGAAAGGATTAATAACGCCGAAGCAAAACCCCGAATTTGCAGGTAGTTATTTCGGCAAATTTATCGGAGTTCAGTGAAGTTTTTAGTGCAAAAAACAGGTTACAACTATAACAGATTTTTTATATGCTTGTATCAGTTCAAATATAATACGATTATATAAATTCGAATTTAACGTATCGTGCCGTTAGTGGAATATAATATATTCTCATAGTATCAAATTATAACTAAACTAATGCAAACATATATAATTATATGGACCCATCTCTCGGATAAAACTGCATAAAGACACATTAAATTACGTATGATTATATAAAGCATCATACACATTTATTTTAGTAGTATGGACCTGACAATTTAGTTCGTTATAAGCGACTTTCTTTCGCTATACACACAAAAAAATATTTCTTAAATTCCGCCAAGTAAACATTTTGTTGAATAAAAAAAAACATAATCAATTACTTTTTTAATTGACTCAATTACTTTTTTAATTGACTCAATTAAAAAGTAATCAATATTTTAAATAATATTGATTACTTTAAATAAACAAAAATATTGATTACTTTTTAATTGAATCAATTAAAAAAGTAATTGATTATTTTTTTTATTCAACAAAATGTGTACTTGGCGCAATTTTTTTTTTCTGTGTAAGCGCAGTAAACATTTTCAAAAATTAACAAAACTATATGATTTTTGTTAATACCCCTATTTTTAAAATTTTTCTTTGTAATTTTAAATTAAATCTTAAATTACGTTTCATACAAATTTTAATTCTTTTCAGTAAAGGTTTAAGTAAAAAGCTGAAGTTTTTAAAATTTGCAGCGCATTTTTCATTTAAAAATCCCGATTTTTTTAATCTGTTCGTTACAAGCGCAAAAATTTGTATGAAAATTCGTAGAGTCCAAAAATTCCTTCATTATATAAAAAGTTTGCTATAAAAGTTGTTCGTTATAACCGTATTATGTTGTATGAAATATGTTAGTAAATGCGTTGGGACCAGAAAAATCGTTCGTGATAACTCGTCTATATGCTATGAAAATTTTGGAGAAAAAATCCCAGAAATAAAAAAGTTACAGCTTGTTTAACAAACTCCATGCCCCATATTTTACATGTGCAATATTTACTTAAAATGCTTTTTTTCCACAACAAGATATTGAAAATCGGGTACAGCCTTAACGGGTGCAGCCTTAACGGGTGGAAATAACGATTTTCTGTTTTTAATTTTTGAGTTTACCATGACTACTATTTTAATACAAATCAAAAATTTAAAAGTCCGGCTACGTTTGGGACTTAAGAATTTATTCGTGTGTGAAACAAAACTAAATTTCTTTTTCCAGATGAGTGCCCAAGGCTCCACGATGGCACCCGATTTTGTCTTTAAAAAAATGGGCTATAATGAAATGGTTAAGAGGGTTGCCATGGTAGTCGGAATTATAAATTCAAACTTTTTGAATAATATTTAATATTGCTTTTTCCGGCTACGTTAGGGACTAAAGAATTTATTCGTGTATGAAACAAAACTAAATTTCTTTTTCCAGATGAGTACCCAAGGCTTCACGGTGGCACCCGATTTTGCCTTTAAAAAAAAGGGGTTATAATAAAATGGTTAAGAGGGTTGCCATGGTAGTCGGAATTATTAATTAAAACTTTTAGAATAATATTTAATATTGCGTTTTTCTATCGAATAAATTATTTATTTTCTTATTATTTATTTATTTATTTTTTTTATAATTGCTTAAATATTGTTATTTTTATTGATTTCTAAAGCTACCAGTTCTAGAACAGGTACTTGGGAGTCAAAATGTAAGGCTCCACTGTCCCAGAATCAGTTCTATAACTGGTTCTATAACCAATTCTAAAGCAACCTGTTCTAATTTGGAGGCAAATAATCTTTTGTAAATAGGACAAACTCTATACAAAAAGAATCGCTTGCAGAACAGAAATTAGAACCTATTGCATATAACACAGTATAAGTTGTTTTGCAACCTGTTATTTGGATTTTACTATTTCACCGGGTAGTAAACCCCTTAATATGAACAAAATTTTGATTTTTTATCTACCCTCGTAGAAATTATTTTTATATAATTTTTAGGATTTAACTTAATTAAAATTCATTTATTATTGCCATATTTGTATGTGATTATATCAGAATATATTTAATTATATAAAATTATATTAATCAGATCCTCCATTTTTTGGAAGAAATTATAACGCAATTGTATATAATATGATCCGAAAAATGATTACCTGAATAATACAATTTAAAATAATTATATATATTTTATATTATATACACACACAGAAATAAAGTGGCAACCGAATTGAAAAGTATATTTTAATGGTAACAACTTATAAATTCAGTAAGTTCAACGATATTTACATTAGATTTTTGAATATTTTTGGTGTTGCAACTAAAATTCTGTTGAATTAACCGAATGTTGTTGTGTTAAGTTGTGCCAACCGACTGAAATTCGTAATAATCGAATGTAGATCGAATTTCAGTTGACAAATAGCTAAATTTTTCTCTGTGTGTAATTGTATAAAAATAGTAATAGTGATATATTATAGTATACAATTATATATAATGATATAAAAATAATTTTTACTCAGGTAGCTTAATAATTTGAAACGTATATTTTCTTAGTTCTTAAGATATAAGTTGTTAGATTAAGTTTTTTGTAGTTTATACTAAAATATAATTTAAAAAATTTTCATTTAGGCTTACCAAATTACATTGTATTTTAAAAAATATTCGAACTCACCTGAAACAAAAGAGAGAAGAAAATTTGGTTTGTTATTATGTTTAAAATGTCATAATAAATTATGAATAATATGTCATAACAATTATATTAAAAATGGTTGTATTGTACATAACCAGGAACAAGAACTTCTTGCATTTACGAATTAAATATCACACCTTGAATTATAAAGGGTGTCCCAAGAAGAGCGCAATTTTTAAATTTTAAATAAAACACAGATATTTAAAAAAAAAATCGTGAAACTTTATTATATCGTAAAGTAGACAGAATGAGGTTATGTATGGAACAATATATCGTGCAGATGGCCGCCGCAGCTTTGCTGCCATGCACGCGATCTTTTAATGAAATTTTCAATGACCGTTTTGCATGAATGCTGCGGTATTTCATTAATTCAGCGTCCAATTTATTCTTTTAAGGCTTGAGTCGTCGTCGGCTTATTCGCGTAAACCATCGACTTCAAAAAACCCCAAAGAAAAAAATCTAATGGTGTTAAATCGCACGATCTAGGCGGCCAATTCTGATCTCCAAAACGCGAAATAACACGACCGGGAAATGACTGATGCAGCAATTGAATTGTTTCTCTGGCTGTATGACATGTGGCGCCGTCTTGTTGGAACCACATTCCCTCCACATTCATTTCTTCAATTCTAGGCAAGAAAAAACTGGTTATCATTTCACGATACCGAACACCATTGACTGTTTGCGCTTGACCTGCCTCATTTTCATAAAAAAAAGGTCCAATGATTCCTCCAGCCCAAAAACCACACCACACAGTGACACGTTGAGGATGCATTTGCTTCTCGTGAATCACTCGAGGATTTTCCTCACCCCAAATGCGACAATTCTGCCTATTGACGAAGCCATCAAGATGAAAATGGGCCTCGTCACTGAAGATGATTTTATCGGCAAAATCAGCATTTTCATGTTGTCTCTCCAATACCCAATTACTCCATTCCATCCATACTCTATTCGTGTAGCGCTCCATTTTTACTAACCTCGTACCTTCTACTAGCAAACAATAACAATTGTTCAAATGTCAAACAATGACACTTCGAATGTTGCCAGATTTAAAAATTGCGTTCTTCTTGGGACACCCTTTACAATGATATATTATCTAGCCAGCACAATTGCCTTATACATAATTTCATAACAAAATATACAACAAAAAAACATTGTTAAAAAAACAAGATTTCAAATTAAATTTATTTTAATTTTAAAATACCGACCAGAAAATTTGTTCTATTTTGCGCCGCTTGACACACTCCATAATACAATTTCTTAAAATTGCAGTACAAACCTTGACTAATTTCGGATTTATTTGAGCAAAAACTCACACGCCTTTTTTTAAATTTGTGGGCAATGTGCCAAATATTGGATAGACAGGACTAGGGGCCGTGGTATCTTCCATATTTTCCAACATTTTAAATTGATTTACCTCGGTTCCTGTAACATTTAATGTAAATTTGGTACAGCATTAATAAATACATTATTTAAGTGCCGTGTCAAATTGTATAGGTCGAAAAGGGAGTGGCACTTCCCATAAAAATTTTAATTTTAATAAATTTCTTAGGAACTATTTAAAAATTCGGAATAAGGCGAGCAATTTTGAACGAAAGCAATTTTGTAACACAATTTTAAAGTACTAAGCCAAAAATGGGCGGGGTAGAAGCAGAGACCTCCCATTGCATCGATTAAAATATTAATTTATATTTAACTCATTAAGAATGCGGGATAGTTCCGCTGGACATTAAAAAAAAGAGGCGAACTATTTTAAGCACGGAAATATAGCTTCGCATTTTCTCATCAACAATTAATGAAAAATGAAAAATTACTTTTTATATTTTTTTTTTTTTAATAATTTTTTAGCAAAAGGTCTTACTTATCAAAAACGGATTCAAATATTTTTTTCAAATATATATTAGATAACCGTGTCTTAATTTTTTACCGAAGTCTGTTTATTTAAGAAAACTTCAAGAATATGACAAAGATTCATGGATTTCGGTCCAAGGAAACTGTTTCATAAATATGATAAAACTTTTTTCCCTGAGTGTAATGCCAAAAATTTCAGTAGCAACTGTTGTTACTTAAATTATTTTTATTCAATTTATTAAACTAAATAGTTTATTTTATCCAGGTATGGAAAATTATAAGAAGCAACTAAAAATCAAAATTCATAAATTTGATATGAGCCCTGAAAATATGCAATAGAAAATGTAAAAAATTTGCTATATTTTTCTACTTAATTTTTACTATGTATTTCAAATTTGTTATTGCGTATTTTAATGGTTTATATTTTAAAGAGTTTATATTATAAATGTTTCTTTTTGGTTGGCCTAATCATAATAATTAGTTTTTAAAAATATTGTTGCCTATTTTAAGTCTTAATAATTAAATAACTTTTGCTACTTATTAGATAACAATCACCGACAGGAACTTAATGCAAATTTTATATATCCACTAAAATTTTATACCAAATTAATAGCAGTTATTTAAAATATCTTGTTGCATATTTTTAGGCCTGAAATTTAATTAATAAATGCATGAAGTTCCTGTCCTAGATAATAATATATAATTAAAATAATGTACTTTTATAAAATTTCTTTGCATTATATAAAAATTTAATTACAATATGCCAAGCAATGCTAATTTGTTTATTGTATTGATATTTACATTTTAAGGATATCCTTCTAGATGGCAACATATTTTCAGCTTACCTATTTAAATAAATTTTAATATGTACTACAAATTTTGTTACCATTAATTACATTTCTTGTAAATCTATTTTTGTCTGCAATAAATTGTCTTTTCATTCTTACAAGGGAACTATGTTGGGTGGATCCTACAGATTTCGATGCAATATGGATATAAGATAGAGGAGACGAAAGTAAAAAAAAAATGTTAAGAAACATATCTGAACAATTTCATATATAGGGCGGAAAGTTGTTTCAATGTAATTTGAAACTGTTTTGTTTTAAAACTTTTTACTTTTTGTTGTACACTAAAGGAAATTTCACACAAATACCTTTCATTTCATACCAAATTTGTATATTGTTTCTTTAAAAGAAACTTGATAAAAACATAAATAACGCAAAATTGGATTTTTCTTCACCGCAAGTTTTAAACCTTAAATGTGAAATTTTTGTCCATTCTATCACATGTCCAAATTTTATGGTAATCGGAGAGAACTCATCAGCGGTGCTGCCTTGTTAGTACTTATTCTAAGCACCATATTTTACTTCTTTTGTTTTGCGGCCTATTTTTAGGTGTTTTTAAAAATAATCTAGTCTATGTTTAACGTTAACATTTCACTGTTTATAATTTATTTGGGATTCTACTATTAAATCAAAATGTGAAAACAATGGCCAGTAAAAAAACATTAGAAATTTGTAAGACTATAAATCAAACAAAAAGGTATTTAAACTTTTCACAGACTAAGAACACAAAACCAAAATGACACTTTTCAATAAAGATTTTTAATAAATAAATAAATTTAACAAACGGTAATGGACATTCTTTTTGACATATAAAAATGGAATAAATTTCAAGGAAATTTTAAATTAGATACATAAAGTAGGATTTAAATTTCGTTGCACTACTTTTTCTCGGACAGAAAGCTGTAAATAGAAACAAATAAATAACAAGCCTAAAAGTATGCAGCAAATAAACATTTGAAGTTAAATAATTTGCATAAAACTGGTTATTTATATCGAATTAACAAAAGGTATTTATAAGTTACCCTTCTTAGAGCTACAACTTTTAAAAGGAGATTTAATAATTGCCTTAAAGACTACTACACATTTCTCAGAATTTTTTTAGTCTAATAATATAATGAAGATTTACTTTAAGCCCACAAGAAGACTTTAAATACTGTAACATTTGTAAAGCCTTTATTTATACAATACTTCTCTTGGCAAAAACTATAAATTTAAATGTATTACTAAAATTATAAATAAAATTTAAATTTGCCCTAAAAGTAGGCTATACATTTTGTAAAATATAAATTGCTTCCTAAATGTAATCTTCTTTGTTTTTGCAATCACCGCCTTATAATACTTGAAATTTTAATGTCCAAAACGTTTTGTATTTAATTAATAGTTTATATTATGTCATCGGTCTTTAATATAATTATACTATAATGACACAGTCTACATATTACTTTACATGTAAACACGTCAGTGCATGTTAACACATTAACCTCAATATATGGTCAGATATTGATATAGTTGTTTAAATATATTTCCATATTAAGGATATTACAAAAAAAGATTCTCTTAATGGGAATAAAGACAAAAAAAATTAATAAAAATCGATTTATGTTGTTATATAAACAAGAAATTTTATACAAATGCTATATTTAAGCTAATTAAAAATGAGGGCTTTTCCAAATACGGAAGATCTTCTGACTATACACAAAAGTTGAACCGAAATTATCTTAGTAGTTGGGGAAGGGTTAAAGTGAGAAAATATAAGTTTTTTCCATTTTGCATCTATGAATAGTGAAGCAAAAGATATTAAAAATATGAATAATATGTGTTAATTACATATATTTTTAGTGAACTAAATATATTAAGTGAGGATTTGTTATTTGTCTTATAAAAAAAGGCTGATTAAAATGTTCTAAAATAGTGCTAATTCTTGCAAAAATTACTAAATTTAGGTAAAGTGAGAAATTTGAAAATTGTAGGAATTGTACAATTTTTTATTAAAAACAAACAAGTGCATGAAAAATCATATTGTTTGCAATAATAAAACTTGGTATCGGTTGATAACCATATATTTTAATTTAATTTAAATAAGTAAATTTTTGTATTTTCTTAACCCTTTAGTGCTCGAATACCTAAGGCTGTAAAGTCTGAGACCAAAATTAGTGAAAACGTAGACAATACTTGTAAAGCGAATATTTTTTTACTAACGTAGCATCTTCATAGCGCCCATAACGGAGATATATGAAACTTAGGTTAAAATTGTTGATACAATGCAGCTAGATTGATAATAATCGATGCATAATGAAATAACAACCAAACGACAAAATGAAATAACCCCCAATGAAATAAATCCCAAAAAAAAAATGAAATAAGTCCCAACAAAAAAAATGAAATAATACCCAAAAGAAATGAAATATTCCCCAAAGGTGAAAATGAAATAACACCCAAAATTTGGGGGTTGTTTCGTAATGAAATAACTCCCAAAGGAAGAAATGAAATAACCCCCAATGAAATAAGCTCCAAAGAAATGAAATATGTCCCAAATTTTTTTTATTTTTTGTTTTTATATATTTGATTATATACATTCTATATATTTGGTAAAAAATTCATAAAAAAGCTTGGATAGTGTCATCAACTTCCTGCCGGCAAACTGGACATTTAAATTTCTGCAAATCTTTCTCTAGTGCTTCTGCTTGGAGCTTTAAAACACAAACGTTGCAGAGTTTTAAATGCTTACAAGGCAGCAGAAGCATGTTTGCCTCTAAAACTGTGCAAACAATACATAATTGTATTTCTATATTTTGTGGAGGCTCTGTTGTTTCCAATTCTTCTTCATCCTCCTCCTCCTCCAAATAAATGAAAAAGCGCCGCAGGCGAAAGTTTGAAACCGAATTAAAAATTTTAAATTCATAATTTTTAATTCGATTTCAAATTTTCGCCTGCGGCGCTTTTTTTATTTAGTTTCTTACAGAAGAATAAATTTTAAATTCCCCCAAAATATATGAAATAACCCCCAAAATAATTGCATATGAAATAATCTCCAAAGAATTTAAATTTTGGGCTTTATTTCATTGGGGGTTGCTTCATAATGAAATAATCTCCAAACCGTAAGATGAAATAATCCCCAAAAAAAAGAAAAAACCCCCAAACAATTTTACACAATTTTTTTGGGGGTTATTTCATTTTTGGCCGTTGGGGGTTATTTCATTGGGGGTTATTTCGTAGCGCCCGAAAAAAATTTCAAAATAACAAAAACTTTCGTAAAATAAACGAAATTTTGTTAATTTTACAAAAGTAAGAAAGATTCTAATTTTAGCTTTTATATAAAAGTGATTTTAATGAACCTATTGAAATTAAGATTTTTTAATATGGCGGATTCAAAACAGCGTACAGTTTCTTTGAATGTGACCGAATTCACTTAAATTAATATACACCAAAGTGAATCCTATGGATCACTTTTAACAAAATTGTCTTCCATATTGAAATTTAAAAATTACAATCGGCACTTTGGTTTTGTTTTAGTAAACTACCCAGCCAGAAATTGCCAATGGTCTGAAAAATCAAGCACTGGCAGAGCACTATTTGCCAATGATCCAACAAATAAAGTTCTGGCAAATCACTGATTTCCAACGCTCTGCCAACGTTAGTAAAAAGTACTTTGCCAGTGCTTAATTAACAAAATTTACAAGTCAAAATAATAAAAGCACTGGCACAGCTCTTTCTTAGAACGCTCTGCCAACGTTAGTAAAAAGTACTTTGCCAGTACTTGATTTACAAAATTTACAACCGTAAAAATATAAAAGCACTGGCACAGTACTGACTTAGAACGCTTTCCAAACATTGGCAAAAAGTGCATTGCCAGTACTTATTTACAAAATTTACATCCGTTGCCATATCCCTTGTTCACAACAAGAGTGGAAAAATTCAAAACTAAATTGCAATTTATGATTTTAAGTTAAGAATATTAAGGTCTCCTATTATAGTCAGCACAAAGTATAGTTTTTGTACTAAAATTTTACTTAAGCAATTTATTTTCAAATTTCTTTCTTTAGTAAAATTGTAGTAAAAAATCGTGCTAACTTATCACAAAAATAATTGATAAAAAATATTAAGTTTTTTTTTTAATTAACTTAGCTGAAGCAAGCCTATTGTTATTTCTGTTCAAATTACCAAAATCATTCAATAAGAAATAATACATCTCTTTACTGAAGTGAATTACTAAGTAGGACTTTATTGGTCGTTTTTGGTTTTGGTACTGGCAAAGCGCTTATTGGCAGTGCTTTGCCAACGTTTTAAAAAAGAAACGGCTAATCCCTGCCCGGTGTTATCATTTTGGGGTTGGCAAAGCACTTATTACATTATTAAAAAATCACTTTATTGGTTGTTCTACCAATGCTTTGCCAACGTTTTAAAATTATGGTTTTGGTACTGGCAAAGCGTTCGTTGCCAGTGCTTTGCCAACGTTTTAAAAAAGGAACGGCCAAGCCCTGCCCGGTGTTATCATTTTGGGGTTGGCAAAGCACTTAAATCTTCAGATATCCAACGCTCTGCCAACGCTCATACCACCGTTGAAAGCACTGGGCCAATGCTTTGCCGTTCGTATTTTTCTGGCTGGGTAGTAACTCGATTTCAAGATTTTTAACTTACTCGATTAATCGAGCAACTTTAACTTTAGTATAATCAATTTTGAAATTTTTTTAGTTCGATATCTGTTGCAACTGATTTTAGTAAATGCCTCTTATTTCTCAAGGTTCTTAAAATTAAGAAAAACGAGGTTAGGTAGACTATACATAAAAACTATGACATGCAACGTTTCACTTTGAAAAGTTTTCACCTAAAGAATTGATTTAAATTTAAAAGTAGATAAATGTAAAATATTAAATTATAAGGTTTTTTTATTCATTTTATTTTTTTGCTCATAACTTTTAGCTTTCAAATTCAAATTAATACAAAAGGGAGTCACTAGACTTGGGAGATACATTCACTAAAAAAAGTAATTTTCATGTCGCTGCGTGGTGAAAAGTTGTGAGGTGGTTTACAAGTGAAATCAAAATTTCTGAAATTTATATATATTTAAAATTTGCTAGCGTGAACTAAGTTTCTTAGTAAAAAAAAGGCCTTTACGAATTATTTGTTTAATTTTTTTTATAAAAAAACATGCCTTAAGAACATAGTTAGTTATCTAGGATTAATTTCCAATACGGTCTAAATTGAATTGAAGTGCAAATAAAAATATATTTTTATTATAAATTATGACCTAGAGCTCAATTATTTAATAAAGTCATTATATTTTTTATTTTTAGCAAGAACAACGGCAGTTTTGTTCAGACACTTCGCTTTGTAACAATTAAAGCGCTGTATCAATGCCGCAAAAACGTACATGAAATACAAGTTTTTAATTATATTAATACTAAAATCGAAAAGGCAACAACTAATTTAAAGGACTTTTAATTCTATAGAGCAGGGAAAAATTTCATAACCTTAAAAAGTATCGTTATACAAAATATTGAATTTTGCTAATTTAAAACTAAAATAATAATAATCGATGTTTTACTTTAAGTTCTAATTGTCACCTTCTTCAAATGTCCGTATGCTCTAATTGTCACCCCTCTTTAAGTGTTTGAAAAATTGAATCATGTAGTACATTAAGTTTAAAAAAATAAATTTAAAAATTCTATAAGTCTCTTATATATGAAAAAAATTGATTCCTAGTATGCTTTATTTGTCTGATAATTGTATAACAGTTTTGTTTTTTAAAAAATTAAATCTGGTGACACTTATACTTATAGAATTTTTAGTGTATATAACAAAAAAAAAAACTTTTGTGTATTTTTTATAATTTTTTGTGGTGTAACATATATTTTGAAATGTGATAAATTGACGTAACTTCAATAAAATCCACGAAAATAATTAAATTTTAATTTAATTTGCTTTAAATATCAAACCGCTATACTTTTTGCGCCGTTAAAGATAAATGATTAACGCGTATGGATTTAGCACGCTTCAACATCGGCTAACACGAACACAAAAAGATATTCACAAAAAAAATGTTGAAAATAGTTGGCCTCAAAGTTTCGAAAAATTTTGAAATTTAAAATTAAAAAAAAAAAGCTTTTCGAAAAAAATATAGTTTTCACAGATTTGGAAAAGCTGTTTATAATATATTCCAGCTGTACTGTATTTTTAAACATTATTACTGTGATTTAATGTGTTAATTAATTTCTAAGAAAAACATTATATTACATTATATTGCTATTTTTTCTTTTTTGTTCATATATTGAATGAGAATAAGTAAATACTAGGGTGGATTGATTTTAGGTTTTAGTGAATATTTTAAAGGATAGGAAATGCTGTATAAATTTGAAAGGAGCATGGTAATGTAGAAAATCTAGCAATTGTGAAAAGAAAAACCCCAAAAATTTAAATTGGCAAAAGATAACAAATATTTTTGAAACCAAATCAGTTTTTCACTTTGCCCTACATTACCGAATGCTGAAACGATCAATACATATCTTATTAAACTTTTCATAAATATGATTACATTTTTCACATATTTATGTGAATAATGCTCTTTAGGAATCTAACATAAGCATATGTATTTTTTTTAATGGAGGTTGAGGTGGTAAGTGGTAGGATTTGCAATCAGAAGGTTGCGAGATCAATTCCCGGCCGGGGAGATAATTTTTTTTTAATTCTAATTAATTTTTTTAGTATTTTTTATTTAATTTAGTTTTTTCTGAGTATTTTAAGAGAATTAAGTAATTTAAAAACGACCAAATAATAAACATCTTGACTTTAACATAAAAAAATTTTTTTTTTAAAAAATTGTTATCCAGAGTGGATAAATAATTATTCGATAAAAATCTATTTTTTGTCTTTGCGATGGAACTTTTTGTAAAACTTATTTAAAAATATTAAAAAACTTAAGGTTTTATATTTTTTATTATGTTGATAAGAAAATGCAAATATGTATTTCACTGCTAAAAATTAGTTTGTATTGTTTCAAGATATACTTTTTAGGTGTGCCTTGAAACTTGTGCAATATTCAAAAAAATTAGGTAAAAAAATTAGATTTTGGCTTCAAAAATCTATTTGAGTTTTTAATTCTATTGTTTCGGATCGCAAAAAATTAGCAAAAACGAAATATATCGAAGCCAAATTTTGAAAGGTAGTTTATTAATAATAATAATTAATTTGTAAATTAATTAATTAATAACTTTTACTTAATTTAAGTATATCACTTTAATTTACCTATAGAGTTTTTACCGACCCTCTTTCTCCAAATCTTTAAAAAAAAAAAAAAGACGGGAAACATTAAAAGATCTTACGTTCCAAGGCACACTCGTTTCATTGCAGGCCACTTTTCCCTACCTGTAGTTA
The DNA here is from genome assembly GCA_021234595.1 of Delia radicum. Classification (NCBI taxonomy): domain Eukaryota; kingdom Metazoa; phylum Arthropoda; class Insecta; order Diptera; family Anthomyiidae; genus Delia; species Delia radicum. The sequence continues at coordinate 219,869,693 of CM037853.1, read as the reverse complement.
AACTACTTCTTCAAAATATTTTTTTTCTCATTGTCTGGTATATTTTATCTTATTAAAGACATTTCTCGTCAAATTATTTATTAAAAAAAATATTTTAAAATATGCAATGAATTCAAAATTGTTAAATGCGCATTTTTATTATTTCTTAATATTTTTTTTAACCTCATCCAAAACTTAAAAATATTTTTAAAATAATTTATATCTTGTTTTCATAAAAATATATCAATATTTTCAACTTAAGTTCGTTTTAAGTTTGTATATTGCATAAGTAACTTTGGTGCAAATGGTAGAGCGGTCTACTTTAATACAGCAGATCGCAACTCAGATTCGTGTGTTCAATACTCGCTGGCACCAAAAGATTTTTTTTTTTTAATATTTAAAGAAATATCCCTAAAGTATGCTGCACATTTTTATTAAATAAAAATGTTAATATATATTTGAAAAAGACCTTCCATGAACTATTGAAAAATTGCATTCATGCACTGTTTAAAATGCTATTAAAGAAGTAATATAGTCACTCCATCCGCCCAATGACACGACAATGTTAAAATCATTAATGATTCACCTAAATTTGCACCACATCCGCATCAGTAGATGTGGTGTTTTTACTACTTCTTCCTCAGCTCTTATTTTGCTGGGTATTTGCAAATGTGGTGTATTTTTTTGAGCGTGTGCATGGGGAGAGTATAATGAGAAAAAGTGTTGACTTTTAACACAATTATGTCAGTATTGTATAATTTATAATACACAAAATTAATTGGTTTTCATTTTAATAGTAATAAATGATACCAAGAATTTGATGTATACATAGGTAAAGGATAAATGCCTTATAATAGATTATGTTAAATTTTCTTTTTACCACCGCTAAGTAGGCAACATTAATTTGAAAGCTATAAAGTTTAATTAAGTTAAAAAGGGAAAACATATCAAAGCTGAAGTATGTTTTTTTTTTGTTGGTATAATCACATAAATCTAAATTTGTTTCAATCATCATAAATGCTCATAAAAATAATTATCCTTCATGATATTAATGAAAATATTACATAGAATTTTTTTTTCGTAGATTCAATGAAGAATTTCATTATATCCAAGAATTTTTATTAATATTAAGAAATTTTTCATAAACTTTTTTTTATTAAATTTCATAGTTTCATACAAAAAAATCATTCAATTTCATAAATTATCTCTTCGTAAATTCAATGAAAATTTTCTTTAGAGCTAAGAAATTATTTCAAATTATTAAATTTCATACATTTCAGACTTTAGTTTTAAGATTTATTTCGCAAGTGTTTAACCTATTTTAAAAAGTACTTTATTATTTCAATATAGCCTTGTATTAATTTTGGTCTTCCACGAAATTGTTTAAAAAATGATATGAAGCGGTTGCAATGCTTTTTTCAAGACATTCATGAAGAGTTTTATTAATTCAAGGAACTTCTCATTATTAAAAAAAATATGAAACTGTTTCATAAATTCTATAAACGTTTCATTGTCGGAAGGGTTCGTTATTTTTACGAAGATTTTCATTAAATCTACAAATATTTCATTGACTTTAATGAAACCTGTTTCATAAATTCTATGAAAAGTTTCAAGGGACGAGTTCCAGTGACAATTTTCATTAAAACTATGAAGAAATTTATTACTGAAGTGAAGATAATTCGCTTAGTGTGGTTTTGCTTAAAATAAATATCTAAACATTTAAATTCTATGCACAAAAGTTATACCTAATTTTATGGCCAATTGAAAAAAAAAGTACACTTCAAATTTGAACAACTATTTCTTTGAATATTTTGCTTTGTGAGTATCCTCTAAATATGCTATGAATTTTTTAACGAAATATTTTCAATACATCTTTAAAAATTCCTAACATATCCTCTGTTCAGAAGTGTAACAGTAAGCAATTTATAAAATATATCAATATTATTATAATAATTCTTCTTAAAATTTTATAAATAAAACTCTTTAAAGTTTTCCATACAATGTTTAGATATATCTAAAATCCTTCAAGTATGCAATATATTGTTTTGGTATTTGTGGCTTATACTCGTATTATTACAGATGGAGAAAAAACCTTTTTTTACCATCATATACTCGTATGTATGTTTTGAACTGACATATTTTCTTTTTTAAAACTCTTTACAACTGCAGTGGCAAAGACTTTATGTATCAATATTTATGAGCCTTAAAGAATGCAATTTAAAAATATTTTCTATTGAGCTTATGGTTATGAAATTTTTATAAAAATTGTGTTATTTTCTTATGCATTCTAAATAGCAAAATACAAACAATGGAGTAGTTAAGATATTAGTATTAAACATTTATAAAGAAAACAAAAGAAATGTGTATAGAAAACATTATTTGTAAAGAATAATAGAGAATGAAATGTTAAAGCTATAATTGTTTTTGAATATAAGATAATATATGATTATTGGAACACAATATAAATAAAACTATTAAATACAAAAGCAAACTAAAAAGAAATTGTTTAAATATATAACAATTTTAATATTTTTTTTATTTAGAAAAGCTAAGTCTACATTAAGGCTAAATTTCTTATATTAGCTTATAATTTGTTTACTAAACACAGGAACGATTTATTACAACATTTCCAGTAGGTAGTTGCATACAAAATTACATACTTTTATTTTAATTGGTATTTGATATTTTTTTAATGTTGCCTACCTTTAGGCTTTATACATTTTGTTATATTATAAAAATAATTTTTTTGAAGATTTCCAACATAATTTTCAATTTAAAAATGCTTTAAAATAAATCTGTTGTTTTAAAACAAAATGCCCACTTTTATGGTTATTTCTTTATCATTTTAAATGGTATTTGATATTTTTTATATGTTGCATAACTTTAGGCTTTATATATTAGTTCTTTTTATACTTTGCTTTATATTTTAATTAAACTTGTTTTTAAAGTTTTTTCGCATCATTTACCTATGTAAATAAGTTGCATTTGTAAAAAACCTGCTTCAAAATAAATCTTTTGTTTTGAAATATGTTGCCTACTTTTAGATGTTTAATTTTTTTTTGTCTTACAATCAATATTTTTTGTTTTTCAAATTACAATTGTGTAATTTTTTTAATTTATAACAATTACCATTATTAATTTTCTAGTCAAATTTTAAGTGCTTTATGTAAAATATTGCATAAAATAATAAAGAAAAAATGTTAGCATACAGTTTGAAATATTTATTAGTTTTTCAACAATAATTGTTGTCTGACTTTAGGCCACAAAATTGCTAAAGTTTTGTTATTTTAGTTAATTTTAAATTAAATAAAAGCCCTTAAGGTACATAATAGATTTTAAATTGTAGAAATAACTAAAATTGAACCACAAATTGCTGAGAAAATATTTTAAAAGAAAACAGAAAAATCTTTAAATTTTTTAGATACAGATCTTTGCTCATAAAAATTTATTATATATAAAAATATTTTTAAAAATTGTCTTTTATAGAACAAAATTATTAAATTAATGACGCATTTCTTTATATTTATGGAAAATTTCCTTATAGTTACAAAGTATTTTATAATATTTTTGAAATATTTCATCATATTAACATTTTTTAACCTAACTTTGCGATATATAAACAGTAAATTTTTAAAGAAATTTTTTAAATTTTGTTTTCCTAAAAGCGCCCTCTAATGGAAATATTAGCAACCAAAATTCAAAAAACTTTGACAGAGTATGAATTCTAGACGGTTGAAGATATTTAAAAAAACTCAATTTTGGATGCTTAAGATAGAAACTTTTCATTTTTGTACACCCTCCTTTAAACCATGATTTTTGTGGAGTTTTCAAAAATTACCCATTGAGAGTATGACTTTTTCCCTTTCTGACCTATATTTTTATAAGTTCCTGTGAAAATAAAATATTTGTAAATTTTTGCAAGTTAAATTTTTCTAGAAAAAAGCGGCAAAGGCAGGCCGTTAAGGGATACACCCTTATTGTTCCTTCCGTAGGAAATTTTTAAAAATATATATATATGAGTAATATTTTATATTTTAAATTTCTATCATAACGGGTTTGTGCAAGCCACCAAAGGCGAGTTTTTTCCATGTTTGCCATTATTCCAGGCCATCAAAGGGAGATTTCCCTTTAAAATCAACTCTTTTTACCACAGCCCTGGCCAGAAATCCAAAAACTATCATATCAATGAGTTGATCCGGCTATAAATTCTAACCAAAGGAGTTTGCACAGTCCGCCAAGGGGATGACTTTCCTCGTTTTGTAACTCCCCGTGTGGGCGCTACGCAGATGGTCCCGGGTTCGAAGTATGAGTTTTCTATCCCCCATACGTATCGCAGCGTCCACCTTCGGTGTTCCCATATTACATAACCCCACAGAAGTAAAATAATGATTTGGGGCTATGAACCAAAAAGCTTCAATAAATTCGCCAACTCTTCATCACGTGGCGAGCAACAACTGTTCAAAGACTTATCGTCTAGCGCTATTACACTATTGCCATGTTTGAAGCCATTAATATTTCCTGACGTTCATCTTTCCGCACCTTTCATCTCTCCATTATACCCTTTCCAAAGAACAAACACATTCATAAATAGGAAGAATTTCCTAAGTGTTGCTTCTCATTAAAAAAAAAAAATTCAAAATCCAGTCCAAGCGGGTGCTTACTCTGTATTAGGAATCCACAGACCAAATTTCAATCATAACCGGGCCGGGACGCCAAGGGGGTGATTTTTTTACTTTCTGCCCTAATGTTTAATGTTTAATTCAAAATTGCTCTGAATATGCAATTATGCCATTTATATTGTATTCTAAAGATCCAACAATATTAAATCGGTGAAAAAATTAAAGAAAATATTTATTAAAATCTAAAAAACATTTTCAGTAAAATTCTACTCACACTCACTCACGTTTACTTGAGTAAACTTAGGTTTCACTCACACTGCTAACCCAGTAAAAAGTTATTAAGTTTTCAAAATGTTGTGTTCACAAAAATGCAATTTTACATTTTTATTGTATGTGATTAAAAAAATTATTTTTAAGTTTTTGAAAAAGAGAATTTTCCGATCACTTATTGCCTAAATGATGCACTTTAAAAACTTGAAAAAAAAAAATTTTAATAGTTTTTGGAGTAGAATTGAAGTCCTTTTCAAATTCCATATAAAAACATATCTTTTTTCTCTGTAGTAAAAGGGATTCTAAATCAGAGTTTTTGGTCACCAAGCGCATGTGGATGGAGTAGATATTAACAAAAAAAAAATAAATACGCTAATTGTTTTTTATTGATGCAAAACCCGTAAAAAAGTAATGATATTCCAAAATAAAGTTTTCGTGACGAACTCTCACAAATATATCGAATTCAATTTTCACCTGGGTAATCTGATTTGCTGGAGTTTTTAAATTCGTTAAAAAAGTGATTTTAATTTACTTTCAACTATTTACTGTGGGTTCACTAAATAGAAATATGATGCCAGATATTTAGAATAAATAATCATACACTCAAATAAAAAAGTCTGTAAAAATGACAGACAAATCTGTAATTGTTACAGAAGTTACTAAAATTTTGTAAAATTTTAGTAAACTCTTAATGGAAATCGATTTGCTAAATTCAAACAAATTTTGTACTAATTATTAGTGATATATATAAATAAAAACTTAACAAATAAATTTAAGTTACCCTGAATAAGACTTACAAAGCTTGCAACTATTTTTTTTTCTGATTTAAATTGTGTTTAAAAAGTTTGTAAAAGTAAATTAGTTAAATTAGCAAACAAAACTAGTAACAAAATTTTGTTATTTGTAAAATGGGAATAGCAAAAAATTTTACTAAAAATAACTCTATACTAAAATTAGTATAATAATAGTAAAGTGAGATTTAAAACAAACTTTTTTTTTTGGGTATAACAATATTATTGAAAATATTGTAGTATCACAATTAAGATTCTAAAAAACTGAATTTAATTTCATCATTTTCTTAAAAAAAAAACTTTCAACAAGTAAATTACCTTTTTATATATTTTTTCTGAAACAAATATAATTCCAACCCTAAATACAAAAATACGTATAATACTATAATTGTTACTTTTTAACACTTAAGCTCTTAAGTGGACACTTTGCTGACACTTCAAAAAAGAAAGAAAAAAATTAAACACAATTTTCTCTTAGTACTTGTACAACTAATGTTACTAATAAAATAAAATTTAATTTAACTAGATACCAAAGTTTAATAGATACACGCTGAAAAAAAACGTACTGCTGGAAATATAAATGCTGGTTTTGTTTGGAAAACATTTCCGTTTCCCATGTTTCTAATATAGCATGTTTGCTTGCAAATTTAATTATGTTTGCCTGTACATATATATATGTTTAGAAAAAGTGAAAATGTTTAGAAAAAGTGAAATTGCAAAAACATATCTTTGTTTAGGTTTGAACATTTTAATCATTGTAAACATATAAGTAATTGAAAATGAAAATTATTCAAGTTCGAGGCCATACTCTATATTTCTTTATTAGGATATTGTCCTAACAAATAATCTATAGAGTTTTTGTTTTCAAATTTATTCTTTGACCCTTTCAGGAATGTGTTGATAGATCTATTTCGGGAATTTTCTAGGTTCCCATCATCAGAACACGTTTTGAAATCGGTAAGAATCCTATGCCAAACATCAAACATTCATATAAACTAGTTTACTCACTACATGAGAACTAATATATATTATATGAGCTCGAAGTAAAAAAGATTATCACCATTGATCAAAAAATAAATTGAAAACTTGGTTTTTGTGTGTATGTCTACCTTTGGTAAATATTCAATACGCGTTTTTGTTTCTTTTCCATTGATATGCACATTTGTTAAAAACAAAATGTACAGGGGAAGTAGTAAACAAGACCATACTCTGTCTTTTATACAAGTTTAATATAATTTTTATTAAAAATAAAAATTATGTTTTTTCGTCCTTTAATTTTGCATTACTCTATATTTCTTTATTAGGATATTGTCCTAACTACAATATCCTAATAAAGAAATATAGAGTATGGCCTCGAACTTGAATAATTTTCATTTTCATTGCAAAATTAAAGGTCGAAAAAACATAATTTTTATTTTTAATAAAAATTATATTAAACTGATATAAGTAATTGCCTGTAAACATATTCTAAAGTGTATTTTTTCTGCATATAGTAAAATAAAAATTAAGAAAAAACGAAAGCAAATACAATTGTTACTAAGTTCCTTAAGATTATGACACAATTAAAAAAAAAAAAAACAAGAAAGTAAAAATGTTATACTTAACAGTAAAAGAAACAAAATACAAATATTGCCCAGTTAAACTTGGTAAACAAAATAAGTAAAAATCCTTGATATTAGACACAAATGTCAGTCAAACTTTATGTGTAAAAAGGTTTAAAAACAAAGACGTGTCAAAATTGCATGCTTGTTTTATTTACCCTAAAGTATGCTTTAGTTTTGTGTGTTTCTCTTTCAAAAAGAAACTACAAACTTAACTTTTTTTTGCCTAAGAACAATATTAATCCCTACTGAAAACTATTGGTAAGATAAGCTACAAAAAGAGATAAAAATTTATGTGTCAAACAAAACAGGACACGAAACTTTTTTAGGCTTATATTATACCAAAAGAATATGAATAAGTAGTAACATAAGAAATTTAAACCCATATGACATTTGCTGTTTTATAAATACTCTTTTCAAGAGTTTTTCTAATAAATTTTGGAAAATAAATCAAAAAATTTTATTGCAAAAACAGGTGTCACATATGCTTTCACCTACATTATTTGTAAATCTTTTTTTAACAATGAAAAATGTTTCTTTTCGCTTATTCTTTGTATTTTTTTTTTTTTTTTGATCATACTTACAACCCAATTACATGAATTTTAATTTAAAACTGCCTTTGATATTTAGTGTATATCCATACTCCCCTATTATTCAGTACATCCTTTTCCTCCTCCTCAATTTGACTAAACTGCCACATTAATTAACATTAGCAACCATTACCAAGCGGTGATAAAATTTTCTTATAATCTTTGAGTGTACAAGTACACATACTTAATAGAGTGGACCGAAACTTCAAAATGTGTAGAATCTTAGGATTGCGAAATTTAACCCTGCCCAAAAATGTTGATATATAAACTTTGTTTGTATGAAGACAAAAATTATAAAGTTATTTAAATACACTACATGACTTTTAAAATATGGCAACACCATTAACTCATTAAGAACACAGAGAGAATACCTTGGACGAGTTCTAATAAAATTTGTTCACTAAACTAATGAATGAAAAATTTCTTAAACTTAATGAAAAAGCTTCACAGTTTTAATGAAACTATTTTTTATGAAACTTTTACATTAGTCGTAAGAAATTTTTTATAAACAATATAAACATTTTCATTAAAATTTATGAAAAACCGCAATAATTTAATGAAAAGTTTCAATGGACGAGTTCCAGTGACAATTCATAGATATAATGCAAAAATTCATTGATATCATGCAGATAATTCTTTCAGTGTAGCCGCCATAGATCTGTTGTAAAAATTTCACCCAAAATTTGCAGTTATTTAGAACAATGCTTCAATAAAAACATTTTGTTTTGCCTTAAAGCGACATTTTAGGAAATATCAGCATCCAAGGTTGCGACTTTGATAGAATATGAATATGAATGAAAAGTTAATCTTGCAAAAACTAGATTAACTGCCTAATTTCAGTGCAAACATATGCAGATAATCCACTTTTTACTAAATTAACTTTTCAGTCTAAACTCCCTAAAATAAATATTTTAAGAATTTTTACTTCAAGTAATTTTATGGACAAATATTTATTCAAAAATATATAAAATTGAAATTTTTTAAGGTTCTCTGATTTTTTAAATTTAAAAAAAAAAATGAAGTTTTGACAATTTTTTTAAATTGCTACATGGCAATCCTGACATTATAATTGTTCTAATTCAATAGTTTTAATAAAAGCTGGCCATTATTTATGTTATGACTAAAAACGTAATACATTTATGGCATATTTTCGACTTCGTGTATTTGAAAAATTTATGGTCCGATTGGTCATATTTTCAAAAAAGGAAACATTTAATTTTTTATATATATATATAACAATTTACGAATGTAGTCAAGATATTGAATTATTTAAGGGTTTTTAAACCACTAAATTATCTTTATTCAGTAAAAAGATGTTTCCGTTTAAAATAACTGGATTAAAAAATTAAATATTGCTTTATAACACGGCATGAAGAGAAAAAATAATAGAGATCAGACCATTAATTATATATTATATAAATAGGACATGCTAATTTCAATGGCGTACTTAATTTTTGGTCAATGGTACAGATTTCTAGAAAAATGTCTTTAAAGTTTGGCGGTTTTGCATTTAGAACTTTTCGCAAGCAATCAATCTGCTTTTGTTTTGGCGGAATTAAATAACAAGACCTGTGTTCAAATTTATGGCACATATTTAATGCACAAAACTTTATATTTAAACCACTGCTTCACGTTTTATGTAGGTTTTTTTATCGTTTTTTACAGTTTTCGCGAATAAAAAGTTAAATGATGAATCAGGGCTATGAAACAAAAAGATTCAATAAATTCGTCAACTCTACATCAGGTGGCGAGCAACAACTGTTTTAAGACTCATCATCTAGTGCAAGTACAGTGTTGCCATGTTTGAAGCCCTTCATCTTTGACCACCTTTCATCTCTCCACTATCCCCTTTCCAAAAAAAAGCAACACATTAATTAATAGGAAGAATTTTCAGTGTTGCTTTAAAAAAAAAATAAAGTGTAAAGGTTTTTATTTATTTTAAGAAATTCTGCGTTTATTTTGAAAAATTTCATTCTTTTCAGTCCTAGAAAACTCTCTGTGTATAAATCGAATCAAATTCAGTTATTCTTTACAATTTGTCTTGCACATGACTAGCTTTTTACACAATGTGATTTTAAGACTGGATGTTTTTAAAAATCGACACACTCTAATACTTACACACAAGCATTATAGTACACTCAAAAAAAAAAAGAAGTTGGTAAAAAATTAATAAGAATGTTAATAACTCAATTCAACATATTTAAAAAAAAAAACAACTCAGGTTGATTTCAAAGCGGTTTCTTTTTAAACTTAATGTCGTTTCTGCTTGATTTAACTTTTTTGTGTAATGTTTAACTACGTTTTTTTTTCTCTAACATAAGAGTCGTTTACATTAAATTAAAATTACGTTATTTTGAGCAAGAAGACAGTAGAATTTCCCCTTCAAATAACTGATTTCTAAGGCTCGAAAGTTAATGCTTTTATATTTGTGTTTTATTTACATAAAATATCTATTTAAAATCGTAAAATATGTACTTAAAAATTAAAAATATGCATTTATTATTGATTTTTTTTGCAACGGTTTATTACAATTTTTGTTTTAAAAAGTGATTAAAAACTTGAAAATTAAGAATAAACATCGTCATAAAATTAGTAAATGCATTTTTCTTTGCGTGATAAAAAAATTATATGTATGAATTTGAAAAATATTTTATTTATAAAATTTGTTTTTAGTAAAACATCAAACAAATTTTGTAAAAAAATTTAGTGCAAAATATGCAAGAATATGCAAAACTATGCATTTATAGCTAAATATACAAAAATATGCATCGATGCCATTTTGTTGCAAATTTGCTGATTCGCAAAGATATTTGGTTTACATTGTTCTCCAGCTAACGATTGAGTATTTCCATTAAAATCCGAGTCCTACTGACTTCTATTCATTTTAATTGACTTATTAATTTGAGTGTAACAACTTATAAAATTGTTTTAAAGCTTAGCATAATTTTAGGTGGTTGCATAATATTTTCATTAGAAACATTTTATATTAATGGCAACATATGAGTTAAAGTATTTTCTATCCACTTATGCAAAACAAACAAAAATGTAATTTTTAAAAGTTTGAGAGCAGATAGTGGAAAACTTTAAATAGACGTGGGGGCCTCGACTAGAGATGGACACGTGAGTCAATAATGACTCACACTCACTCACGCTCACCAGAGAAAAATTCCACTCACGCACAATCACTCACAAACATTTTTTAATCTACTCACACTCACTCACATTCACAAGAATAAATTAAGATTTTATTCACACTCACACGTGATTCACGTAAATCACGCCAATTCACAAAGAATATCTTTTCGGAAAAAAAATAATGTGTAAAAATTGAGGTAACCAACAACTGCATTTTAATGCAAAAGATTTTTTTTGTAAAATTCGACTCACGCACACTCACTCACGCAAAAATTTTAATGACGCACACTCACTCACGAAGAATTTTTTCCTACTCACACTCACTCACAATTACGTGAGTAAATTTAGGTTTCACTCACACTCACGAGTGATCCCTCGTGGTTCATGTAAATCACGCAAAGTTCTGCTCACGTGTCTATTTCTAGCCTCAACATTTCAGAAATGCGAAAGATGGGACTTTCTGAATTTATTGTAGTATAAAACGGTTAATAAACTTGATTTGCAATATATTAAGAACATTTTTAAAGAATTAAAAAATTGTTGTAGTGCATATAAATAAATAAATTCTAGAAAATATATCTCTGAATTTGCAAATAGATTAAGTATACAGTTTTCTTAAAAACAATTTACTTCAATTAAGTAAATATATATTAAAATTTAGTAAATTTTGTCTTAAATCGTATGATACTTTACCAAAATTTCGTATATTTTGACTTAAATTAAGTATAAAACTAGCTTAAATCTAGTAAAAATATCTTGAAAAGTTAATTTTTTTTTAACTTGTTTTAAGTTCTTAAGTTATACTCATATTAACCCTCTAACGGGTAAGGCTGCCTCAGGGCAGTCTTCATTAAATGTATCACAAATGCGTCAAATAAGCGTTTCATACTTAGAAATTAATATATTCCGATACAAAACTAAATTTGCAAAATATTTTGCGAAGAAATTTTTCGTGTGCCGTCCACGGTTTGGAAGCGAGAAAGCTTCAAAATCAAAATTTCGTAAAATTTCAAAAACCAATTATTTAAAAAAAAAAAATAGTTTTCAAAAATCTAAAAAACCAATTTAAGTTGACTAAAAACTCTTTATTATAAAATATAAGTAAGATTGAAGCTTTATCTTTAATAATAAGTCCTTACTTTAGTCCAAGGACTCACAGGATTTTATCAGGATTCCTCTAAAGGACATCGTCTTATCTTATAAACTAATAGACGGATTTTTATGAAATTTTGCAGAAAGAAGACATTTAGTATTAATAGCAAAGCGTTGAAGTTTGAACAATATAAATTGAAGTTTAGATAATTTTTCGTCTAATTTCGCTTTTTCCAAAAAGCGAAAATCGCGATATCTTCTTAAATAGGAGCAGAAAAAAAATAGTTTTTCGAGCGTGATTATATCTTGGTAAGAGAAATATTTTTTGTCCAAAACTTCTTTTTTATATGCCTTAGTTTCCAAAATACACCCTAAAATATTTTGGCTCATATCGCCTAAATTAGGCAACGATAAACAATTTTGTTTAAGAACTTATTATTTGTTTTTCGAGTTGCAAAACATCGCTTGCCAGTTAGAGGGTTAAGAAGGTATATTTAAATAACCAACAACAACAAAGTTGAAAGTTATTCTCTTATTCGTCTCTGTTCTGGAATCCCATTCCGAAAAAAAAAATAAAACTAATTCAAATGTCGGTGTTTTTGAATTCACTTTTACTATTTATTATTTACGGGAATTGAATTCGCCAAAGTGTTAGGGGGCGAAAGTAATTAGTATGTACTTTTTTGTTATTAAATATGAGTTGTTTGAAGAAAAAGACACTTGGTTCATACAATTTAGAATTATTTTTATTGATTTCAAGGAAATATTTAAAGTTTTAACATTTTTCAACAATAACAAAACAAAACACCTAAAACATATAATCTTATTTGGAAATTACACATAAATTTCTGGCAGTTATTTAAAATGTCTCTTTTTCAAATTAAAAACCTATAAAAAAAAAAGCCGTTCTAGTGGTTAGAAAATATTCTTTTATTTGGTTATGTTTTTTTTCTTTATATTAGTTGCAACTATTTTGCTTTAATTCTATCTTAAAAAATATTTATAACAAATCACAAATTTTCCTTAAATTCACATCTATTTTTGAAATTTTACGACTTAAATTTTTTATGTGCAAAAAAGGTTTTGACTGCTAAAATATTTTTGTAGCTAAAACAGACGATTAAGTATATTTAAATACACAACAACAACAGATTTGTTGCTTGTCTATCTCATTTTGATATAATACTATTTATTAATTAGTAATTCTCAAAAGGTATATACTTTCAAGAATATAAGTAGTTTAGTTTTGCCACCTAACAGTTAAGTGATCAATTTCATCTATCTATCATCTATATTTATTCTATAATATTGACAAAAATTATTATAAGATTATGTTGTTAATGTTGTTAAAACAAATGTTTTGAATGTGAAATTTATTACTTAAATTTTACTTGACAAAACTAAAGCACTTATATAATATGAACTGTAAACTAAATAAGAGTTCCAAAGGATTAAATATTTTTATCGTCTTAAAAAAAATATTTAAAAAGTTATAAACTTAATTTTAAGAAGTTAAAATTGTTAAACTAAATTTTAGTAAGATGCGTATTTAGTAAGATGCGTATTTGGTTTTTTCGTTTAATAAATTCTTAAAACTTAAGATTTTTTACTAAAAAGAATTACATTTTCTAACATTTTTTAAGAATAGAATATTAACCGTACACAGAAAAAACTAAAAACGGGTTTCAATTAAAAATTATTATTGAATCAATTAATATTATAATTGATTTTGCACCTACCACTGAAATGATAGTATTAACTAAAAAATTTGCAGACAGTTTATTAAAACTCTTTCAATTAAAATAATAATAATATCAATTAAAAGAGTTACTGTTTTTCTTTACAACCTCAATTAAAAAAATTAGTTAAATTGATTAAAACTTTAATTGAAACTTGAGAAGACAACAATGGTAGTTTCAATTGAAAACTCGTATTTTTTATTTTTGTTATATGCCCCCCATTAAATAAAAAAAGAAATGTATGTTTGTAAATTAAATTGACATTTTATTTATACGGAAATTAAAGCTTTTTATTATAAAAATGTATTATAAGAAAACAAATAAAAGTAAAGACCAAATTTTTGTTTTGCTTGTCTTGTCTTGAACTTTTTCTTGTAATTGAATTGCTTTCTTAAAAAAATCACACACAACTTTAAAATGATAGTTTAATGACATTTATATTTATTGAAAATTTAAGTATTTACAAAAATAATAGTTTAATTGTCCTTTTTCGATAAGGTTTATTTAAATCCACATGTGCACACGAAACTAAATTAAGTTTTCGTGCGTACACGAATATCTCAACAAAAAGAGTGTTGCAAACTCTAGTGAAATAACTACGATTTTGAGTGTATTTGAAATCGGTAAACTATTCAACTTATTAAAAGTTAATCATTTGCGATTTTTTTTCTTTTTATTTACAAATTAAATAATATATTGATATAATTAAACCTTTGTTTGATTATTAAATCTAAATAAAATAAAAAAAATAGTTTGCAAATTTTTTAAAATTTTGTTTACATGTTGTCAACACTGTATGTATATATTAGAAAATTCAATAAATTTTTTAATTGAATCAGTTAAAAAAATTGTTTGAATTGCCATTGATATTCAAACAATCGATTAATTAGATATATTTGGCCCATAATTTTTTCTGTGTACACAAGAAAGGAAAATTAAAGAAAATGGCTTATTATTTTGATTTAATGAAAAATCAATATGTACTTTATGAATTTTAGAAGCTAAATTTTAGTAAGGTGTACACTTAACTTTAGTTCATAATTTTTTTGAGTGTAGTTGTTTCAATAAAATTTAGTTTTGATTCTAAATTTGTATAGAATTTGATAAGAAGTTTTTAAAAACTACAAGCTTTTGATTGTAGTATAAATGTCTCTTTTAGATTGTGAAAATTTGTATATTTTGTTGGTATTCTCTGTTTGCAGAAATTAAGTGGTGAATAAAGAATAACATACCAGTACATATACTTAAATAAAAAAGACAAAGTTTTTAATGGAAAAATTTTCTAAAAATATTAGCTTTACAAAAATATTAGGATATTATTTTTAAATAATGACATATGACAAAAAACTAATTAAAAATATAAATGCAAATTCATATTAAGTTTTAATTCTACTGCTTGAGCTATGCAAGTTAATTCTATGCATACATATATGCAATAACATTTGCAAAATATAAATCCCAAATGTATGCAATTAAATTGTTGTTAAAGGTAGTTTGATTCTATTTAAGCCTGATTTTAAAATAAAGCTACACTCCTGTACCTAAAACTATAAAAATAGCAGAAAAACCTACTAAAAACAGAGGTAAAAATAAGGTTGCAGAAAAAACAGCTAATATTAGCAGATTGTTTTGCTAAATATTAGTAAGATAGCTTTTCTAAAACTTCGGGTTCTGATGAGATCTTTAGCCAGATCGAAATACTAGTATCAACCTAGCTAATATGTTTGATTTGCTTTATTTTTGTAAATATACGGAGGTTGAAAGCTCGTTATAAATTGAAAATAACATAAAAATAATCTCGATGTATATAAAAACAAAAAACTAATATAACTGTAAAAAATATTACTTGAGCCAGAGTACACACTAAAAATTTTTATATAAATAGAACATTTTTGGTCTTCAAAGTTTAGTAACGTCATGATGCTTGTTAGGAAAAGACCTAACCACGTGGTTGATTACTAAGAAGACAAGAATGGAGCAAAATTGATTATTAATAGGTTTTTTGTTAAAGTTCTGCCTATTATATAGGCTCTAGCTTTTCTAAAACTTCGGGTTCTGATGAGATCTTTAGCCAGATCGAAATACTAGTATCAACCTAGCTACTATGTTTGATTTGCTTTATTTTTGTAAATATACGGAGGTTGAAAGCTCGTTATAAATTGAAAAAAAACAGCAACAATTTTTGGTAAAATTAGCAAAAAAGGCAAGAAAATCTGTCGCATAAAAAAATAAAAAAAAAAATTAACTTTCCAAAATGGTACACTCACAGGAACTTTTCCATAAAAGTTCAACATTTATTTAAAACGTTATTCCGTAAAGTTGTTTCACTGGAATATGTGGTTAAATTAACAAAGAAATATATTTTTTAATTTTTCTGTCTGTTATTCAAAAAAAATAAAATACCCAAAATAAAATAAAATTTTCTATTTAAAACAAAAAGTTATTTTATTGTATAAGTATTGAAGTAGACAAAAAAAACAATTGTTTTTACCGATTTTGTCAATTAATTTTTTAAGAGTTGAAAATAAACTACAAAATACAATTGTTTTAAACACAAAGTAAGTAGTGCTTTTTGAACAGAAAAAATATTGTGAGTGTAAAACAACTGAAAATTGATAGCAAAAGATTTGAGAAAAACAAAATTTATAAAAAAAACGTGTATATGTCTAAAAGGCCTAGATTAACATTCTAGGATTAAAAAAAGGTTAAAGTATACAAAAATTTACAAAAGTTGGGGGGAAAATCCTCAAAATCTCTGAAAATTAAAAAAATAGTTGCTAAAATTGAAAAACAGAAATAGAAAAATTAAACAAAAAAGTTTATAAAATTGTTTTCCAACTCGCAAAATTAAAAAAATTCCAAAATATAAAAAACATCGCTAAAATTAAAAAAAAATCGCCATATTGAAAAAACGCAAAAATTTAAATAAATCGATTATACTGAAAAAAAAAATCCGAAATTAAAATAGTTGTCAAAATTTAAAAAATCACCTAAATAAAATTTATAACGTCTATATCTCGAAAACATTTTTAATTTTGACGTTTTTTAATTCTGGCGATTATTTTGAATAGATTTTTTTTTTAATTTTGGCGATTTGTCTAAATTGGAGTGATTTTTAAAATTTTGTCATTTCTTTCACTTTTGTGTACACCAAATAAATTTTCAATCAAACATTTAATGTATATTATTAAACTCTTAATTGAAAAATATTTTAAAATCAGACAAGAGTTAAATTAAAAATTAAACTTTTAATAACTTTAATGATATTTTTTATAAAATGTTATGAAAACTTTAATTAACACAATAAAAAGTTTCAATGGACGAGTTCCACTGCAACTAAATTACTTTTATGTAAAAATTCATTCATATAATACAGAGAATGCTCTTAGTATACTCTGTGAAGTATTTACCACAAATTGGTAAATGTATTATTTAACGCATATAAGTATGCAACAATTTTTAAATTTTTTTACAACTTTGGGTTAAGTTATAACAACAATATTTTAACTTAAAAGTGCATATCCTAGTTTAAATGTTAAGCATGCAAATTTAAAGTAGTCACATTTTATATGATTGATAAAACTTTATAACAAACTTAAACAGCCAATATAAAATAAATTTTTGCCTAAACAGCTAAATCGCCATGGGAGTATAACTTCATTTGCATAAAATTTTTTGTGCTTGGAAATGCGTATAATAATTTTTCGTTTTAGTGGAAATTTTTATAAATATTTTATGCTAAATTTTCATCTGAACTATAGAACTATAATCGCCTTAAACCTATTTCCAAAACAAGTTTAAATAATTAAATTTTTCCACGTTTCATAAAAAACTAATTAAAAAATTTAAAGCCAAATGTTTGTTAGCAAATTTGTTAGAAATAACATTTAATTTAAAACTTTATAGAATTTCGTTATGGCCATCAAAAATAACCGTCAATTTGTTTTAAACTCAATTAATCTAAATTGTTTTAGAATAGTAATACCTATAAAAAACGACCAATTTCATAGCATAATTTTAGGCTTTTAACAAATTTATTGTATACTTTTTTCTCTAAAACATTTTAAATTTAAGGTATGATTTTTAAAATTTGTATCACGTTTTTTAAATATTAGACAAAAAAAACAACTAAAAAAAGTTTAACTTTTCCACTTTTAAAAACAAATTTTTGTACAAAACTGAAAAAAATATTATATATCAATGCTCGCTATCACCCCAAAAAACGTGCTACAGAAAAAGCAATGGAAAAAAATTCAAAAAATAAATATTGAACAAGTCGTGTAAAGAGCCTAAAAAATTATACTTTTGCACATAGACGTAGGTAAAAATGAAACTAAACTTACAAATTTAATCAGTTCTAGAATTAATACATTAAATTTTGGGCCTTAAAGTTTGCTATAAGGTATTCAATTTATGTTGCATACCTTAAGGGCCTATATTTAATTCATGAATTTATGACTAACCTTTAAAAAGATTTGCTTAAAACTACGCCATTGCTTTCGTTTATGCCAATATGTTTACTTTTTGAAATCGATTTATGAACTTTTGCAATTTACGTTGGGTAATATTGTATTATTTTCACTAAAAAAGCAAAGAAAAAAATTCCACCACTTTCCTAAATATTTTGTAAGACAAGCAAGCAGCCAGAATACCCGTTAAAAGATTTATAGAAATTATATAGGCTTTTTATGATAAATAATGTCTAGTTTGTACATTATATCGATTGCTTGACTTCAAATAATAATAAGAATCAAGACGAGAAAAAAAACACTACGTAAAAGTATAGATATATTTGCCAATTTAGAGATTTATGATAGGGAAAAAAAGATTCCACATGAAAATAGATTAAAGTATGATGAGTTTATTGAATGAAAATGTAGGAGGAATGAAATAAAGTTAATAAATCAAATTGAACCATCTTTTTTTAATATTTTTACTTTAAAATAATATTTAGAAAATTATATCCAAAAATATATAAACTAAATTTTATCTAAAACAGATTTTGTTCTGTTTCAGAATTAAATTTTTTTTCTCATTAATTTTATGACTTTGTTAATAGTTTTTTAAATAAATAAAGAAATTAGAATTTATTATACAAGGTGGCGCAAAAGTAATCCTGCTATCAGAAAATGCTATAAATTTTGCGATTGGCCCCTAATGTCAGTTCTGTTTTGACATTTGTGTAGCAAACACATGCAAAATACACGTTAATAAACAATGTTACGCTACACTGCTCCAGAACGCGGAATATTGGTGACTATTTATTTGACCAATAATCGGTCGGTGACTTTGGCACAACGTGAATTTCGTCGCAGATTTCCTGGCCGTCCAACGCCTACTGGTGAAACACTGCGACTTTTAGCCGCTCGCCTCGAAGAGACTGGCACAACACGAGATGCTGCCAGGCGTGGCAGACCCCGGAGTAGCCGTTCTGCAGAGAATATTGCTGCTGTAGTTGAGGATGTCATGGAAGCGCCGTCGACATCGACCTGACGACGTGCTACGCAAATGGGTATCAGTCGACGGTCTTTACAGCGAATTTTGGTACAAGATTTGAAGATGTTTCCGTTCAAAGTCCAGACGGTGCATCAGCTGTTAGCTGCTGACCGCCAATCGCGTGTAACATACGCTCAAGCCATCCTTAATCACCACCAAGAGGAAGATGATTTTTCATCAAAAATAATCATGAGTGATGAGGCCCATTTCCATCTTAGCGGGTACGTAAATAATCAAAATTTACGCTTCTGGTGCACTGAAAATCCGCGTGCAACCCACGAAGAGCCATTACACCCGCTCAAAGTCACTGAATGGTGTGCTGTTTTCGCTGGAGGAGTCATCGAACCTTTTTTCTTCGAAGACGTCGCGGGCCAAACGGTTACTGTGAATGGTGAGCGCTACAGAGCAATGATCAACGAGTTCTTTTTGCCGCAACTTGATGAATTGGGATTGGAAAACATGTGGTTCCAACAGGACGGTGCAACGGCACACACTGCACGTGCCACAACCGATATGCTGAAGGATGCATTTCCCGGGCGCCTAATCTCCCGTTTTGGCGATTTGCACTGGCCAGCAAGATCGCCTGATTTGACCGCTCCAGACTTCTTTTTGTGGGGCTTTTTGAAGTCGCGGGTTTATGTCAACAAGCCTCAGACTTTTGCAGCTCTTAAAGACAATATCCGTCAAGAATGTGAGGACCTATCGCCGGAAGTTTTGGCCAAAGTGATGAAAAATGCCATACAATGGGCTCAAATGACAATCAACTGTGGCGGCGGCCATTTACATGACATCATATTCTCGACTTTATGTAAAAAAAATTAAAATCCCAAATAAAAATAATCCACAAGAAGAATCAAAGTTTTTCATTTTTTTTTTTAAATTACAGCCAAAAAACATCGGAAGGTTATTTTTGCGCCACCTTGTATATCAGGATTTCATGTTCTCCCGAAATGATCATCAGTAGAATTTTAAAATTATTATTTGTATAATTAATGGTCAAACAGTGAACTTTAGCCACTACTACTAGAAAATTCTTTGCATGATATTAATGAATTTTTACATAGAAGCAATGAAATTGCATTGAAACTTTTCGTTAGACTAATACCAATTTTCATAAAATTTATGAAAAATACTATTTTATTTATTAAAAGTGTCATTCACTCAATGAAGAAATATCATTGAAAATCCAGTTTCATATAAAGTATGAAGCTTTTCATTAATTTTAGGAAATTTTTCATTCACTTTGTTAAGAAAAGTTTCATTAGTTTACTACAAATTTTCATTAATTTTTGTAAACTAAAATTCTCTCTGTGTATAAATAAAATTTAATTGAAGTTTTGGAAAATTTTTATTTAATTAGTCCTTATACAATTAAATTTTTAATTATAGTATTTACAAATATTTTAATTGAAAGATGATTTTAAATTGTTATCATAAAAAGTCGTTGATGACACTGTGCAACAAATTTGGTTCATCGAATTTTTTCCGAATAAGAACAACGGGAAATGAAAATTGACTATGAGTAGACCAAAACATCCAAATTATTTTAAAAAGTTAGCTCGTATTGTGTACTTATAGCCATTTGAAATTTGGCCATTTTGGGGAAAATTTTCCGGAATTGAATATTTTACGCCCATAATAATTACATTTATTTAATACATACTTTTTGCGGTTTAAATTTAAATTTTAGTCCATTTTTTATACATTTTCCGTGCATTTCACGAACTTTGGTACAATTTTCGCGATACAATTCTTGTATTTCGATTAATTTTTTTTGTTTTTTTTCATTAAAAAAAATAAATTAAAGGAAATTAAAAAACTTTGAAGAGAATTTTATGGCGAATAACATGTTTCTTTATTCGGATAAAAATTGTGCCCCTATTGTGAACAACATGGTGCAACCTTTTGATAAAAATGTTAAAAAAAAACACACACACAAAAATTGATGGAGAAGTACAACAAACCTCGGGTTCGATAATTTTGGAACTAGAAGGAATTTCAATTTATAACTATAAATGATATTTTTATGGACTAGTACTACTACACAAATAAAAAAAGTTATTACAAAAGAGAATTCCGTAACTGTTATGAACAAAAGAAAAATTATAAGTAAATACAACAAATCAATAAGAGCTTACTGGTCTAATTTCATTTTCCGTTGGGCTCATTCGGGAAATTTGTTCTTGTTGCACGGTGTAATAAACCTGAAACTAGCTTAGTCTTCTTTGAAATTACATTCGGAGTTTGGTTCAAGGACTTACAAAGAGTCGACAGAATGCGATTATAGCACAAGTATTTAAAAAATTTGTTAAAAAATTTAACTTTAAATGTAATTGTTAATGATAATGAAAATCAGATTATGCAGTTTAACTACATGTGATCTCCGGAAAAATTCCGTTTATTTTTGAGCCAATCAGATTCCTAACTTGAAAGTTTTATATGTTGTAAATTATAAACACTTTGAGTTAATTGCAAAATAACTTTCAGAAAAAATTAATTATGATTTTTTTGAGATATTAAGGATATTTTTTTAACTTCGTTATTATTTCGCGAAAAAAAAAATGTTGTCCATCACTGTATAAAAAAGTGGAATTGATCTTTAAAAAATTACAAAAAATTTAAAATTTTCTGTTGACGTGTTCAAAAGTTATGATTAGAGTGACTTTTGAACACGAATTTTAACTCACATTCAGTCACTCCCACAAGAGAAAAAATCCACTCACACACAATCACTCACGAGCATTTTTTAACTACTTACACTCACGTTCGCGTGAGTAAATTCAGATTTTACTCACACTCACGCGTGATCACGCGAATCACGCAAATTCACAAAATCAAATATAACCGAAAAATATAAAAGTAAATTAAAATGTAAAAATTAATGTAAATTGTGAATGTTAAACTCAAGTCGGCTCTAAATATAATAAAGCGGAAAAATTTTCGTTTGGAAAATACTACTCACGCTTCCACAGCGCTTCTAATACTTTTATCGCAGTTTGGTGGAGTAAATTTATTTATTGCTTTCTTATATTCTGGAGAATTCAAAAAGCTGAGCGCTTATTTATTTATCTATTACGAAACAATAGAAATTAATATTTACTTTCGTCAAAAATTCATGGGAAACAAAAACAATTTTTTTTATTTTTACGAAAATTTCTTTTCGTTCGTTATAGATAAACAGACAGTCAGTCTACACACAAATGCGCAGAACGCCAGAAAAACTTTCATCGAATATATTTGTGAAATCTTCTCGAACCCTGTCTCTTTGAGTCCTTAAAGTACTAGTTTATTTGGAAATGTAAGGAACTATATAGAAAACCTAATTTCATCGGCCCTTGAATATTATAAATATTTCCAAAAGTTTTGTTTGTTAAAGATATTAAAAATAAAAGTGAACAAATTTTTTGTTTGCTTTATTTAAAAAGCATTTAGTTAATTTTAATTCAGTCTGGGCATATTAACGTTTTTAAGAATATAATTTTTGGCTCAAAATTTGAGCGTTAATTACAAAAAAAATTACATGTTGACCAAACTCGATTACTCAGTGTTTTTGGGGCGATATGACGTTTTTATTGTTTGGGCTTTATGGGTTTGGGCACTATTACGCGTATCTTACAATATATTTTATTTTGTTATATTTTCTTAAATTCAATTCATGTCACTTTTATACTTATAAAGGGTCCGCCAAATAACTTTTTTTTTTGAACTCCTGAACCAATTGGACTTTGTATGGCGTCATACCAAGGTCTTTATGCAAAATTCGTCTCAATGATGTGTCCGAAACGTTCAATTGTTGAGAACGACTGTGAATTGATGTTGATGGCGCTTCACGCACACTTTCTGCCACAGCAGCAATATTCTCGGGTGTACGCACTGTTTTTGGCTTTTCGCGCTTTGGTTTATCGATGAGGATGCCAGTTTCTTTCACTTTTTTCACAAGTTAACGAACATACGGACCATATTCGTTCAGCGGAAGGATAAAACTAATTATCTGTCAAATCAGACATGAGCTAAGTGTTACCATTCACGAAATAAGCACTAGTTGAAAAAAAAAAAACGTTAGATGGCGGACCCTTTACAACGAGTTCGTTGTCTTATTTTCTTATGAAAAACAGGATATGAATTAAATTCAAAAATTCGTGCATTAGATTGGTAACTAAAATAGTTGTCCATAACACAAAATAAGCCTTGCCTACTTTTAGTTGCAATTTATACATTAAAATTTAAGCTCTACTTTTAGGCTTATAATATTAAAAATTTCTCAATTAAAGCCTACTATTTTAAGAATTTAAACTCTTTATAAACCTTTAATACATTTTTAAGGTCATTTAAAAAACATTTGATTATGATGCAATTTATTTACCATACATAGTTTCTTCTACAAACCCTTAGTATTAATGTAATAGCAACCATATAGATACAGAACGTGGGGGTGGTTGGTTGTTGTCA
Source organism: Delia radicum (assembly GCA_021234595.1). Lineage (NCBI taxonomy): Eukaryota > Metazoa > Arthropoda > Insecta > Diptera > Anthomyiidae > Delia > Delia radicum. Next base: position 219,845,932 of record CM037853.1, on the reverse strand, counting down.
AGGTAGGTTATAGGTTGTCAGAATATTTCATTACTGCTAGACTTAAAGCTCGATGACGACGATGATGATAATGACGATAATGATGTGATATTAGAAAACCAGGCTAAACGTGTGTCATCAAACTGTGTTAAAATTACCATCACCTTGAAAAGGGTGTGCCTGCCTTGTTTTGGCCTTTGTTTGGGTATGGCTGGTATGGCACAAGGTAACATATATTGTTTAAGGCTTGATTGTTAGTGGTATAAAATGTTTTATATACCTTTTGAAACATCAAAATCGATTGTGTGTATTTAAGTTATTGTATTGTAACGTGTATTTCTTGTGTTTTTGTTGATTTTTTTTTGTATTTTATAAGTAAGAAAAGCCATTAAAACCAATGTTTGACGCACGCACCTTTTTGTTGGGTATTTCTCCTTATTTCTTCGTTTAAAGAATTTGGAATTTTTTTTTATGTCAAGAATTTTATTAAAGTGTTTGTTGTTTGATTTTATGATTATTTTTACTTTTGAGATTTTATTTTATTTTGTTAGTTTACTTAATAACGATGTTGTAAAAATTTATATAATTTTTTTGTTCGCTATTTTTTTGGGGTCTTGTAGTTAGCACCTGGGGACTAATTAATGGTATCATTTACGGCATTTTTCGTTATAGAGGATTTTCCTTTTAAATATGGGGTAAGAGGTCTTAAATACGACCAATAATAAATAAGGAAATTCTGTAATAGGTGATGTCATTTAGAAAAGGGAACTTAGTTCCTTATAAATTTATGACTAAAGTTCTCTATAAATTTATGCAGGGATTTATAATAATAAAAAGGTGTTTTTTAAGGATTATTATATTAAAAGCAACAAGGTTATTAAATGGTTCTAATGTCGCAGTATGATGTAAATTTTTTTAATAATTTACAAGCTACACTCAAAAAATGTGAGTCTAAAATTTTTTTAAATGTCTATTTAAAATATTTAACTAACTTTCTGTAATTTTTTTTGCTGACATCGCGTTTTCAGCTAAAATTTTAGTTAAACGCTTTTACCAAAAAAAAACTAATTTTTAACTAATTTACATTGCTACCAAAATTGTACTGACGAACACATTTATGCCATGGAGAACAAGTAAAACGACGAGGTAGAGAAATAAGAAGAGAGGCAAATAAACACAATCATTATAAGACTTACACAAAATGCAAAGCGCTTTGATTTCGTTCATTTAATTTTTTATTTTGTATACTACACATCAAACAAAGGAACGCATGTTTTTGAACATAAAAATTCTGAGTGTTCAAAAAATATAAATAGAACTATAAATAAATAAACTAATTTAAAAAATTTACAAAGTGAATGATATTTTGATCAATTTTAAAATTTAAGATGCAGGCAGAAAAAAAAATACGCTTTGGTGCTAAAGTACAAAGCAGTAAATGCCAGTCCCAGGTAGTTAGTTTTCATGATATTTAGCCCTATTTTGAATATTTCGTTTTTGTATTTTAGAATTATCTTCATTTGAAAAATGTAAAATTGCGTCATACATACATTAATGTTGGTCGTTTCAGAAAAAAACTTTTAAGTGGCCCCCTAAAAATAAACGTTGGCATTTTCTAAGCATATTCCCGAAATATTTCGTGTATTGCAACAACCGTTAGTGAGCTGAACCATTTTTAAAAAAGGTCTAATTTTTAGTTTTTTCATGATATTTTTTGTTGTTTCAAGAAACTGTATACAAAAAAGGGGGTATAAAATGAATGATCTTTTAAAACGCATCTAAAAAACAAAAACAAATCAAAACAAATAAAAAAGTATACAGTTTTTCCAAATTAGTCCAGGTCACTAACGGTTGTTGCAAAAAATTAAATATATTGGGAATCCTCATAAAAAATGTCACATTTCATTTTTAAGGGGGCCACTAAAAAATTGTTGTTTCGATCCACTTTAACATACATATACATTACACCAACCATATGTCCAAACCACTGCCCGCGCATTTTCCCGTGCATTGGAGATAAAAAATAACTTCCGTTAAAAATATTTTCCGGGCGGTTAAAAACAGGCAAGTCAGAATAGACCTTTCTTTACCCCTAAAAATTAACTAAAATTAGTTGCGGTATAACTCTTAAACTAGTCGTTTTAGAGAAAAGTGTTATATAAGCATTTTTATACCAAATAAAAAGATAGAAATTTTTTTATACACATTTGTTTCCGTCATGATGATGCTTTTTTCCGTCATGGTGAAAGTCAAATTTGTGTCATTATTAATTTAAAAATTTATTTCCGTTTAAGTTTCGCCAAAATGTATGATATGACAAGGAATAATAAAATAACATTTGAAAAATATATGGTTTATTGTATGACAAACTTACCAAAATTCATATTTCGAACTCTAATTTATTACATTTTGGGTACATCATGTGCAATTTGATGAAAAAAAAAATAAATAATGACCCCTAGAAGTATGCAACAAATTCAGAAAATATGGAATTTGCGATAAATTTTAAGAAATTTATAATTTTAACTAAAATCTTAAAGTCGCATAATTTAAAATATTTTTTATTTCTGCCAACACAAAAAAGCAAATATCGTAATGATTTGAAGGTTCATGCCATATCATTGGAGACCGGAATTGAAAAGGGATGCTCTTCTCAGTGGCCCATAAACGTTATTCATCAACACAGATTTTTCATACAATGGAAAACCAAAACACTATAAACATTCGTGTTTTCAAAATCTGTGACACTCAAACGAAATTTATAAAAAATATATTCACCACAGATATATCAAAAACAATTTGGATCGTTAATGTACACATTTCCTGATGAAGAAATTACAGAAATTGCAATGATTTATCTAAAACGCAACAGACGGTAGTTTATGTAAACATATGCAATATGCACGTACCCAGCAAAAACCACTGCTTACTTGGAAGCAGTTTCGGTAGGGAAAGTGAACAGCTGGCGCTTGCAATATTGATGATAAAAGGCAAGATTTTTGTTTGAATTCACTGATTTTAGCAAGTAAATTTTGTTATTCTTTCGCGCTTTCGCAAATATATTAAGTGTGGTAAACAGCCAGCTATTGCTTCTTTTGACGCACTACACTTTGAAGCAAAACAGAAGCGTTTATCAATTTTACCGCTTCCGAATTTCTGCTGGGTAGTAGCAGTACCTCAAAAAACAGACTATGTTCCAAATAAATGCTCTTTTCCCTCTATAATACTTAATTTTCTAGAAAAACGCGTCGGTATTAGGGTAATGGGGCGAGTTCTTGAAATAAATTTTTAAATTTTTGAGCCTTTTTAATTTTGGTGATTTTTGTTGATTTTGGGATCTTTTTCAGTTTTAACAATTTTTTACAATTTTGGCATATTTTTCAATTTCGTTGATTTTTTCATTATTGAAATTTTTTCAATTGTGACGAATTTTTACATTTTTGGCGATATATTTTTAGATTTTGGTGATTTTTTTAAGTTTTTAACATTTGTTTAATTTTGGCTATTTTTTTCTAATTATAGTTTTTTTTTTTTAATTTTGATGATTTTTTCCGAATTTTTGAGTATTTTTGCCAATTTTAATTAAAATTTTAATAGTATCTACTAAAAATTTGTTTGAAATTCCAAACACTATTTAATTCAATTTTTAATATATATGATTAAAATTTTAATTGAAACTAAATCAATTAAATGGTTACGAATTATTGTATTGATACTACTAAAATTTCCTTAATAGACCGAATTCAGTTACAGTTTTAATTGTATTTACAAATATTTTAATTAAGACTAAATTTTAGTTTTGATTATTTTTTAAATTTTAACCGTAACCGAATAGCGATAAAACTAAAAATTAAAAATTTTAAATGTTTCATTGAAAAAAAAAAAAACAATCGATTTTAAATTTTAAAATCTTTTTTAAATAATTTTCTTATACTATAATCTTATAACCAAGCGAGCAAGCATAATTAAATTTTTTATGATAATTTAAGATTTCTTAACTGCAATTTTCATTTTAATATAATTCATATCCTCCACAACGTATGCTAACCTAGCAAGTGTAATCACCAGGGACCGGAAGTTCATGCAAATGCATGTTTTTTCCGTCAAGTCTAGAAACATGGTAATAAAAATTTATTTGCGAATCAAAGTTAAACTGACATCGATTTGGTAGTTCATATTTTTGCATATTTTGCTATAAATGCAAATTCGTTTTTAAAAGTATATTTTTAAAGCATATTTATATCTATTTCGGTTTTTTTTCATATTTCTTAATTTTTTGTAAAAATATCCACGTTATTTTTCCAAAAAGCTGGATTTTGATTGTTTCGAAGAAAATTAGCAAAAAAAAAAAACTTGAAAAATAGGAACTTTATATTAATAATTTTGCTTTAAATGCATATTTTGCTTTACATGCATATTTTTATTGCATATTTCTTAATTTTTTGTAAAAAAAAAAATCCACGTTATTTTTCTTAAAAGCTGGATTTTGCTTGTTTCGAAGAAAATGAACAAAAAACGTGAAAAGTGATTCACTTTCATGTTTTAAAGCAATTTCTATTAAAATTTATATAATTTGAATAATATATATTCTGCATATGTTTTGCACAGTTAACGCAAATTTTTTATTATTTATACTGAAAAATACACAAGAACTTTTTATATTAATCCGAGTTTTCAAATAAAACGGAAGAGACCATTTAACAGGGTTTGAGCAACTTGTTATGCGTTTAATAAAACTTTAAAAAAAAATTTGAAGTGCTTATTTCTTAAATTGTAAGTGCATATTTTAGGATTTTTCATGCATATTATAGGCGCCTACAACACACTTTTTTAGTGCATGAAGTTCCTGTCCCACTTCCACTTATTTTATTTTTTGTTTTCTACTTCACCATTTAGTTAATATGCTGGTAATAAAGAAAGAATCATGGATGAACACAGGGTGGTTTATAAATTATGACGCTTAAATTACTTATATCAAACACAGACAGGTTTACCTTGTGGTTTAAGAAGAAGAAAAATAATCACATAAAACATAAAGAATAAAGGAAGAGGTTCTATTAACACATTTATGCTGTTATAAAATTATAAATAAGATATATTTTTATACTGAAAGAATTTTCTGCATGACATTAATGAATTTTTGCATAGAATCGATGAAATCGCACTGGAATTCGCCAACTAAAACTTTTCATTACGTTAAGTTTCGTAAAATTATATGAATTATTTTATTTTATTTATTAAAAGTTTCATTAAAAAATAGATTTTATAAAATGGATAAAGTTTTTCATTAATAAGTTTGTTATAATTTTTATTAAAAATAAAAATTATGTTTTTTCGACCTTTAATTGTGCAATGAAAATGAAAATTATTCAAGAAAAAACATAATTTTTATTTTTAATAAAAATTATAACAAACTTGTAAAAAAGGCAAAGTACCGCCAAGTTTACTTCCCCTGTTTTGTTTACAAACTAAACAAAATATAAAAAGGAGAGAAAAACAAAAAAACGTGTATTGAATATCCACCAGGTGTGGATCTTGCACATCAACCAAGTTTTCAATTTATTTTTTGATCAATGGTTATAATCTTTAACTTCAAACTCATATGTATATTAGTTCTCATGTAGTGAGTAAACTAGTTCATATGAATGTTTGATGTTTGGCATGGGATTGTTACCGCTTAAAAACGTGTTCTGATGATTAGAACCTAGAAAATTCCCGAAATAGATCTATCAACACATTCCTGAAAGGGTCAAATAATAAATTTGAAAACAAAAAACTCTATAGATTATTTGTTAGGACAATATCCTAATGAAGAAATATAGAGTATGGCCCCGAACTTGAATAATTTTCATTTTCATTGCACAATTAAAGGTCGAAAAAACATAATTTTTATTTTTAATAAAAATTATAACAAACTTGTAAAAAAGGCAAAGTACCGCCAAGTTTACTTCCCCTGTTTTGTTTACAAACTAAACAAAATATAAAAAGGAGAGAAAAACAAAAAAACGTGTATTGAATATCCACCAGAGGTGGATCTTGCACATCAAACAAGTTTTCAATTTATTTTTTGATCAATGGTTATAATCTTTAACTTCAAACTCATATGTATATTAGTTCTCATGTAGTGAGTAAACTAGTTCATATGAATGTTTGATGTTTGGCATGGGATTGTTACCGCTTTCAAAACGTGTTCTGATGATGGGAACCTAGAAAATTCCCGAAATAGATCTATCAACACATTCCTGAAAGGGTCAAATAATAAATTTGAAAACAAAAAACTCTATAGATTATTTGTTAGGACAATATCCTAATGAAGAAATATAGAGTATGGCCTCGAAATTGAATAATTTTCGTTTTTCATTAATTTTAAGAAAATTTTGGTTTATTTTGTAATGAAAGGTTTCATTAATTTTCTGTAAAATTTATTTATTTTTTGTTCAACAAATTCTCTCTCTGTGTAAGGGTAAGAAAATGTTTGGAAATTTTATTTATTTAATGAAAGTTAAATTTAGTATAGTCTAAACGCTGTATAATAACAATATTAAGGACTATAAAATACATACATTCACCTAAAAAAGGGGTAAACTTACAGAGAGATCGAGCGAGCTACAAGTTATGGCTGAAAAGTTTCTGTAAATTATGATTTTCAATTAATTACTAACAAAATTAACTTGGTATTAAAAAGAACACAAATGTTCATATGTCAAAACCAGGAAAAGATTATTAAAGCCACATAAGATGAAAATAGAAGAAGAACAGAAAAAAGATTTATAAAAACATAACCCTAGAAAATCTTGAACTTTTTTTTACAGAGGGAGCATAACGTTTGCGGAATGAAATTGCAACAAAACGGCAAACGCAGTAGTTTTTTTCTAACACAAACTTAAAGTCAATTTTACTTTTTAAAAAAACAATGCACTACATTAGTTTAATGTAAAAAAAAAAAAAAAAAATGGCACAAGTCATTCATTTTTGAGCCAGTTTGGAGGTACTTTGTCCTTAGCTGTTGAAAATTTCGATGTTGGGATTTTTCTGCGATTCTTTTCAAAATTGTTGATTTTGAGTATTTCATTTTATCATTCGTACACTCAGGGAACTTCTGCTTTAAAAATATGTAGTTGTTTGGGTTGTAATACAGTTTCTTTATTTTTAATGTAAATGTCAGTCATTTGTAGAACAAATAAAGTTTTTAACTAACCTTGTAGTTCATTTAAAAAATCAACTCACATCAAATGACTGTTTTACGATTTTACATTCATTTTTTACAGTTATTTTTTGTTATTTAAAAAATTAAAAAAATAATAAATGTTGGTATATTTTTTACTACATTTTGACTACAATTGCTAGTCATTTTTTGAACATTAAAAAACAAATGAAAATGTTAGTTGAATTTAATGAAATGTAAGTCGTCCTTTTTTTAAATGAAATTTCAATTGTTTTTGACTACAATTGCTGTCGTCTTTACCAACATAATTTCCTAAGTGTACACTCAGGGAACTTCTGCTTTAAAAATATGTAGTTGTTTGGGTTGTAATACAGTTTCTTTATTTATAATGTAAATGTCAGTCATTTGTAGAACAAATTAAATTTTTGACTAACCTTGTAGTTCATTTAAAAAACAACTCACATCAAATGACTGTTTTATGATTTTACATTCATTTTTTACAGTCATTTTATGTTATTTAAAAAAATAAATGTTTGTTTATTTTTTACTACCATGTGGTTCATTTTTGCTACAAATGTTAGTCATTTTTTGAACATTAAAAAACAAATGACATTGTTAGTTGAATTTACTGTAATGTAAGTCGTCCTTTCTTTAGATGAAATTTCATTTGTTTTCAACTACATTTGCAGTGGTTTTTACCTACATAGTATTCTAAGTGTAAAGTTATCTCCCCCGAAAAAGCGCATTTATTGGCATCTAAGATTAAATATTATTAATAGTCTATGTTGCAAATAATGGCGTTTTTGACTAGTTTTGATCAAATTTGCAAATTGAAGATTTAAGGTTACTTCTTACGTTTTAGAAACAGCTCGATTATTCTTTTGGCATCTTTTTTGTGTTTGCGTATAATTAATTCCTGGTTCACACACGGCAATTATAATTGCCCAATTCTTCTTCAATTCTCCTTTGAACTTGCTCTTGTGTTCACACAGGAAAAGTTTGTTTCAGCAATTTTCGTATATCAACCTGCAGTATTGAAAATTGCGAATGACAAAACAAAACGGAATTGGAGTACGGGCAATTCTCTTTCCCTCCCTCTTCTATAAACTCAAGAATTGCGCAATTATAATTGCCGTGTGTGAACCAGGTCTAAGGAACATTTTAATGTTTTTCGATTTAGCGATTTATCCAGCAATTACTTTCTTTAATCCAGGATCTTATGGATAAGTCGGTTAAATTGCACTTTCTACCGGAGCACGGAATACTCTTATTACTTTTTTTTGTTACTTACATATCCACTATTCAATATAATACACATTGATTTTCTAGCTGTTCAACAAATAGAGAAACTGTTTTCAATTTCATGCAATAAGATTGATTATCAAAAGAATTACAAATTTTTTTTGAAGTTGTTTTTTGCCATTTAAAAAAAAGTATGTGCTTGATTTTCATAAAATTGATGCAGTAACATGAGAAAACATGCGGTTATCCGAAATTGAAGTCAAAATTTTGATAGTATAATTTTGCCGCTAATTCTATGTTATAATTTGGTTAATTAGTCCGCAAGACGTCATGGTTAGCTGTCAAAATCGCGAAGCTACGTTCAGGTTTGTATCGATCGGTCATAACCTAAAAAATGTATTTTATTATACTTAATGTCATTATAGTCAATTAATTTCTTTGATTAAATGATAATATCGATATGCCGTCGTCGAGAAGGTGTTGTGTAAATAATCCAAATACATTTTGTTATATTTGTGGTGAATATGTAGTAAAAAAGTTTAGAAAACCTATAACAGATGCAGTGAAGAAGACATACGTTGATTACTTTAATATAGAAATGAATGCTCGAAAACTACACGTAGCATTAAAAAAGTAAGTATCAATTTTTTATCAGGGTACCGAACGTACTTGAAATCTGTTTTATTTTTAGCGGCACCAAAATCATTGTAGGCCTGTGTTGTAGCAATTTCATTCCGCATACGTTATTTACACTAATAAAAATAGTTAGTTTAAAAGTCTGGTAAATGTGTTCCAATTCGATTGAGCTATTTTTTTCCGCTAACTAACTAAAGTTATTAGTCATCCCATTTTACCACATGAACAAATTACTGACTGACTAATAATTTCTTCTGATATTTAGTTAGTTACCCTATGGGGAATGAGAAGTCAATTGACCTAAAAGTGACTGATTAAAGAAGGACTTATCACAGGAATGGTATAATTTAATACTGAAGTGGGTTAAGCAGTGTCAACTGTCCTAAAATTACCAATCATGTGACTGGTAAAGGGAGGACATACCACTTAACCAGAATGCTTATTAACAAGAAAAAGCCTTTTGGCCAGAATGTTAAAGTTGCCAGTTGTTTACATAGGGTAGGGTTTAGCAGAGGACCGATCTCTGGCACGAAGGGACCGATCCTGTGGCACACGCAGGAGCGGTCCCATTCCCATAGGGTAGTTAATGTGTGTGTAGTGTATTTTAAAGTGGTGCGGGCATTTCTTTAATAAACGGTTGATAGTATTTGTGTATTTTTAGTGTGCGAGCGCTTCTAGGTAGACTGCATTTGTATTTTTTTGTCAGTGTGCAAGGCGCCATTCGTAGAAAAAGCAAAAATTAAAAAGAATTTTTTATTGCTTAGTCGAAAACAAAGAGTGAAAGGAAGCAGACAGAAAATTTCGTAATATCAAAAAATTTATATTTCTTAATGTGAATATTATTAAGTAAAAATATTAAGTATTGTTTTTTTCTACTTCCAGCTTTTTAATATGTTCATCATTGTTTACATGGCATCAAGAACAATAATGAAACACCCTTTACATACACATGACAAGAATGATCGAGAAAAATAAAGTGTAAAGTAATAATAAAAATAATTTCAGCAGAAAATTTACCAAACTTAACTGAAATGTTTAACTGTTAGTAATAGACTACCATTTAGCAGAAAACATGTGCTGAATTTAACTGATATATTTTCATTTCTATTTAACAAAATTTCTTCTAAATTATTATATTTCAACAAAAATGTTTACCTAAAATTTACGTCACCTAAATTGAGCAGAACATGATTCTCAACTTCATTGAAAATTCTGCTGGCCCAAATTCAGGTACTATTTTCTGTTGTCGTAGCTGAGTTTTTATTTATTTATACGGGCTTTTTTATGAGTGTAGTTAAAAAATCAACCACAACAAAAACGACATTGTGGTAAACCTAGTATTTCTTTGATTGCTGTTATAGTCAAGTTTATTTAGTAAGTATTTAAGTGTATGAGTTGTGGAATATCCGAGTAGTTACTACCGCTACTGCCATAACTACTATTAAATACTTCCACTACTACTGTTACATATTTACATACACAACTGTAGATTGTTGTGTCTGTTATATCATGTACACCTTACAAAACATGAAATCCTTCAACATTAACATGCTAAAAAATTTATGTTGGTTTTTTTCAAATCTCCTATTTTTTATTTCTAATTTTTGTTAACCTTTTTCTTCCATTTTCCAGCAAAATCTCAGTAATGGGCTCTCATTACCAGTATCTGAATAATAATCAGTAGTATTTAGGGACAAATCGGCGTCAAAACTCATTATTTTTGTTCGACGAGGTCGTTTTTGTAAGTACTTTTAGATATTTTTTGTTTACAAAAAAAAAAAAAAACACAAAATTAGTGGTTACCAAAATAATTAGTTATTACTATACTTATAAGTAGGGCAACCAAAAATAAGCTGAAGTCTTTTTTTAATGAAAATGAAAATAATTCAAGTTCGAGGCCATACTCCATATTTCTTCATTATGATATTGTCCTAACAAATAATCTATAGAGTTTTCGTTTTCAAATTTAAAAACGTGTTCTGATGATGGGAACCCAGAAAATTCCCGAAAAAGATCTAGCAACACATTCCTGAAAGTGGTCAATTAATAAATTTTAAAACAAAACGTCTATAGATTATTTGTTAGGACAATATCCTAATAAAGAAATATAGAGTATGACCTCGAACTTGAATAATTTTAATATTCATTGCACAATTAAAGGTCGAAAAAAAAAAAATAATTTTTATTTTTAATAAAAAAGACAAAGTACGGTCTTAGTTTACTTTCCCTTTACCATTTGCTTTTAAATAAAACAAAACAAGTGTAAAAATAAAAAGTAGAATAAAAACAAAAAGCGTGCATTGTGTATCTACCAAAGGTAGAGCTTGCACATAACAAACAAGTTTTCAACTTATTTTTGATTAATGGTGATAATCTTTAACTTCGAGCAAATATATTAGTTCTCATTTAGTGGGACAACTAGGTTATATGAATGTTTGATGTTTGCATGGGATTGTCACTTCTTTTAAAACGTGTTCTGATGATGGGAACCTAGAAAATTCCCGAAAGAAACCTATCAACACATTCCTGAAAGTGGTCAATTAATAAATTTAAAACCAAAAACTCTATAGATTATTTGTTAGGACACGATCCTAATAAAGAAATATAGAGTAAGGCCTCGAACTTGAATAATTTTCATTTTCATTGCACAATAAAAGGTCTAAAAAACGTAATTTTTCTTTTATAAAAATTATATCGAACTTGTTTATGTTTTATTTGATAGAACTATTTAAATTAAATACAAGTTTTGATCATGAAATTTTGAACATTTAAAGCTATATTTTTTTGAGTTTATTTTTTGTATTTGCTTATTTTAGCTTATTTTGTAAATATAAGCTTATTTTTGACTTATTTCTTTAAAAATTAAGCTTATTTAAGCATTTTGATATTAAAATAGGGCTTTTTGTAATGCAATGTTTGCGTTTCAGTATTTACGTATTTGTTTTATTATATTGTGTTAATATAGATAATAGAGAAGTGAACACGAAGAAAGATTTTATTCTGAATGAAAGAAGTGGTTTTTGTGTTCATAAAATAATTTATGTCTAAAACAAATTTAGAAACTAAATTAAAATTTATTTTTGTTTTAACAATGAATTGATATAGAAAGAATTGGAAAAATCATTGCTTATTGAATTAAATGTTTACTTATTAATCCGCACTAAGAATACTATGTAGGTAAAGACCACTGCAAATGTAGTTAAAAACACATTAAATTTCACTTGAAGAAAGGACGACTTACATTTCGGTAAATTCAACTAACATTGTCATTTGTTTTTCACTGTACAAAAAATGAACAACAATTGTAAACCACATATGCAGTAAAAAATAAACAAACATTTATTTGTTTTATTTTTTAAAAGAACTGCTGTATAAAATGAATGCAAAATCATAATACAGTAATTTGATGTGGTTTGTTTTTTTAAATGAACTACAATTGTAGTCAAAACTAAAATTTCTTATATAAATTATTGTTTTTTCGCTTAAAATAAATATACTTTATTACAACTTAAACAACGTCACTACATTGCTAGGTCTGTCAAAAAAACAGAGTAGTATTTGGAAGATGACAAAGCCAATTGTGACAATATTTTGTCGTGGTTTTTCTTTGATATTTTAAATTTTGAATCTCGCTCCTAGACGAGGACAAGAAATTCTCATTGAGTTTGTGATTTAACATAACAAATATCTCTAGAAATTCTAATAACAAAGTCCCCTGAAGATTTCCTTGGGCAGGAATGAAATCCGGATAGGGACACGCCTACATCAGATTGTTTCACAATTTGTTAAATAAGTTTTGGGACTTTAGCACATTTAATTACTATAAATGCAATTAATGTTTATCCCGATGAAAATAAATTTAAACTACAAATATTTACAGCAGAAGTTCCCTGAGTGTGTTATTTTAATTTTTTTAGATTACGATTTAGTCTTTGACAAATGGCAGTCCGATTTACGTACAAAAGGAAAAAAGGAAATAATAAAAGACAGATACAACTCTGTATTTTAAAGATCTTATAAATACAGAGCTGTATTTTATTTGTCTTATTATTTTGTAGTCAAAATTTTCACTCAGTTTTCATGCAAACAACTAAAAATTTTGTAGATTTTACAGTTTTTTGTTGTTTTCATTTAACTAACAACTAGCAAGATTTTGCTAATATTACTGATTTTTTCTGCAACGTCATTTTAACTAATTTTTAGTAACTTTTTCTGCTATTTTCAAAGACTTATTTGTATGAGTTTATACTAGAAACATTAACCTACATTTCCATATATGGACAAATATGGTCATATATGTTCATATATTATTTTATATGGTCATCCATATACGTTCCTACATTTCTCAAAATTTTCTCAAATTTAATTAAAAGCTTCATACTTTTTATAAAACTAGCTTTTTAATGAAACTTTTTCATTGGGTGAATAAAATTTTTAATTTTCTACACTCGAATAATCTTGAAAAATTATATTTTTCATAAAATTTCATGTAAACTTGCATTAGTTTAATGAAAAGTTTCAATAGGCAAGTTCCTTTGCAACTTCATTGCTTCTATGCAAAAATTCATTAATATCAGATAGAGAACTCTCTCATTGCAACTACTAAAAATTAGTTAAAAATTAAACCCCATCAATTTTAGGTATATTTAATTTAAATTTTGTTTATTGCAAAGCCCGCTAAAACCGACAGAAATATTTGCTATAAAAAAATAGTAGACTACTGAATTCAGAAGTTTATTATTCGCAATAAGGAAATATATAAACAAAACTTTGAAAATTTCACAATTTTTTTGTGATTTTTTTTAGTTTACTAATTATTAACAAAATTTTTGCAAATTTTAGTGGATTAAATTTTAATTTTCAGTTAACTAAAATTCAGCTCAAATATAACTTAAATTTTGTATATTTAAGAGATTAATTTTTGTTGTTCTAATTTCATCTTCTTTTTCAGCATTTTAGAAGATTTAGCGATTTTTTTTTTTACATTTGCTTAAGTTTTCCTATTTACGTTAAAATCTTAAAAGAGAAAACAAATGTTTCAATTGACCTCAAAGAACCTATTTAGCGACCGGTCATATTACTACACTTCAACTATATTTTATTTCAATATTAGTGTTTTTCTTTTTAAATTTTTCTTTAATTTTCTTATTGTTTTCTTTTATTTTTTGTCTTGAAACACACAGGCAAAAGTTGACTGTTAGCCAGACAATATGCAAAATGCAATATTAATGCATAACTTAGTCGGTTTTTTTAAATTTTAATATTTTTTTTAAACACATTATATAAAACGGAAAGGTGCTAATTGATTCGATACTATGACATAAAAAGTTTGACCTAGGAACGGTAATTGGCACCTTGGGATCTGTACTGTGTGTCATCTGGGTCTTTGTTTAGGAGTACACCTAAAATACAGGAATTTTAATGTCAGTTTTTTTTTTAAGGTGTATCAAATTCGTTTAAGTGGTGCACAAATTTATTTTCTTGTGTAAATTTTTTTTGCATTTTTTAAATATTGATTGATTTTCAATGTTTAATATACATCATAGGAAAAATCTTTGCTTACTCACTATGTTGAGTAAGAAAATAGCGTTTAACATAATATTACTTTACTCCTTGCTAGTCTATTTACAAGACGGTGTTATGAATATATAAAATAAACTTAAAGGATAAAGCAATTGTGTACCATACTTTCAGGTTATAGAGATTTAAATGAACTACTTTTAGGATTTAATAGTAGTGAAACATACTTTACGGGTATATATTTCGTAGTATACTCTTAGGGATTTTCGTAAGAATACATATTTGTTTTTAAAAGCTTAATTTTCTTAGAATATACAAATGTATGTATAGAATATAAAAATATATTTAAAATGTCATATTTATTATTTAACTGTTTCCTTATGTTATACAGCTATTAAGTTTTAATATTTTCTTGAGTGCTTGCATGTTCATGTTAATGTTTACCTTTTATCACCAGTTTTCGTTTTAATTACAAAACAATTATAAAAATTACCTTTAAACAACACGAAAACTTTAAGAAATGCTAATTATAGTTACAACTTAAAATCAAGAATATTCATTTTTATAAGGACATGTAAATATAGTTAAGGACCCATTTAAAGAAACGGAACAAAAACAAATTATTTTATATAAAAAACGTTAAGGGTTAAGAAATGTGAAAGCCAGACTAAAATTAACCCTTAAATCGGATAATTTTGTTTTGCGATGAAAATTATGTCGAATTATGTCCGACACAATAAATTAGCATGAATTTATATTTAATATTTTTTTTTTGATTGCCTACTTAAGGGGTTAAAAGCCGATTTAACGAAATAGCTTAATTTTTGATTATAAAAAAGACCATTTTGTAAATCTAGTCTAAAGGCAGTCTCAACACCTAAGAGTGTTTAGTATCAATTCTTTAAATATTTAGAAAAAAAATTTTAATATTTACTTAAGTTTTCTAGAAAACTAATAACAAATATTGAAAATTTTGTTGTTGCCTATTTTAAGGCATAAACTTTCTGTCCCTGTTAATTTTAAAAACCCATTTCTAACATCAGTACATCAAGATAGTCTATGTAAATTTTCTAAAATTCATTATTTTTTAAAAATCTATTAAAATCAACAATCTTTTCTTACAATAACCCATAAATTTGTATATCTGTGGTATTGCCATATATTTTTTTTTTCATTCTTATTCTTTGCATACCCTTTAGAATAATTTGTTTGCATTTAGATTGCGTGTTCTACAATAAATTAAAAAAATGATTTTTTTTTTTCAGATATTTGTTTGCGTGTTTGCATAATCGATTTAGTTAGTCCTCTAGAGTCAAATAGTACAGCCTGTTTTTTTTTTTGTTGTATTTGAATACTAATACATAAACCCACATTTCCCTTTTTATACATATTTGCTGTAGCGAAAACACCCAATACACCTAATATACTAAAAAAAATTAAATTTTTTTATCTTTGAATATTTTTCTCCCATCCTTTTATCATAATAGAATACAAAAAAAATGCCATGCATTTTTCTATTATAGAAAATTGCACATTCATGTGAAATTCATGTTAAAGGTTGTTTGTTTCTATCGAAAAGGTCATGTTATTATGTGTGTAATCAAGTGCTTAGACTACATTTTAAAATACCAATCAATTTAAAAAATTTTCAGTATTTACACAAATAAACATTTTCTTAACAAATTTAAAGGGATTTATTAAAATCCACTCACGTAGAGAAAAATACTACACTCACAAGAACTTTGCCATAAAAGTTCAACAGTTATTTAAAAAGTTAATTCGTAAAGTTGTTTAAATTTAATATATTAAATTATCATAGAAATATATTTTTTAACTTTTCTGTCTGTTATTCAAACAAAATACTTTTAGGACAAAATAAAAAAAAAAAAAAAAAAGGATTTTCGGTATTAGTTAAAATATGCAGTTAAAATTTCCTATTTAAAACAAAAAGTTGTATTGAAATAAACGAAAAAAAATCTGTTGTTTTTACGATTTTATCTATTAACTTTTCACAATTTAAAATAAATTAAAATATACAATTGTTTTAAGCGAAAAAGTAAGTAGTAATTTTTTAACGGATTTTCAATTAATTTAATGGAGACATTCAGTAGTCTTTACGGAAAATATTGTGAGTATATTTAACAAAATCATGTAGGGATATGAATTTCGATTTTATTGTAGTATGATTCTTATGATAATAAATATAATCCTAAGTGATCATAATATGATTACTGCTATACTATAATCATTACGTATTGCCTATCATAATATGATGGCGATTTTTTCAATTCTGGCATTTTATTTAACTTTGAAGTTTTTTAAAATTTTTGCTGAATTTACAAATTTTTTTTGCTGATATTAGCAAATTTTCTGATCCTCCAAGAAAAAATGTTGCTGACTTTACGAACTTTTTTTTCAAGTGTATTATTAAAATCTTAATTGAAACTAAAGCAATTATGTAGTTAAAAATTATTTAAATTGATACTACAATTTCCTTTTTAGAACCGAATTCAATTAAACTTTTAATTAAATTAACAAATATTTTAATTTAAACTCGATTTTAGAGTTCTCAGTGTACAAATAAATCTAAATTTCCTGAACTTTAGACCTGTTTTCGTAAAAAAAAAATGTTAATTTTTGAATACCATTTTAATCCGCAAACGTGCGACTTCAACCATGAAAACAATGCGTTTCTAATATTTTTCTGTTCAACATATCCAAGTTTGATTGCAATCAGGGGTCTTGCCATTGTGTTGTTTCCTTGTAAGTGTGTGTTGTAGGTCAGGTGGATTAGATAACATACGATTTTAGGAAAATTTAATACATCTTGAAAATCTAAAGTTATTGTTTAAAAAAAAAAAAAACTTTTTTAAGACTTCGCAGACTTAAACAAATTTAACTTTGTTACTCTTCAATTGATATTTTATTTTTTTGCCAGTTTTGGAAACAAAGAATTTAAACTCTTCAAATGTAATGAGAAACTTTATAAATTTTCGACACTTTGAGGCAAAAAAGGTATTTACAATAAATCAAAATTTTGAATTTTGTTTTCTTATTTTTTTAACTTTGAAATTTGTTTGAGAATAATATTTTCTTTTTAACTTAATTCGTTTTCTTTCTTTTGTGGGCGTTGTGGTGTAATGGTTAGCGCGTTGGACTATTACACAGAAGGTCCCGGGTACGATCCCCGGTGCCGGCAACATCAAAAAAATATGTATGAGTTTTTTCTATCCCTCATAGGTATCGCAATGTCCACCTTCGGTGTTCCCATAGCAATTAACCACACCGAAGTAAAATAATGAATCAGGGCTATGAACCAAAAAGCTTCAATAAGTTCGCCAACTCTCCATCAGGTGGCGAGCAACAACTGTTCTAAGACTTATCATCTCGCGCAATTACAGTGTTGCCATGTCTGAAGTCCTTCATCTTTCCCCACCTTTCATCTCTGTACTATCCCTTTCTAAAGAAAGCAACACGCTAAATATAGGAAGTATTTCCTGAGTGTTGCCTCTCTTTAAAAAAAAAAAAAAAAAAGATTTCTTTACGATTGTAGTCAAGATGCTGAATTATTTTAAGAATTTTTAAACCTCTGAATTATTGTTATCCAGTACAAAATTAAAGCCGTTTACAAGAACTGACATAAGTTAAATATTTTCAAAAGATTTTATTATTCTTAAGTTTTTAAAATTTTCCGAGTAATTTGTTTAAGTATCCTAAAATATTTTTCTGCTAAAGACTCTTTTGTTGAAATTTATTTAATAATTTACTTATTTATTTATTTATTTATTATAATTTAAATCCATAAAAAAAATCAATTTTTTTACATCCACCCCCTTCAATTTTCACCAAACTTGGTATGTAAGGTAACTATCATATAAATATGTCATAGTATATTTGAAAAATTTTTTGTTTTACGTCTATTGAAAATATTTAACAAACTTACTGTAATTTTTATTTTTTTTTTTTTGCAAAAATTTAAGTTCAACGCTTTTACTAAAAAACTAATTTTGAGCTAATGTTTAACTAATTTATGTTGCTACCAAATTGGTTGAAATAGAAACGGGTGGAGGAAATCGAGTGGTTGATTTTACATGTTTTCAGTCAATTGTAAGTTAAAAATTTTGTGTAGCCGTTGCAACAGTCTAAACGCTTTATAAATATGCCTGTATTTTCCTTTTTTGACAATTCTTTTGTATAAAAATATATCATACTGATAAATAGGGCTCGGAAGTTCGTATAAAAGCATATTTGTATTTTTGCGAATCAACAAGTTTTGCAACAAAATTCATCGATTTGTTAATGCATATTATGGCGTATTTTGCTACAAATACATATTTTTACATATTTTTCTATAAATGCATTTTTTATTTGTATTTTGGCATTTTTAGTAGCTTATTTTTATATAAATGCATATTTTTGCATATTTTGAATGAAAATGCATGATTTCAAGAAAAATTTTTGATATTTTACTAATGTCTGTATTTTAGAAAATTTATAGATAGTTTTATGGACATTAATTTTCTAATTTTTAACCACTTTTAACACAAAAATTAATTAGTATTGTTGATTACGTTGACAAAATCGACAAGGAATGCATATTATTAAAATTTTAAGTGTATATTTTATGTTTAATGCATATTTAATGAATATAAAACATGTTTACAAATGCATTAGCTTCCGAGACCTACTTATATTACTCTCTGTAGTTTTGTTGGCTGTGATAAAGTTATTTTTCCAAAGAATTTTAATAGAATTTTTTAATTTTGTGAAAATCTGTGTATTTTATTATTGTTATCACACAGAAAAAAATGTTCCAACCGTATTGAAAAGTGTTGTTTGGTTGCTACCACCAATAAATTTGGTTAGTACAACCATACTTAAATGTGATTCCCGATTAAAATTTAGATGTATTAACCGAATTTCGTTGTGAAAACCAATATACGGATGTACCAACCGATTTTAGGCAAAGTGACAAAATTTCTGTTGGAAAATTACTACATTTTTCTTTCTAAAGGAAAAGCGTCAACATATTTATGAAATGTTTCATCAATTTTCGTTCAATATAACGTTTTATGGTATTTATGAAACATTTCATAAAAAACAAAATAGATTTTTTCATAATTATGAAATGTTTCACTATATATATGAAGATGTTTTGCATTAGCACGGATTTCATTATTGTTGTGTAAAAAAAAAGTTCATAGTGACTATGATATGGTCACTATAATTCTTGTTTTTTTTAGAAAGGTTTCATAAATATAGATAAAATTGTTACACTGGACGAAAACTGATGAAACTTTTTCCTGGTTTTCTCTGGGTGTAGTAAAAAAAGCAACCAAAGTAGAAACTTGGACAGTATTTGCATCCTAGACTATTAACGATTTTAATTAAAATTTAGTACAATTGAGCAAATCTTAATTAAAAAATTTATGAAACTTAAATTTTTTAAATTATTCGAGTTTTATAATTTCTTGAAAAATTGTAGTTTCTGACCATTTTTCAAAATTCGCAATCCCGATATTATAATTTTGATAATTATAGTAGTATATCAATAAAAACTAACCATTATTTATGTTTTATGTAAAAACGGAATAACTTTTGGTATATTTTCACGTTACGTATTTGAAAAGTGTATGGTCAAATTTTCGACAATTATAAAAAATCAATAAACTTATTTTCAGAAGAGAAATTAATTTTTGTATTTTATCAACAACATAGCGGTTGAAAATATAAAAATTTAGGCTTTTACATATTTTTTAATAATTTTTTTTTTTTTAATTGCAATTTCAGTCAAGAAGTTAAATTACTTTTCACGACTTAATTACCTTTATCTAGTAAAAAAAATATAGCCATTTAAAAGCACAAGGTTGCAAACGGAACACTTGGTACATAATGACTTATGCCCGTAATTTCAAGCAATAGATACCTACCGGTGCTTAGATACCTCCCCGATTTTGTTCGTGTACACGGTAGGTATCTAAGCACCAGTAGGTATATATTGCTTGAAATTACGGCCATTAATCCTCTATTAAAATGATAACTAAAAGTATACTCTTAAAATTTCGAAGGCTTTGAACTTTTTCAATACTTTTTGTAGCCTACTTTTAGGGTTAATTATGCTCTCAAAATAAAGCGTATTCAATTCGGAAGAAAGACATTGAGTGTTTGGATTTAAATTAAATCGATATAAAAAAAAAATTATTAGTCTGTAGAAAATAAATAAAACAACAAAAATATTTTTTTAATTTTTTTTTATCAATAACACAAGGTCCGTCCTCAAATTATCCGACCTAACAAAGAAAACACGAAAAATTTGGGAACATTTTTCTTTACTTCTCAACATTATCTCCTTTTAGCTCGATACAATTTTCCCAGCAATATTCAACAGCTTCGAAACCCTGTTTATAGTAAGAACTGTCTAGCTCTCTAAAATAGCCATTAACCGCAGACTACACCTCTTCATTGTTGGCTAATCTTTTACCACCGAGCCATTTTTTCAAGTTTAGAGATAGAAAAAAATCTGAGGGGACTAAATCTAGCGAACGCGGCACCTATCTTGCGCACAACTTCTTATCTCCAAATGTTCGGTCAATATGCGATGTATAGCGCTTTTTGAAATGCCTATCACTTCAGTCAGCTCACGTACCTTCAGTCGACGATCATCTAATACCATTTTGTGAATTTTCTTAGCCATTTCTGTCGTAGACACCTCAATTGGTCGACCACTACGGTGTTCGTCTTGGCAGCTCGTAGGTATTTGTTTAAACTCTGCCACTTAATATTTTATAGTCGTAAACGAAGGAGCAGACTCGGTTTTAATATTGGTTTTACTGAGACCTTTCAAATGAAAGTATTGAATTACATAACCGTGACCGTTTTTTTTTTTTCATGTCTACAAATTTACTAATGGCTCCAAAAAAAAATAATAAACAACATGTCGCCTTGAAACTTAAAACATATGTTTTATAAGGTTGCCATTTTTTACCAAAGTAAGTTTTTCCAAACTGCTGCCTCCATCTAAGGGTCACGTCGGCTAATTTTGGGACCGCCCTCATAAGTCACAGTATTTATTTTCAATTACAGATAATTTAATCTCCCTTAAATTTTCTTAATTGACCATATTCTGTCATATTTATTGTAGCAAAACATAAACCCTATGAACTTTTTATAAAATTTAGTCTGAATCATTAAATGTGTGATATAAATATTATTTTTACGCAATATCACCTCATAATACACAAACATTTAATCGTAATAATAAAGTAACAATTTCATACTGATTGAAATCATACAAAATCATACTCAATCAGACAGACAATCAAACTAACAAATATATGTACATACACAGAGATAATTTTCTTGGACGAGTTTTAATGACATTTTTCATTAAACTAATATAGTTTACTTCACAAAGCAAATCATAAATTTCTTAAACTCAATGAAAATGCTTCATAATTTTTATAAAACTAGTTATACACAATATACTACACTTATACATTGTATGAAATTGTTAATAAATAAAATTAAATTTTTCATAAATTTTTTTTTGCATGAATTTAATGAAAAGTTATAATAGACGAATTCCAGTGACACTTCATAGATCTAATGAAAAAATTCATTAATATCATGCAGATAATTCTCTCAGTGTATACAATAAACGTTGTAAAACCAGAAAAATAAAGGCATGCGTGTAGGTTTGATTGTAATACATTTAACAAAATATTATTGCACGTAAAATTCCGAGTAATACTACAGAGTGTGTGTAGTCAATGAAGCTGAAATTACAATAATCATAAAGCATTGATGTTGTTTTTCTGTTTGCGGGTAGTAGGTACATAGTATGTGTTACTATATTAAACGGAGATATTTGTATGTATGGATATTTATTATGTCATTATCAGGTACATGAACTTCACGGACTTAAAAAAGGTGGTTGAGGCGCCCATAATATCTATGCATGTAAACTCTTAAAATATCCACTAAAACTTTTAAAAATATGCACTTAAAGTGTTTTTTTTTTATTTAAAATGATGTGGTAATTGTACAAAACGTATGCAGAGAATATATCAAACGATTCAAATTAACTTATAGAATTAAATTAAAATTGCTGGAAAACATGTTAATTTGCTTCAAAAAAAAATCACAATATCAGTACAAGTTTTTTTTTAGACTACGGGGGATGACGCTTGATTAAAATCACTTAAAACAATTTTAATTGTCAATGGTTAATGTTTTTTGTCAAATATAAAATAAAATTGAAAGTGTTATTTTTACGAAAACCTAAGAAAAATGCAATAACAATACGCATTTTAATCAAAATTACCAAAAATATGCACTAAAAGCAAAATATGCATTTATAGCAAAATATGCACTAACAAATCGATGCCATTTTAGCTCAAATTCTTTGATTCGCTAATGTATTCTGTTTTCCCAATTCTTAGACTTAAGGAAAAAAACATGCATTTGCATGAACTTCCTGTCCCTGGTCATTATACATCATAGTATAGAGATAATAATACCAATGATTTTACCGTGTATGTGGTACATAAATAATACGGCCAACAATACAACAGGAAGATCAAAAGGTAGAAAATGATGATACACATGATTGAATATAAGTTTAACGCTAAAGTAAATGGTTGAATATTTAATGCAGGGAACAAATAACTTACTCACGTACAAGTAGAGTGATATATTTTATGGTGGTATTAAATTATAAAAAATAAAAGCATACTTTTGGGATTAACAAATTTTTTGGAAGTAGAGCCTATTTTTAGGCGTTTAAAAGTTCAAGTTTGAAGTTCTGATTAGTGGGTTATAGAGATAGGTGCTCAGAATGTTACAAATAATTTCAAAAGATAGATTTTCCTTTGAGTTTTCTGAAGTCCTTAGATATTGAGCTTAAGAATTTAAGATTTTTTTAAGAATTTTTATGTAAACAAAAATAGCAAAACTTTAGACTAAACAGCACTATATGGGGCGTTCTCAAAAAAAAAAAAAAAAATTGGCGGTCCCCTCCAGAACTAAAAAAGAACTTTTTTTCTATTTTAAATACACCGAAATTACAAAAAAAAATACATTTTTTTGATAAAATAGCAAAATGGCAAAACTTTACTCAGCGAAGCCGCAAAACTGCCTATCACATAGGAGAAAACCTTAAGGCCTGCCGAAGGCCGGTCATGCAGAAAGTTTTACTCAGCGAAGCTACTAAACAGCCCATCACATAGGAGAAAACCCCGCAGAAATACTTTACTCAGTGGAGCCACTAAACTGTCTAGCACATAGAAGATAACCCCTAAGCCCGGCCGATGGCCGGTCACCCAGAGAAACTTTACTCAGCTAAGCCGGGCTTTGGACGGGCTGGAGGAGAAAACCCTTAAGCCAAAACTTTTGTACTATCACTTCCACGCAATTAGCCCTGGTTAATGCCAACGATAGCAACTAAAAAGTCATATTTTCATGTAAAATTCATTATTTGAACAGTAAATTTTACAAAAAAATAGCAAAAAAAAATATACTAAAAAAACGTCCTCCCCATGTTAGTACTTAAAATAGCTTAAGCCGGCGATACGTATCATGGATCATAAAAATAATATCATTTTTGAAATCTTAAGTAAATTTGCTTTCATTTGAGTACCCACACTTATATGTTTGCACGCATACCGGTTTTTAGGACCAGGTCTATCTCTCGTGGTCCCAAAAACCGGTAAAAAATGTTCTTTTTTAATTTTAGATGGGGTCATATTTTTTTTATTTTTTTGAAGAATTTTATTTATAAATTTACAATTTTTTACTAAAGAAGTTGAATTATATCCTCCGAAACCCCAATTTAGGTATAAAATTTTCAGTCAACCAATCTGGTATGGTATTTAACCTATTTTTTTACCAAGTATATATTCCGTGCGAATTGTTTTTACAAACTTGGTAGGAAGTTAGTTTGGTTTTATATCAGGTTTGGTTTTATTCATGCCCTATAGATTAAAATTCACACTTTTACAACCTTTCAAGGCTACTTCTTAAAGTTTATTAAAACCAGTGTAGGTCGTTAACTTTTTACGGACCGGTGCGTTGGTAAAAACGATAAATTATGGGACTTGAAAAGTTTGTTTACAATTCACTACGAAAATAAGTATAAGCGGTGTTAACTTTTCGGGTTTTAAAACAAGAGTGTTTATTTACATAAAAATGGAGCTTAAAACTAACTGTAGAAAAAAAAATTACCCGGCATTTCTAAATAAATATTTTTTGAAAAATGTGCTTTGAAAAAAAGTCACTATATGTGGCAAACCCTTAAATTGCGTTTTTAAAACTTTTTAAACGATTTTGATAGCTAAAACCTAAAGCTAACACATGCTTTTTAATGCACTCTTAAATCAAAAGATATAGGCTCTTAAAAATAGGCGCATCTTTAAAGATACGTTGATAAAAAAAACGTATAAAGGGCAAACCCTTTTTTGAACCGCTTAAGTGTATATTGAAAAGTTTAGAAGTGAGAGTCTACAGGAAAGTTTCATCGTGAATTTTCAAAAATAAAATTGTGTATCAAATGAAAGGTACCTAAAGGGGTGGCAACCCCTTTTTTGAACAGCTTAAGAGTATATTGAAAAGATTAGAAGTGAGAGTCTACAGGAAAGTTTTATCGTGAATTTTTCAAAAATAAATTGAGTATCAAATGAAAGGTATTTAAAAGGCCTTTCAATTGGTTTGATATGGGTATGTTATGAATTTCCAGAAGTTTTTCTGCTTGACATATTTAAGCTGGCTTTTCCCAAAGCTCTTTGTTCATCTATGTTTCTAATATTTTAAATAGTTGGAAATATTAGCACCCAAAATTTGAATTTTTGACAAAATATAAATCCCAGAAGGTTGAAGATATTTTAATTTTGTGAAATTTAAAAAAATTTGATCCGTGTTTTTTTTTTTTAATTTCTATTTGGCAGCCTTAAAATTATATTATTTATAAGTGTAGTAGTATTTAAATAAAAGCAATCCGTTATTTATGTTTTAAGTAAAATCGGAATATTTTCGACTTTGTGTATTTGAAAAATTCGTGGTCCGATCAGCCAGATTTTACAAAATTATTTACAATTTTTAACAGATAAATAAATTTTCGTGGTTTCTCAATGTTAACAATCAAAAATATAAAACTTAAGGGGTTTTTTATATTTTTATATGATTTTAAAAAATCTGACAAATCTGAATAATACAAAAAAATTGTAGAACTTTACCTTCAGAAATTAGCATTTTTTAAAATGTTATAGAATAATAGGCGCCTTTTATACAAAAAGTACTTTAACGTCCTTTAACGTATTTTTTTTAAAGTTTCTATTAGAAAAGGAGTTTTAAATTTGTGGTTTGTTGTAAAGGAAAAAGTTATTAAAAAATTATAATTTTTCAACGTTTTTTATAAAGGAAAAAATATATTAAAAATTCATAATTTTTCAAGCCAACCTAAGGGTTTTTCTATAGAAGGAAATAGACAGATAAAGGTTTAAAAAATTAGGAACTAGTTCCCAAAACCTGAAGAATTTTATATAGAAAAACTA
This sequence comes from Delia radicum, assembly GCA_021234595.1. Taxonomy (NCBI): domain Eukaryota; kingdom Metazoa; phylum Arthropoda; class Insecta; order Diptera; family Anthomyiidae; genus Delia; species Delia radicum. Next base: position 219,819,844 of record CM037853.1, on the reverse strand, counting down.
CTCAAAGAAAACTTCATTTAAAATTTAGGGGTTTTCCATTAAAACAATTTTAAAAATTCTACTGTTTTTCTGTTAAAAAAACAAGACTAATGTCTAAAAATTTAAAAATTTTGTATGTTCTCAGAAGTTAGGAATTTCATTTAAATGGCTGTTTTGCAACAATTTAAAAATTTTTTGATTCGACCAAAATTCTTAAAATTTTTCTATAAAAAAGTGTTTGTCTAACTCTGCAAAATTATAACGTTTTACAAAATTTCCTGTACAAAAAAGTTATTAAATCTTAAAATTTTTTAAAGCATAACTTTATTTAAGCATATTTTTATGATAAATAAAAAAACAAACTTATCAAAAGATTCCAAGAATTCTTGTTTAATAATCAAATAAACAATTGAAGTCTATTTGTATGTGTTTGAAATGTTAAAAATTAATCTTTTTAATATATTCACTGAACTATAATTCATAATTCAATAATTCATAAAATTTCATCTTCAAAATGGTGTTAATTGTTGTTGAAACAAATTGAAATGGTAACGACTGTTTTGAAATAAAATTTCTTCTTGAGACTTTTAAGAAACTTTGAAATGAAAAAGTTTATGTTTATTGTTTTATTCTTTTTTCAAATTTAACCTCAATTGAACTTAAATGTAAACACTTGCTTATAGTATTGTACTATATAAATGTTTTTGTATATACATATATATATATGGATGTGTGTGTAGGTGAGTTATTGTATAGAATAGAAAACTTTTTCAATAGAAAAAGAATAACAAACTTTTCACTGTTATTTCCAGAGTTAATGTTTATTTAGCTCTTTAACTATACATAGCACAATAGATGAGAATATAAAAGATTCACTGTTATGGGACATTAACCAATACATCCATAACATAGGTGGCTTATACATTTGTATATATGTAACTGACTGAGAGTGGCTATATGCACCATAACGTTTATATGATGATCCTACCTGACACCATTGTTTTTTGCAAAAAAAAAAAAAAAAAAAAAAAATGTTTCTACAGAGTTTTGTTGTAAGCCATTTGGGATGAAAGACATAACATTATAAGAAAAGGAATACATTTATTAAAATCTATTTGGTTGAAGTCGATGGAATATGTATTGACAACTTTATAGACAAATTTATTTTAGTATATAAAATAATTAAAATGTTAGTTATTGTTCATTGGCCACCGAAACGAATAACGGTATCGGTATTGGTATCGATTTTTTGTTTGTTTCAGTATTGGTATCGGTATTCCATTTGTATCGGTATAACTGATAAAACTTAAATTTATTAATTGCTATATACGGTACTTATAGTGTATGTATCGTACGTTCTTTTAAAATATGAACATCAAATAATAAAATAAAGGGTCCGCCATCTAACGTTTTTTTCAACTAGTGCTTATTTCGTGAATGGTAACACTTAGCTCATGTCTGATTTGACAGATAATTAGTTTTATCCTTCCGCTGAACAAACATGGTTGTGTATACGCTTGAACAACGCTGGGAAATATTGCGGCATTACTTTGAAAATCATGGTAACGTTGCAGAATGTGTGCGAAAATTGCTTACGGATTTTGGAAGAAGAGAAGCACCGTCAGCTGATGTCGTTTGGCCACCTCGGAGCTGCGATCTGACACCGTTGGACTATTATTTGTGGGGTGCCGTCAAAGATAAGTGTTACGCCAACAAGCAAGAGACAATTGACGATTTAAAGGACAATATTCGTGAAGCCATTGGTGAAATACAGCTGCACACAATCGATAATGTGCTTAAAAATTGGACCGATCGTGTAGGCTACTGCATGGCCAGCCGAGGCTGCCATTTGAATGAAATTATTGTACTTTCAAATAAAAAAAGAAATTTGAGAAAATATTCAGTAGTTTTTTTTTTTATAGCATTTTCAAACAAAAAAGTTATTTGGCGGACCCTTTATTATTTAATGCCCAGCCAGCAAAATTTGAATACTGTTTTGAGGGTTAGTTATTATTGCATGAGTCGAAAATGAATCAAATAGAGCATATATTTTTGAAATTTCAAAGTTTCGTTAAAAAGAGAAACATTTTTTTTACTTTATTTACACACAGAATTTTTTTTTTACATCATTTCAAATTTTTAAAGTAACACCAGTCAGGCCTTATGTTGGGCGGCAAACTTTAATTACTTTGACAACATTTTGATTAGTTTTTTTTTTTTCAAAAATATCTTAAATTTGAAAACTTTGTTCTTCTGTGTAGTTATGGCTAATTATCCTTAAAACTTGTTCAAAAGTTTGCCTTTTTTATTTACTTAAGAAATTATAAACTTAAATATTTATTTAGCTCTTTATTGGTTTACAAACAAGAGGTGTGGTTTAAATGTGATAACAAAAATCCCACAACATAAATATTTACTTAAAATAATGGCAATTAGATAAAATTTGTTAGAAAGTTTTGGAAAGTGTTGAGGAAACATTTTCTAAGAAAACTCTAAAAAGTTCTAATATAACGCACAGTTACAAAATTAGAAAAGTTGATTTGTGTTGAACCGCTATATATAATTTTAACAGATTTTGTCTAGCTGATTCCAAATTTGTTTTCCAAAATTTTATATCACGTCACAATTTTGAGAAAAACTCAAAAAATTGCGTTGTTAACCATTTTAGAAGTTGTGTACACAGAAAAAAATTATCAACCTAAAATATCTAATTAAAGCTGTGATTTGAATTAAATTTGTTTCTAAACAAATATTTAATTGAATCAGTTAATATTTTAATTGACTTTTAAATATATAAATAGATATTTTATTTTAGACGTAATTCTTAAATTATTTTTTCATACACTGTATGCTTAAATAGAAAATTTTCAGTATAAAATTTTCAGTTGAAATTTACAAACAAAACAAGCACCCACAGAAACATACAAACAGACGTAGCATTACAAAAAACACACATACCAACGTATCGTTAACACACATATTTTGTGAGTATCATATTTTTTTATGTAGAAGTTATTTATAAATTTTTTTTCTTTTTAATTTTCAATAAAAGTTGTCGTGATAGGTGCAAAATCAATTAAAATATTAATTGATTTAACAATTTTTTTAATTGAAACCCGTTTTCAGTTTTTTCTGTGTACACAACACATCTTAACAGCTTAAGAAATTTTTATTACGTTGGTAGATATATTGAACTTTATTCTCTATAATGAGTTAAATATCTTTTATTATAATAGGTAAAAATTGCATTTGAAAAATACTCTGTCAAAAAAATTACCAAATACGTACAACATTTTTAAAAGTAGCCTAGGCCATGTATCCGACAAGCTTTAATTTATTTTATGGCCACGATATAAACTTTGAACTTTCCTTTTTTTAGTGTCGGCGAAAAACGTTAAAATTAATACACCAATTTTGTTTAAATTGTATTTCAAATATAAGCTATCTTTAAAATTGTACGAAATTATAATTCTTTTTTTTTCTCAATTTCATATAAAAAATGTATATATATTTTTTTTTTATTGAAGGCATTTGATAAATGTATCCTTACTCTATTCCAGGGGTGCCCACGGCCTATGCGCTTGGTACTCAATTGTTTTTGTAAAAACACTTAGCTATAGGCTGTGTGTTTTAATACACATATAGAGCGCTCAGCACTAGCAATACGAAATACACAAACAACTTTGTCTTATTAGTTTTTTTGTCGTTCTTCACTTTATACACGCAAGCGCAAAGCAACAACACTTTCGTATGCTTTGCTGGTAAACATTGAAATATTTTTTTCCTTTTTCTTTGTATGTATTGGTTTTTACAACAAAAAATATTGAATAAAAATTAGTTTTTCTTTAAATGTATTGGTGTTTGCTCTTCCATAAGGAACTTTTGGGCACTCCTGCTCTATTCTAACAATCAGTTTTATAAAACTTCATTACGGTATCTTCAAGAGTGAAGTGTATTCTAATTACGTATCTTTTATTCTGAGTCTTTAGAAAGCATCAACGTACGATAAAAGGCTTCAAAAAGAGCCAAAATAGCTATTTTGACAACTTTTCTCAAAATTGTGACGTGATGGAAAAATTTTGATGCCGGATTTCGTATCAGAACATCAACGAGCATATAAATCACATATCGGCATTCAAACCATGGAAACTTGTCGAACTGTACAATCTAAAAATTTGTTATATTTAAAATATAAAACATTTGTTATCATCTTTAATATATTGTTGTAAACATTTTGGTTGTTATAAAATGTTCGTTATGATAATTTTGTATAAAAAATCATTACCGGAAATTGGCTTGAAAATGTCAATGTTGCATAATATTAGCATATGCTAGGGGGTGTAAAGGGGAGGGGGGTTTTTGTTTTTTTTTTTTTTTTTGTTTTAGACATTTATAAAAGAGGTGTTTGGGTTAAACTGCTGGAAATATTTTGGTGCATCATTTTTAGATTTTCAGTTTTAGTTTTGATTTTTTTTTTTGGTAATTTCCGTTGTATAATGTAAAGTTTTTTGGTTGGCAGTTTGCCTAATAATTTTGAAATGCAAAATACACAACAATACTAATCATTGTCATAAACTTACATTTGAAAATTGTAGTAATGGGAAGTATTTTAGTGTAGTAGTGAAAAGAATAAATTACCTGCAAAGAGAAAACGAAAAATGTATATTAGAATAATTATAAAATCAATCAGGATTTATTTTACAGCTACAAATATTTCAAAGCATTATTTTCTGAGCTAAATGATAATGAAAAATAAAGTATACTTTTAGGATTAAAATACTAAGATTTAATCCACTATGGCGTATACTTAATTTATATTACTCATACGTCACCCTTTAACTACCCAAATAAAATAGGTGTTTTTATAAATGGAACTTCCTTTGAAAAACCAAAAAAAAACTGATTTTCTTGACAAGGTAAGTAGTCGGTTTTATAACATTACCAAAAATCATTAATCACTGTAAATATGTATAAACAATTTCTACAAAAAATGTAACCTTGTCCTTAAAAAAAACTTAAATTCATAGCGGAAATTTAATCATGGCAAAAAAAAAACTAGTAATAGAAATTTTTTTTAATATTGTTAACAATTCATATCTGTATAAAGCCATAAAATTGTTTTTTTTTTTTTTGTTAAAAAACTTAATTTTTTATGATTAAGTTACGAAACTTTTTAAATAAAACCCAAATTTATGAAAAGAGTGTTAGCCAAAGACGATTTAGTGTAACAATGTGGCTTATAACCCTTTTATTGTTATGGCTTTTTATTATTGACTAGAAGGACATTGTTTAACAAGTGAACCAGCTGGCAAACGATACAAAATAGAAAAAATATCTGATATAGAAAGCATATAAAAAAGATTTATAGCACAATAGAAATGGTTTAAATAAACACTAGGGAAGGGTTTAAAGGAATGTTTGGGAAAGAATCATAAAAAGGAAGCGGGAAAGGGTTTAAATAATGAACCATATAATATGGTCACATTTTAATAAAGCTAAGGAAAGGTAAACAAAATGACTACTAATTGTGATGTAATTTAACCCCTCACACATGGTTTGAAATTTTATTGTTTAATTATAATTACGCTCAAACAAACCGGTCCCAAATGACACGAGAGAGCTAGTCCTAGGACGGTGAGTGATTCACACATTAAATACTCCATGTGACGTGTTAGGTGATGTGTTTTATTATAGGGTTTCAAATCAATTAATCCATTTTTTTATAGATTCAGCGTAGGGTTATATAGTTGCAACTAAAAGTCGACTTTTAGACTTTTCGACTTTTGTAAAAATTTCAAAAGTCGACTTTTCGGCTTCGTCGTTTTTTAGATTCGACTTTTAGACTTTTTTCCAAGTAAAAGTAGATTAATCGACTGTTTGTATGAAAATGTCTAAAAAAGTTAAGTTTTAGGTTATTTTAGCGTCAACTGTTTAGCATTTTAACGTAGAATTTTTGCTTTATTTGTAATGATAACGAACTCAAATTTTATTAACATCAAAATAATCTTACACAAAACTCTAAAACTTTCGCAATTTTTAAGACAAAGTTCGAAAAAGTTCATATTTCACTATTAAAAAATTGACGTTTTTAAAAATATCCTAAAAGTCGTTGCCAAAAATTAAATTTTAATTTTAATTTTTTAATTTTAATATAATGTTTGGACTTTAAGACTAATCTCATTAAGCAGATTCCAAAACGTCTAAAATCATTTAAATCTGCCTATATTTAATGAAATTTAAAGCTGCGAATCCATACTCCTCCTTTACAACTGGGCACATTTGTTGACCTTATTTTGCGCTTTTTTGCTCACTTTTTGGTTTTATTCCATATTCAACGATTTTTTTTGGCAACAGTGGCTTTATGTTAATCTGTCGTGTTATCGACTAAAACTTAATTTACTTTTAAGCCATAAATATATGACAAATAAAAAACTCGAAAGCAAATGTAAACTTTTCGACTTTTTCATCAGAAGAAAGTCGACTTCCAAAAAGTCGAAAGTCGATTTATAGAACCCTAATTCAGCGCACTTTTTTTTATCAAAGTTCGGTGGAAATTGGGGATTTTTGAATTTTATTCATCGTCTTCTTAGACAGTGTGCAATTAATACTATAATTATTATGCACATATTTTTCAATTGTTTGAGATAGGCGTGGTAGAGAAGATTAAGCATACTTTTCTAAAAATCATAACTACATTGTAAATTTTTTATTGAATTAGACTTCGCAGTTTCTGGTAACACAACCTTCATCAGTAATCCTTTTTGACAATACTGTAATTATTTGTTATGGTTTTTATTGTTTGATTGCATCTATATGAAATGTTTATTTATTAAGTGCAATCCTGACCGTGGCTTGAACCTGCTTTCTTTGCCACATGCACTTCGCACTACACTTTAGACAGAGGCTCTAACCAATTGATCTAAAGTAGGTCGATTTTTGCTGTGGCTTAAAACCAGTTTCAATTACACGGGGTCGATTTTACATTTAATTGTAATTGCAGAAGATAGCTAAGACAAACACCACAACAATTCACAATTGTTGGAAAATCATATGTAATCTAATTTCCACTATTTCCCACATTTTGTGAGTTGGCAAAGATAGGTCGGTTTCTCAGTAAGCATTTTTTTTTGTAATTTGTATGCATAAAAAAAAAACGCCAAAATTGACGAAAAAAAACGCTTAAAAATTAAAACAATTTCCAAAATGTAATTCAATCGCAAAAATTAAAAAAAAAATTAACTAAATCGCAAAGATTGAAAAAATCCCCAGAATTAAAAAAAAGAACAGCATAATACAATCACAATAATATCCAAATTAAAAACAAAACACAAGAATTTAAAAAAAAAAATCGATTTTTTAAAATTTTTCTTTAAATTTTTGGCTTTTTCCCACAATTTTTTTTTTTGTTGCGATTTTTTTTTTTCTTTTGGCCCATTTTTTAAAAAGGCGCGACAAGAATGCAAACCCTTATTGAGTAACTTGTTCAACTTTTAAAGAAATTTCGATTATCTATTCAAACTGGAAAAAATTAAAAATATTAAACACTATTTTATTATATTTTAAAAAAATGTTGCTATTTTTAGACATAATTTTAAACTGGTATTTGACAACTAAAATTGCACAGAAATAATTACTGTCAATAAAATTTAATTAAACTTTTTGGTTTCAAACTCATTTTCAATTAAAGTTTGATAATATCTATTAAATGTTTAATTGAAAATGAATTTGGCGCACAATAAATTTCAAGTTTTTATAAATGCCAAAATTTAAATAAATCTCCAAAATTTTAAAAAAATCGCTTGTATTTGAAATAATCGAAAAAAATTTTAAAACAAAAACGCAAAATTTAAAAAACGCAAAATTTAAAAAACGCAAAAAATTAAAATAATCGCCAAAATTTAAATAAATCACTGAATTAAACAAAATAAAATCGTTAAGATTTAAAAAATCACCAAAATTAAAAAAAAAAAAACGCCATAGTTGAACAAAATCGTTAAAATAGAAAAGAAATCGCGAAAGTTGAATAATTGAAAAATTAAAAACAAAACAAAAAAATTATAAATAATCGATATTTAAAATTTTCAAAAAAAAATTTCTTTAAATTTTTGGTGATTTTGGTCAATTTGTTTTTTTCTTATAATTTTCCAGATTTTTCCAATATCGATAATTTTTTTAACAATTTTTTATTAGATATGAAATGGGTAAATAGAGTGGTATGAAATGGGTTAAAAAAATAAATCTTAAAAAAAAACTTAAGTAGAAAATACAGGGTGATTCAGTCACGACCCGCCAAATTTCACCAGCGTGTTCGTTGTCTCAGTTTATGAAGATATGTCCATTACGACCATCCCCGGAAATGCAAGTGTGCGAAATGGCAGGGGTTTGAAAATTTTCGGATTGGTGGTCGGAGGGTAGTAGGGTAAAATTGCTAACTTCTGAACCAGTGGTCAGATTTTTTTATTTTTTTGGTTTTTTTGAAAGGTCTTTAGAAGCGCTTTCATAATCATTAAAGAAAAATTAAAAATAAAGTGAAGTCACCGAGATAACGAGCTTTAAAAAAAGAAAATTTAAAAAAAAGGCATAGGAACGTGCACATAACCTCAATTTGCTCAGTCAGATGGCAGGTAACTCCTATTTTTTTTCTATTCGAAGATAGTTCTGTCTCTTACCTTTCCGAAATGTCCTTTTCGAAGCACAGAGGTCTTACCTTTACAAAGTTATGACCATTTGACTGAAATGCAAAAAGTTTTGTTTTTTTTTTTTGATGTGAAATAAAAGCACATATTCATTTGTATGCCTTTAAACACGTAAACAAACCACGTAAACAAAATTTTTCACACGTCTTTACCAACAACGACTTTTAAAATAAAGGCATACACATCACATCAAAAAAAAAACAAAACATCAAAAAAAACAAAACTTTTTGCATTTCAGTCAAATGGTCATAACTTTGTAAAGGTAAGACCTCTGTGCTTCGAAAAGGACATTTCGGAAAGGTAAGAGGCAGAACTATCTTCGAATAGAAAAAAAAATAGGAGTTACCTGCCATCTGACTGAGCAAATTGAGGTTATGTGTACGTTCCTATGCCTTTTTTTTAAATTTTCTTTTTTTAAAGCTCGTTATCTCGGTGACTTCACTTTATTTTTAATTTTTCTTTAATGATTATGAAAGCGCTTCTAAAGACCTTTCAAAAAGCCAAAAAAAAAAAACTGACCACTGGTTCAGAAGTTAGCAATTTTACCCTACTACCCTCCGACCACCAATCCGAAAATTTTCAAACCCCTGCCATTTCGCACACTTGTATTTCCGGGGATGGTCGTAATGGACATATCTTCATAAAATGAGACAACGAACACGCTGGTGAAATTTGGCGGGTCGTGACTGAATCACCCTGTATATACAAATGCATTAAAAAATCAACAGTTTTTTTTTTTCTGCTAAATTTTAGTTAGGTGAAAACAGCAAAAATAAATCTGTTAAGTATACAAAATTTTAGTTATATTTTAGCTTAATTTTATTTAATTAATAATAGCAATTTATTCTGATAAATCAGCAAAAGATTTTGCTGAATATTTATTTATAGACAAAAAATTTAAAAAATACTTTTTTATATAAATTTATTTAAATGAAAATAAATTTATTTAAATTAGGGTGCGACCCGGTAGGCTAGTTGGTAGCGTGCTGGCTTATCAGTGCGGGGGTCGTGGGTTCGATTCCCACCAGAGGCAATAGTCTGTTTTCGCTACAACGCGCCGAAAGCCATAGTAGCTAGTGCTCGGTTAGGTTTATAGTATATAATTTGTAATTATATGATTACTAATTAATAAAAAAAAAAAATTATTTAAATGAAAATAACATTTATTTAAATAAATCAACAAAAAATATTTTCTAAAAAAAATAGTAGACTGCTGAATTTAAAAGGGTAGATTTTTATATGCTTTTAAAAACTCAAGGAAAAGCTTAAAATTTTTTTGGATTTTTTTTACTAATATTTAGATAAATTTTTTTAAATTTTTTTTCTTACTAATATTTAAGTTTCTGATTTTTACATCGTTATTTTGGATTAACTAGAATTTAGCTCGTTTATCATTAAGCATAATAATAACATCATCAGAACATCATCTTAACATTTAGCTCGAATATAACTTAAACCTTTCACTACCTACTTTTTGTTTGTGGATATATTTCAATTTTGACTTCTGATTCTTATGTAGGGCCCTCAAATTAGAAAGAAAAAGGTTCACACATTTGCCACCTCCCCATGCTACCCACCAAAAAATGGATCCGAAAATCTGTTTTTTGGAACATCTCAGCCCATTTTGACCACTAAAACATTCGAATAACCAAAAAATTTTTGGTTGGTTTTGTTATGGTCATTAGATGAAGCATCATGCCAAAAACGTGCCCCTTTTTCGTAGATAAACTTTGTTAACAAATATCACCACTATAAGCCCTGATGATCAGTTTTTGCATATAATGACTTTTTTCATTGACCAATAATCCTAATTAATATATTTAAACAAAAATATCAAGTTTTATTTCATTATCAAATTTTTTATGTTTTTTTAAAACTGTAGTTTTTAGTGCACAAGGGTAGTGAAAGGATTAATTTTTTATATTTAACAGATTTTTTTGCTTTTCTTATCTTAAATAATAAAATCTGCTAATTTCAGCAGTTTTACTGAATCTTAATTTTTAACTCATTAATCTTTTCTAAAAAAAATCTTTTATTTAGCTTTAAATTTCAATTATTTCTTTTCAAACGTTTCCCAGCAAAAGCTTTCATTAGTGATTATATAATGAAAATAAATATCTTAACACATGTCTGTTTGTCAACTACTTATTTCTTAATTACTGATAAGTATAAGGGTTAGCCTTATTATTTAAAAACTTGTAACCACATATTTTCCTAGTTGCTTATACGCATACTAATAACTAATTATTTTGGTAACCACATATTTTTTGTGTTTTTTTGTAATGCAGTAGGTAAGCGAGTGTACACAATTTGTGCGTTTTTTTATGAAGCAAATATGTAAAACTACTTACAAAAACGACCTCGATGAACAAAAATAAAGAGTTTTGACGCCGATTTATATGCAGTTGGCCCTAATACTGCTTATAATTTAGATACTGGTAATGAGAGTCATTTACTTAGATTTTACTGGGTTATTGTGGTTTATTGTGGTTTATTGTCATTTTATTATGATTTATTGCAACTAATAACAATTCTATTACACACAAAAAGTTGGAAAATTTATTACTTATTGCCAGTCCAAAAAACAAATATTTTAATTAAACCGTAAAAATTTGTTTAAAACATAATTCAAACAAAAATTAATAATAAAAAATACCCAGTGTAGTTAAAAAAAAAAGAATACTAAAATATGAAATGAAATTGATGTACAATATGCTGCCTCATGTTCTACACAAAAACAATTTAATTTCCAATAAACTAAGCTGCCTTTAAGTTTTTACCTATTAACCTAAAATGTTAAAATTTCAATTTAAAGAGTGGAATTATTTTGAAACAAAAAAAGAGTCAAAGTAGAAATTTGGCAAAATTTCAAATCTACACTCAGCGAACTTCTGCTGTAAATATTTCTGTAAAGTATCTTTACTTTTAAGTGAAAAAACTGTCATTTGTAGTTAATTTTAAAAAACAAACCGTTTTACGGGTATACAGTCTTTTTTTTTATTTAAAAAAATAAAACAAATAAATGTTTGTATATTTTTTACAAATAAATGTTTGTATATTTTTTACAAAAACTGTGGTAAATTTTTTTAACAGTAAAAAACAATGACAATGTTAGTTGAATTAACTGAAATGTAAGTAGTTTTTTTTTTAAGTGAAATTTCATTTGTTTTTACCTACATTTGCAGTGAGGTACACTCAAAAAAATAAGTTAGTAGAAAAGTTAGTAAAACGTTTTGTAAATCAGGTATACTATTTTTTAGCAAAATTTTTTGCTAAAATCGTGTTTTCAGCTAAAATTTTTGTTGTACTTATTCAGCACTTAACTGTTTTACACTAATGCTTTACTAATATTATACTAATGTTTTACTAATTAATTTTGCTAAAAAAATTCTGCTGATAAGCACATTAATAGTGTGGACGACAACCAGATTGAAAGATATGCGCAGAATGAAGCAGATGTCGCTGCATGTCAAGATGTAGTAAAGAAGAGGAAAAAGATAAAAAAGTACAACTCTAATAAGATATATAAAAAAATCAACCATGGAAGACTTTTGTATCTGTTTTTCATACATAAAACAAAATTGAGGATTAAAACAACTTAAATTTTGCGTTGTCACCGGCTTGTGAAAAAAATTGTCTATTAATTAAATAAAAGACAAAATAAAATATTTATTTATTTAAACTAAATGTTTATATGTGTGTTCAAATTGCAAACAAACATATACAGAAATGTAGACAGAGTAAAGTGAAAGACAAAGACACACATCTTAGGTAGATTTTTTTATGGTTCCTTTTTCTTATTGCAAAAAGGGTTGTTTTTTCGTTTCGTTTGTTTTTGTTTATTTTTTCATTTCGTTTCTATAATTATCTTCGGCAGTTGCGATAACATCATTTAAACGGTAGCATCATTTAGACAACCATTGATGTAAGTAATTGAAAGACAATTTTTGTTATGTTATATATATTTATTTCTATATATTTTCAGATATTAAATAAATTCATGTCGTCAATGTGGAAAAATGAAAATTTTAATATTTCGTTATTATACTAAATTATTTTTAAAAGAATCACAAAAATATGTTTTATGATTTTCAGCAAAAAAATTAACTAAATAACAATTTTTCTACAAATTTTTTGCGTTTTTTTCAGTCTACTAAAATTCAGCAAAAAATTTATTAATTTTTAGCAAGGCTTTTGTATTTCTAATCAACTAAGTGTTAGCAAAACTTTTGCTGAATCTACAAATTTTGTTGCTAAAAATCAGCTCGCTGATTTTCAGCAAAAGATTTTGCTGACATTAGCAACTTTTTTGCAAGCATCCTCCTAACTAAAATTTTGCTGACTTAGCAAAATTTTTTGCTGACTTAACAAACTTTTTTTTTTGAGTGTAGGTAAACCTCACTGCATAGAATTCTAAGTGAAATTATTAAAAAAATATAATAAATTTTGAAATGTTAAATGTCACTGCATTGATAATAAATATTAAATTAGGCCGAAGTCTCAACTTTAAAAATAAATAATAATTTTGGTTCAAGAGCGCACAGGATCGATAACGATAACAGGATCCCACTAAATCGATAACGGTTAAGCACAATTTCAATAAAGTTGATATCTAGATTCTATTGATGATTGTTTGGGGAAACGTGACATCATGATAAGGAAATTAACAATGTAACAGCTCATAATAAAAAAATAAAATTTTCTTCACTTTTACAAGCAAAAACTACGAAAAAGTTTTATGTTAGTAGAAAATCTAAGAAATAATATTAAAGTTAAATAAAATGGTCTTCTTCTCAAGTTATTTCTAGATTTATGTTGATAAACGAAACGAAAATTTACAAACGCTTTCTTTGTTTAGATTTTGTGGCAAGCTTAAAGTTATAATTTTATTGTAAATCAAATTTCGTGTAAATCTGTTTGTAACACAATTACCAATTTGTGTTGTTCAACTAAATACATATTTTCCGGAAGGTCCCTAATATGCAACATTGTTATATAAAACTTTAATTAAAAAATTTTAACTACCACTAATTTGATCTCAATTCATTTTTTTTTAACTTTTCACAGACTCAGCTGAGTACTCAACACATACAGACCTTAATATGTATGTACTTGTGTTGGTAGTACTTATATACATACCCAGGCAGAAAAATACAATCGGCACAGTGTTGGGAAAGCGTCGGCGACACTAGAATGTGGGAAACCTTGAAAGCATTGAACTGTTACCCGATTAATAACAGCGGGTAGTGTCGGACCGAACAATGAGGCCAAAAAAACTATATTTTGTCGGTTTTTTGATATCTAGAGGCAATGATGACAAATTTTGGTATTGGAAACATGTTTGTTGAGCCGATTTAATTCGATTTTGTGTATAAAGTTTAAGAGAAAAGCCGAAGTTTAGCTATAATGTTAAAAGTTCGGCCGCCGAACTATTTTCGATTTGGCCGAACTTTCTCAGGCCGAACAGTGAATTCATTGCTTAACTACAGACTTTTCTTCAAATTTGACACTCAAAATAGCATCTAATCAGTCCAATAAACATTTTTCTATCCGACAAATTTGTCCATAATGCTTTAAAATACCGAATACAGACCAAATGCATTTTCTGGCCGAACTGTTCGGTCCGAAACTAAAAGTGGACAACCATTGCTTTAAACGAACTGTTGGCATAACGTTGGTAATTCAAAAAATTTGGTGCTTTTAAAATAGATTGAACTAAATTAATTTTCATAAATATGTTTAATAAAACATATTTAACCCTAGAACACACACCCGGGTACAAATGTATCCACTTGCAACTTTGCAGTGCTGTAACTCAGGAACGGCTTAACTCAGGGCATAGATAGATTTCGGATCTAGGAAACATTAGTAATTTCTAATCTTTTAAAGGTTATTTGATCCAATTCGGATTAGTGGTTCAAGAGTTACGAGCTTCCAAATTCGACACCTACGTAAACACACACAACATTTGGATATCCCATGACCGTGACCTTTTTTGCCTATATCTCTTGAGCCAGGTAGAATATTTGCATGAAACAAAAACTAAAACATTTGTAAAATATTAATATACGCATTTATGAAATTGGACCATTTAAACATTAGAAAAAGCCAAAATAAGCTAGTAGGTACAAACGTAACCCGGGTGTGTGTTCTCGTAGAAAAAGTTGGGTATGCATCGTACGGTTAAAAAGCAGCAATAGCAGATCGGTCTTAGTCTCATACTTCATATTTAAATGTGTGATATATTATAAAATAAAATGCTTCTAATTGGTTATAGTATTTTGAAAAACAATATTGACAAAGAATTTTTGCCGGTGGTACTGGTACATAACACATGCTTTGCAAAATAATAGTGGTTTACAGTTCAATATTAGTTGTACCTTTGGTCATTTTTAACACGGTGGGTTTTACAAAAATAGAAGTGGTTTGCCAGTACTAATTGTTTGGTACGGTTGGCAATTTCTACCCGTGTATTTACTTGTAGCTACGCACAAGGAAAGTGCACCAATAATTTTTTTTGAAAATTCGGTAAAATAAAATCTAAGTATCATAAGAAATGTATAAAATAAAATAAATATCATAATTCCAGAAATTTTACCGTTGGGATCAAAAATGCTTAAGATAGTTTCATAGGTGGATTTTATTTAAAATTCAATCTACTATTTAACATAAATATCAAAAAATAAAAAAAAATTGATTTTTATAAAAATTGTAGTATTGAGGTGTGGTTACTCTCTTTGCTAAAGTACTTGAGTCATAAATAACCCACTACAACAGAACAAATGTAACAACTGGAAAAATAAGGGTAGTGAAATTCATTTGCTCATTTTTTGGTTGTTGACATTTTAAATGGATATGAGCTGAATTCAAACTAAAGTTGAAGCACAGCGGTATGTTGAAATTTTGTTTGTACTCTTACTGTTTTTTTTTTTTTTTTATAAAAAAAAAATAAACTTGGTTAATTTCAAACATATTCCTTAGATGAAAACTGATTACCAGGGCAGCGACTTTCCTGCAAATGCTTGTTTATAGTCAGTATCGAAAAATCGAAAAATTTTGACCAAATACTTTTCCGAATCTAAGAATTTGCAAACATAAAATGACATTGATTTGCTGTTGCATATTTTTGCATTATTTGTTTTACAAGTTTGATAAAATTTTTATTAGAAATAAAAATTATGTTTTCTTTTCGACCTTTAATTGTGCAATGAAAATGAAAAATTATTCAAGTTCGAGGCCATACTCCATATTTCTTTATTAGGATATTGTCCTAACAAATACGAAATTTATTTATTTACTTGGTACAAATAAGACTTAAAGTCTCTTACAGCACCTCAAACATTTTACATTAAACATAGGTAAATAAATACATTTAAATTAATATTAACAATTTTAATGAACTATTATACAAATAAAAATTGAAAAGTAAATAAATGAACGATTTTAATTGACATTATCAAAAATATACTTAAATTCGAAAACAACTATAAGAATTAAAAAAACAAAATTAAAATGTAGTTTCATTAATTTAATTACTAAAGTAGTTAGTTACTGCCACTTTAAAATACAAACCACGGCGATCGGTTTTAACATGATAAGGTAAATCATTCCACAATTTCACAGCACTTACAAAGAACGTTCTTGAGGAAGATAGATAGTTATAACTAGGCATTACTAGATTGCCTGTACGACTAGATTGCCCAATGACTAATTTTCTAAACAGGTACTCAGGCTCCTGCGTATAAATAACTTTGTGTAGAAATACTAGATTTCGAATATTCAGATAGGCTGATATGCTGCATCCTAAAATGTTCATGGAGTACTGTGATATTCTATCATACTTCCGCTTATTGTACACATATCTGGCACAATTATTTATTGTCATCTGTAATTTATTCATTGATGCTGCATCCAGATTACCGAATACAATAGCACCATATGTCATAATGGGCACAATTAATGTCTTAACAAGTTTCAATTTTATCTCACTCGAAATATAGTCTGCAGAATGCCATAGCTTTCGAAGAACGCTGTACATTCTCATCACAGTATAGTTAATGTGATCCTTACAGTTAAGATCACTATTTAATACAAATCCAAGATTTTTCACAACCTCGACATAATTCACAACTTGGTTTTGCATGATAATTTCAGGTAAGGTGTTCAGATCACAACCACCAAATTGTTTCTGAATGACAAGGGCTTGGGTTTTCGAAGCATTAATTGACAGGTTATTTACCTGAGACCAACGGCATATTTCACTTAAATCTTCACTTAGTCGGCAATATAATCTATAGAGTTTTTTTGTTTTCAAATATATTATTTGACCCTTTCAGGAATGTGTTGATAGATCCATTTCGGGAATTTTCTATGTTCCCATCATCAGAACACGTTTTGAAAGCGGTAACAATCCCATGCCAAACATCAAACATTCATATAAACTAGTTTACTCACTACATGAGAACTAATATATGAGTTTGAAGTTAAATTGATAAATTGAAAACTTGTTTGTTATGTGCAAGGTCCACCTCTGCATATTTTTACATATTTTTGTAAATACATATTCTGAAATTTTATGTTGATTGTTTTGCATATTTTCAATTCAATAGCACAGTTTTGCATATTTTACAAACTAAAATAAAGATTTAATGAAACAAAAAAAAAAAACAAAAGAAGGCATTTGTAACCCTTAACATAGCATCTAGTTGTCGTTTGTTAGACATTTATATTGTATTTCATTTTTAAACCAACGTTGCAGAGTAATAAATCGATTTTTAAAAATACAAAAATTTTAAGTGCTTATTTTTAACTTTTAGTGCATATTTTTTTGATTTTGAGTGCATATTTTTAGGTTATTAGTGCATATTTTTATTTCATATTTTAAACGCATATTTTCGATTTCGAAAGTCTCTATTCTGGTGATAATCGATGTTTATTTACTTTTATTAAATAGTTACTTTTCTTCCTTTTTTAAAACCATTTAATTATATTTTGTCTGTATAAAAAATTTAGCAGTTTAAAAGTACTGGGTTTATACCGAAACATTTGCTCCATAATGATTTAAAGAAATTTGAAAAGTTAAACCCCTATTTGTCATATCTGTCTTGTTAATTTTATTAACATTTTCTTCTTTGAAGTATTAATTAGTCTTAATCTTAGAAAATGTGTTTTTGCTAAGCTCATTAAAAAATTATTCTAATATATACAAATACTTAGTATAATGTGTATATTTACACACATAATTTATGTTAAAAAGTCTGGGCATAGTCATTAGTAGAACATGGCATCATAACAATTATTTAATGGTTCTACATAATTTTAAATGACATTTAGCACACAGCTTTAAGACTCTCTAGAGTCTAATGAAAAATTTATACTTCTAATAACACTAAACGAACGCGACAAAAGCATTAAACATAAAACACTTATACCAAACATGTATAAACAGATGCTCCCATCCACATACACACACACACACACGCCAACACACATATAAATTCCTTGTCTCTTGGGTAATTCTACACTAAATACTTGCCTATGGAAAATTTATACAAACTGCCTTAAGACACAACATATAAGCGGAAAATGACCCGTTGTTGCATGCCACAGACATGATGCGAAAAAAATGATGCAGATGACAGCAACATTTGTCATTCTTTTTCCTTCGGTCGTAGGCCAAGCCTTGTGAAGGTCGGGGGCAAAAGACAGATTATGAATGACACACTCAATCATGACCTTTCGACAATCTCAGAGTGGGGTCGTGCGAACAGGGTCGATTTTAATGCTCGTAAGACTCAATGTTGTATGTTGACCCATAGGTCTGTGGACTCAACTACGTCATATGTGTATATGGATGGGAACGTTATTGAGGATTCAGATACTCTTGATGTTCTGGGCATGAGAATACAGTGTGATGTCCGTTGGACAGATCACATTATTCAAGTATCGAAAGAAGCTTTCAAGTGTCTTGGTTTTCTAAACCGGTGTAAGAAATACTTCACCCCATCTGATCTCCTTACTATTTATACCACCTACATCCGGCCGAAGATGGAATATAACTCCCATATATGGGCAGGTGCTTCAAAGTCTATTTTGGGGCTCCTGGATCGTGTGCAACGGAGAGCGTTGATGCTTATCAACGACAGTAGGGTTTCGAACTCTACTGACTCGTTGGAGCATCGTCGGAATGTGGGTTGTGTGACTTTGTTCTATAGATACTACCAAGGAAAGTGTTCTGCTGAGATAAGCCGACTCATCCCGAGGGACCGGGTCTCTGTTCGTACTACCCGCTTGTTAAGTAGATCTCATCCGTTTGTTGTCTATAGCCCGGCAAATCGCACAACGCATTGCAGAGAAAATTCGTTTTTCAATCGCACTAGCCGTATGTGGAATTGTCTCCATGCGGAAGTCTTCCCTGCAAATTACAATTTAGAAAAATTCAAGTCAAATGTCCACAAACACTACTCCCTCTTTCCTCCTCCCCTTAATGTTACACAGAAAAAATTATCAACCTAAAATATCTAATTAAAGATTTGATTTGAATTTAATTTGTTTCTAAACAAATATTTAATTGAATCAATTAATATTTTAATTGACTTTTAAATATATAAATACAAATTTTATTTTAGACGCAACTATCATATTATTTTTTCATACACTGTATGCATAAATAGAAAACTTTCAGTATAAAATACCAAATACATTTAAAGTTAACTAAGAAAACAAGCACACATACAAACAGACTCAGCATTGCAAAAAACACACATACCAACGTATAGCTCACACACTTTTTTGTGAGTATCATATTTTTTTTGTAGAAGTTATTTATAACTTTTTTTTCCTTCTTAATTTTAATAAAAGGTTTAATTGATAGTATCATTGTCGTGATAGGTGCATAACCGTTTTTAGTTTTTTCTGTGTAATATTATGTTCACTGCTGCTGATATTATAATAATTAAGGATTATATTATAATCTTTAGGACTATACTATACTAATTTGCGTATTGACAATCATAATATGATGCTCTTAAACCATATTTTTCGTTTTGATCTTAAATAAGACATATCACTAAACTAGAGAGTTGGGTGACCGGTCAGATGTGTGACATGTCAGTTTACTGTTTTGTTAAGCAGATTTTGGTTCCTAGGACAGTTTTCGGATATGGCGGAAAGTGGCGATTTACACCTTATCTGTCCTTCGCCATTTTTAAAAGGCTTGCTTCTTTCCTTTCGAATTCTGTAATTGTTAATATAAATTTCGCATAGGGGTTGTATTTTAGACCAGTGCGTTTTTTTTTCCACAACATATTCCTACATGTTTAAGTTCATATGACAAAATGTTTGTTTTTACACTTCAGGGAAATCTTCACCATAGAAATAAATGTGGAATAGGAATAAAAAACCCATCTAAAACATTTAAATAGCCATAAATCAGAAATTAATAACTAATACTTATATTAAATGTTTTTTTATTTCTTTAGCATGATTTCAAGGATCACAAGTAGCAGGAGGAAAAGGTTATTCTAGTCCCTAGTTTTACTAAACGTGAGTTAAGGGTAAAAGTAATTTAAATGTTAAAGTAAAATACTAAATGTGTAATAAATAATAAAAACAAAATTAAAATATATGTATATAAAAATACCATCACGTTTTAAATACCCTACACTACCACATGGTCAGCACACGTAGACAAAATTAGGGTTTAAGAGCATATTATTATGATTTGAAGTACATGATTATAGTATGTTCCGAATAATCACAATATGATCTTTAACTACTATGTAAGCAGCTGCAGTAACCATTAAATAATTAGTTCGGATTATATTTATTGTCATAAGGATCAATTTATATGATCATTTACTACGATATAATCAGCCGACGTGATTATTATGTGAACAGTTAGTATCATATTTATTATCATAAGGATCATAGATGTTTCAATCAATACAAATATTGTACCATTTATTCCGATATTGAATTTACTTCCCTTATTATCCACACACACGATATTTGTTTTAATGCGTTTTTCGAGCAACTTAATTTAGATTTAGATTAAAATTAAAATTAACTCTCTAAGAGAGAGTAGGTTACCATACAGTCGGACTGTCTGATTTTAATTTTCTTACTGGTTTTTTACCATTTCTTTAAAAGGACTAAAAAAATAAATACCACAACAAGAAACCTTAAATAAAAATTTTATTAAAAAATTGAACACACAAAAATATTACATGAAATTAAAAGGAATTTCATAACTGTCTGGCACTGGCATAGCATGACATTAGGGTTTAAAAACAAAAATGAGAAGTAATCCCAATTTAGGCGATAATGGCCAAATACGATGAAAATTAATTTAGAAAACTAGTTATTAATGAAAATCGAATTAAAGCACAAACTATAAGTTTCCCTAAAAAAGTACACGGTCCTACAAAATGAATCAATTGGGCGTTGTGGTGTTATGGTTAGCGAGTTGGACTGTTAAACAGATGGTTCTAGGTGCTAGGGGAAGTATCCTACAAGAAAATTAGTTATTTCGATTAGAACATTTTTCATGCTCACACCCAGTAAGCAGAATCGGTATAGCAACCCTATTTGTAGCCAATTGAATGGTTCGGTTTCAGCTATCAAATTTTTCGGTGGTTATCACCAATTTTCTTTTCAGGCAATCGAAATTCTATTGTCATACCAGAATTTCTGTTGTTTCAATCAAATGATTGTTATCACAACCGAAAATTCGGTAGCAACTCCGGATGCATTCGATTGGCAACAAATACGGTTGCTACTACCTAGTCTGCTTTCTGAGTGTGAGCACGAAAAATGATTCCAATCGAAATAACTAATTTTCTTGTAGAATACTTCCCCTATTTATATATAACAAAATGTTAGTGCAAAAAATGAGAATAATACATATTTTTTTTTTCAGAAAAAAATCAAATAGAAAAAAAAACATGTAAAAAATGAAGCCCATCTTTAATGTTTTTTATTTATTGTAGAAATTTTTTCATTTTCTTAAAGAAAAATAATACGAACTAAGAAGAAAACCTTAAAATATTTATGCATAACAATGTTATACAAGAAGTGTAACATAAGCGATACTTTTAACAAACACATACTTATATTTACACACACACATGCAAAGACAACATTACAAACACTATATACAATGTATATTCTACATGTTCTAAAGTATTTTATATTTGAATACACTCGAACAAAACAAAAGTAACCAGATATGCACATTTTTTTTAAATATAAGATTATACAGGTAAATATATTACCCAAATATATAAGCCACTGTTCTGAGAAGCGATTTTTCCGAAATAGAATAAATATATGAAATAACACAAGAAATTTAAAGACATTTGAAAACTACAATCATACTGAACCCCATAATTCGAATGTTCGCTTTTTTGCAGTTTTCAAATTCTAAATTCAATAGAAATTTTAAATCGAAAATCTGATAAAAACGAAAATACATATTTTGGGGTGACAATATGAACGTAGTATAACCTTATTCTTAATTAATCGAATTTTGATCATGATTATAAGTTTCAAGTTATTTTTTTTTTATTTTCAAACTAACTGAAGTGCCCGGTGTTTCCCGGGTCAACTGTGATTTTTGAATGCAGAAAAAATTTTAAGCTAGGAAATAGACGACTTAATTCTGTTGTGTTTTTGCAGAATCAGTTGGGATTTTAACGTTAAACTTGAAATTAGAGATTCCATTTGAAATTTACGAAATAAGGTTACAAAATTAAAAATTATTTTAGTTTTAAAGATGTTGAATACAAAACGATGTTTTCAGTAGCAATTCACGACTATAAATCAATGTGCCTTATCAAAAAAGATGTCTCATTTTGATTTTGATGCACGGTTTCGAAAAAGTTTATCCTTAAAGAAACCCTGAAAGTAAAAACCATACGTCAATCTTGTAACATTGTGAAACAAAAATCTAAAAATAGAATATTTTTTTTTTTTTTTTTTTTAAAGAGAAGCAACCCTCAGGAAATTCTTCCTATTAATTAATGTGTTGCTTTCTTTGGAAAGGGGACAGTGGAGAGATGAAAGGTGGTGAAAGATGAAGGGCTTCAAACATGGCAACACTGTAATTGCGCGAGATGATAAGTCTTAGAACAGTTGTTGCTCGCCACCTGATGTAGAGTTGGCGAATTTATTGAAGCTTTTTGTTTCATAGCCCTGATTCATTATTTTACTTCGGTGGGGTTATGTGCTATGGAAACACCGAAGGTGGGTGTAGCGACACATATAAGTGATAGAAAACTCATACATATTATTTTTCTAAATTGATGTTGTCGTCACCGGGAATCGAACCCGGGACCATCCGTGTAACAGTCCAACGCGCTAACCATTACACCACAACGCCCACAATGTTAGTGTTGTCACTTCTGAGTATAATATACAATAACAGAAAAAGCTAATAGGAAAGAAAACTGTATTTAGCTGCATTAGATTCGAGGCTATACTTGGGTGTGATCGCTAAACGGTAATGACTTGCTATTCTTACGTTTGTAATTTAAGATGAGCGCAGGTTTGATTCTTACTGCAGCAGGTTGTTGAAAAATGTATCACATAGAGACAATCTGACAATTATAAGACACAAATAATAATACAATTTAAATGGAAAATCACTGATGAGCCTGTCCATAAAAAGGCAGAAACTAGTCTAGACTGATTTAAAAATTAATAGTGTTTATAATTTTTAGAAAAAAACGTTTATTCTTCTTCTTAACCTCAACATTTCTAAATTAAATTTGTCAAATGCATATTAATTAAAAAAATTAATTGCGACTGTCTATATGACGTTAGTATAACACTGTACTGATATTTTTTGTTTTTTTTTAATGGACTTATAATTGCCAAAAACGGAAAGGAAAAATAAAATTTTAAAAAAAAAAGTTAAATCATAAAGACATTGCGAAAAAATTCTTTAAAACGAAATGGTTTTTCCTAAAATGTTTTGATTGGATTTAATGCTTTCAAATTAAAAAAAAAGCTTTATTAAAAATAGTGTAATTTTTTGCTTTTGACGTTTTTGATCAAAGTATTGAAGTGGGCTATGGTAATGAAACTTTTACTGAGGCCTTCCTCGGGAAACGTAGAATATATGTGAGTAATTTCAAAGAAATCCGTTAAAACTTTCTTAGAAGTTTGTAATCGAAAAAAACGAAAAAAGTTGAGAAAGGTGAAAAAAATTTTAATTTTAGATTTTTTGTCAAAAGTAGAAGTAGAAGTAGAAGGGCGTGGTCGATGAAAACTATACTACGATCGAAGTTGAAGTCCGAGGATTATTCACGCCAAATTCGAGGAAAATCCGTTGAGAATTGCAAATTTGTATAGAGAACAGACAAACAGAAAATGAGTTTTATATATCGCACACGTAGTACAAAAGTGACTCAACTCAAAATTTTTCATTTTTCAGAAATCGAAAAAAATATTTGCAACTTTATACAAATTGAAACATAAAGAAAGACATAACTATTTTTTAGCAAAAGTTAACAACAACAAAATACATTGATATTTTTTTTATAGATAAACAAGTATATTGCGCATAGTTTAAGCATATAAAACCGAAAAATTAAAATTTTGAGTTGAGTCCCTTTTGAACTGGGTGTGCGATATATAGATTATTTTTTATTTTATATATGGATTCGATTTACAGAACATGTTGATTAGCCTAAATATTTACCATGATACTAACTTTATTGCAAATATTGAGCTAAAAATATTTGTCCTTTTTGTTTGAGGTTGCTGTTGTGGTGAGTGTAGTTGTTTTTTATACATTTTTGGGTAGCCAAACAACAGTATCATAAATATTTTTTTTATAGCAGTATACTTTTCGGCTGTTATAAATATATTTTTGCTGTTGGGCGGCTGTTACTTATTGTTATGATTGTTTCTTTATGATTGCTTTTATGTTCTTCATTTTATACTAAGTTTTATAAAGAAAAATAATACAATATAAAATTTTAAATTTGTATATACAGCGTTGCGCAAACCAAAAGCAACAAAACATACGTAAATCTTGATGTGAAATGTAACAACTTGGATAAATTAATCACAGACACGTTTTTAATGTTTTATATTTTTATATTTTTTTATTTAATATTTATGAATTATTTCACATAGTTCTATTTTATATAAAAAACAAGTCTTTTTTATTCTACCACGTTCTGTCAACTATAATGCTGCCACCTGATTTGCATATCCTCATACAGATCAGTGTTGCCACATCCTTAGTATTTTTTTCAGTTTTAGTTTTATTACAGGATCTCCTGGTTGGTCTGCTGTTAGGTCTTCGAATGGCTCGGTGGGGAAGTACTGATTGGTGACGATGGTGATTCCTGTAAAGAAATGTCTTCTTGGGTTGTGCTTTCAGAAGTTGATGCCGGTATCTTTTAACATGACTGATGTTTCTCCTAAATGTTTTCCCATTACCAGATATTTCCAATTCGTTTCCATTTCTGGCTACCACCTCATATTCTTTTATATCGAAGTTTGTTGTCAGCTTATGTGGTCAGCACTAGGTCTAAAAGTTATGTGGTGCGAATTTGAGAAAACTTTTCTTAAATCGCTTTAATAAAAATATGTCATGCGACATATAATTTTGTATTTACTTCAGCATGCTGGACACGAATAAATATTTGTAATTGGACTTACAGTTTTCGAGATATTGCGATTTGATTTTCACTGAAAATAGCCTTCTTAATTTTTTTTTAAATGGATGATTGCTGCACTAAAAATCTGAAATATTTAGCTTTTTGTTTGAAAATGTATTTTTAAAAATCCCGGGATTGCCGAACCAAATTTCCGAGATTGCGGGAACTAAAAAATGCTTAGTTTCCCGAAAATCCCGGGAAGCATTCCCTACTGTAAAAAAAAGTATTATTATTTTTCATTTTGTTTTGCTAAACATTTATTTATTATATCCTAACAAATAAATAAATACGCAAATTATGTCAAAAAATTTAATGATAATGTCAAAAAACTAAAAAATAATATGTCAGCTCTTATGTATTACAGATGTATAAAAAGGATTATGTAAAAGAAAACAGTTTAAAACAAAAAATCTTTTTTTTTTTGAAACAAAAATATTTAACGTACATTGGTACATTTGCACAACCATTATCTGCATGAGGGTTAAAACGATTAAAATGTTGATAATTTGCAACCTTTAAAGCATGAAATTGAAAACTTGTTTCAACGTTTA
The DNA here is from genome assembly GCA_021234595.1 of Delia radicum. Taxonomy (NCBI): domain Eukaryota; kingdom Metazoa; phylum Arthropoda; class Insecta; order Diptera; family Anthomyiidae; genus Delia; species Delia radicum. Next base: position 219,793,945 of record CM037853.1, on the reverse strand, counting down.
ATTTGTACTAGAGATTGGGCACGTGAGTGAATTTTTGACTCACACTAAATCACGCTCAGGATAGAATAATTCCACTTACGCACAATCACTCATGTGAATTTTTTCCTACTCACACTAAATCACGCAAATTCACGGCCAAAAATAATGAAGAAAATATTTACTTTTTATTTGTAAAATTCTGCTGACGCACACTCATTCACGGAAAAATTTGGCTCACGCACGCACACTCAAATACGAATAATTTTTCTACTCACACTTATTTGCGCTCACTGAGTAAAATTAGTTTTCGCTTACACTCAAGCGCGATCACGTGGGATTCACGTGAATAACGCTAAATTCTGCTCACATGCCCATCTCTAATTTGTGATTATATTAAATTCAAAATGTTTGAGTGACTGCTGAGCGAGTGAAATACTTTTGTTTTGATGTGGCGTGTTTTAAATATTTATATTAACGTTAAGTACCAATTATAAGAACACATACACACATAAATACGTTGAATTTAAAAAGTTAATTTAAAATATGTAAATTTTAAACAACTTAATAATGGTGGCTATGTAAAAAAAATGGAGAGCAAACAAAAGATTAATCTATGCAGGTAATTGGCCAAAGTTTAAACATGACAGAAAAATGAATTTTTTTCATTGAATAAAATATAGAAAATTTAAAACATTTTTGTGTACAAAACGTCTGGGATATTTTAACTGGCTTTGGAATAAATTTAGGTTTTCTCTAAGCCAGAAAACAGTCGAGCTTGCTACTAACTTAACTTCTAGTTCTTTTGATAACTATACTTCTAGTTCTATTGCGTGAAAACATGTCAACTCAATCAGCATTCGGATCGACCATCTCCGATTTTATTAAAATTCACTGTCATACTCGACAAGAAAACGAAGAAACATAAATTTCAGGTTTCGAAATATACGTGTTATCTCGATTAGTCTTTGAGTTATAATGTAAATGTCAGTCATTTGTAGAACAAATTAAATTTTTAACTAACCTTGTAGTTCATTTAAAAAAACAAACCACATTAAATGACTGTTTTATGATTTTACATTAATTTTTTACAGTAGTTTTTTGTTATTTAAAAAAAAAAAAATGTTTGTTTATTTTTTACTAATTTTTTCTACAGTTAGTCATTTTTTGAACATAAAAGAACAAATGACAATGTTAGTAAAATTTACTGAAATGTAAGTCGTCATTTCTTTAAGTGAAATTTGTTTTAAACTACATTTGCAGTGGTCTTTATCTACATAGTATTCTAAATGTATGCGTACGGTACACATACATACACAAATGTACATAAGCATAGGAAAAAATATGTATTAAATAGGAAAAAAACATACTTAAGACCATGTTTCTGGCTATAGCTCAAAGAACAATTGAGATACCACCCTGAATTTTTCACACACACGTAGAGGAGATTTCAATGAAAAGCATATGTTTTTTTAAGAGTTTATAAAAGTGCGCATTTCGAGATATAGGCATTAGAACTCAAGACCATAAAAATTTACCTTTGACCATTCCGTAAAAAAAAAAAAAAAACGATATGTAAGACCAACACGAATTTGATATCTTATATAGTTTAAAAGTAAAGTCCTATTTGTAAGGGTGCTTTAGTCAATTTCTAACGTGTTTTGCAATTATTATGACGTTATATTTCGGAAATCCAAAGGGTCCGGAACGAGAAATTTGTGTTTCGCCGATTTCTTGTTGAGTATAAGAGTTATCTCGAATTCTATTGAAATGGGATCCGAAGATCCCTTATTTCTGATTGCGTAGACATGGTTTTTTACTCATTGTAATAAGTGATATTTATTGAAAAATTTTGAATTTTTATTGTAAAAATTGAATATTTTATGGATTATAATATTCTATAAATAGACTCACATGTGTTCCACAAAATTTCATTTATTAATAAAAAAATTCTTATACCGCGAACTTTACCTCTATCCTAAACCTAATTTGAATGTGCTTGTTTTTAATTTTAAGCTTGAACATTTTTTTAGTTTAAAATTGAAATATTTGTTGAAGTTTGGTGTATTTGTTTAAAAATTGATTTATATGTAAAGGGTGGTTAAATTGTAAGGGCCGATGTTGAATGTGAACCACACCTAAACGCCAAGTTTTTTTCCGAATTTTATTTGACATTTCTCTATTTCAGACTTACTCAATTTGAACCATGGAGAGATACACAATCCAACAACGTGTTAAAGTTATCCAGACTTATTATGAAAATGGGCGTTCAAATCAAAATGCATATCGTGCACTTCGTGATTTTTTTGGTCAATTTGATCGTCCAAATGTGCGTACAATCGCAAAAATCGTGGAAAAATTCGAGCAAACCGGGTCTGTAGAAGATGTGAGAACACCAGTGCATGCTCGTACAGCTCGTACTGCAGAAAATATTGTTGCTGTTCGCGATAGTGTGGCTGAAGAGCCGTCCACCTCAACTCGTCGTCGTGCCCAACAATTGCACCTCTCACGCTCGTCGTTGATGAACATTATGCATAAAGACTTGCATTTACACGCTTACAAGGTGCAATTGGCTCAAGAACTAAAGCCTCTTGACCATTCCAAACGTCGTGAATGGGCAGAATGGTGGCAAGAAATGGCAACAGTGGATGATCAATTTTCGAAGAAAATCATCTTCAGTGATGAGGCACATTTTCACCTCAGTGGATTCGTCAATAAACAGAATTGCCGCATTTGGGCGAATGAGAATCCAAGAGTGATTGTCGAAAAACCAATGCAAACACAAAGAGTGACTGTTTGGTGCGGTTTATGGGCTGGCAGCATCATCGGGCCGTATTTTTTTCCAAAATGAGGCCGGTCAGGCAGTTACTGTGAATGGTGTTCGCTATCGTGAGATGATAACGAACTTTTTATGGCCCGAATTGGAAGATATGGATGTGGGCGATATGTGGTTTCAGCAGGACGGTGCCACTTGCCACACAGCTAACGAAACAATGGCTCTTTTGCGCAACAAATTCAATGGCCGTGTTATCTCACGTAATGGCGATGTCAATTGGCCGCCAAGATCATGTGATTTGACACCGTTGGACTTTTTTCTTTGGGGTTATTTGAAAGAAAAGGTGTACGTCTATACAAGAGCTAAATAATGAGATGATTCGGCACATTAACGGCATAGAACCTCCATTATGCCTCAGCGTCATCGAAAATTTGGACCATCGGATGGAGGTGTGACGCCGTGGTCGTGGCGCCCATTTGGCCGATATTTTGTTCCATACATAATTGAGTAATACCAATATATCATAATAAAATAAAATTACAATAATTTCCTAAATATTTTGTGTTTTATTCAAAATCAACATCGGCCCTTGAAATTTAACCACCCTTTACAACAGAAACTCGGTTTGCTAATTTCAATATTATATTAAAGTAAGCAAAACAACAAAAAAAAAATTTATATTATTTTAAAAATGTTTTATTAATAAAAAATTCGTTTGCCTCGAACTGGGCTCGAACCGGCGACCTCCCGTTTGTCAGGCAATTACTTTACCTCTAGCCTATACCCAATTTGAAATTGTTTTTTTATTTTTTCTAATTTCAACCTTGAAAATTTTTCGGTAGCTAATTCCAACATTTTATTAGTAATGCCAAAACTATAGAAATAATTTATATTATTTTAAAATTGATAAGGAAAACTAATATTTTAAATAGAGTGATTATTTTTTTGAAGGCAAAACTAATATTTGATTTTAACTGCAAATATTTCATTCAAGTACCAAAATATCCGCTAAGTTGTTGGTTGATGGTATTAAAAGTAATGTAGAAGATAATAGTTTTTCCAATATTGGTAATAAAAGACAATATTTTGGATGATGTGGCATCGTTTTGATTAATTTCATATATTTTTAGTTCTTAATTAAGTTTAACTGTTGTAATAAGATATTTTAAGAACTTACAATTAAAATTATTTTTTGCAATGGAATTCAAACGAATTTATTCTCTGTGTATAGTAGAGAATGATTAATAGTTTTTAATTGCTAATTTCATATTACTGATACGTAATGAAAAATATTTATCTTTGAACAACATTGTTTGCTTTTTGCATTTAACATTTAAGGTTATATGAAATATATCCATTTAAACCATATATTTCAATGTGTGTGTGAGCCCCGGTAGGCTAGTTGATAGCGTGCGGGCTTATCAGTGCGGGGGTCGTGGGTTCGATTCCTCAAAAAGGCACTGGTCTGTTTTCGCTACAGCGCGCCGATGGCCATAGTAGCTAGTGCTCGGTTAGGGTAATAGTATATAATTTGTAATTATACGATTATTAATTAATAAAAAAAAAAAAATAAAAAAATAAACTATTTAATTAAAGAAGATATAAAATATTTAAAAAAAATTCCATTAAACCTAAAACAATTACTTTTTTCAATTTAATAAGTTAAATGCTATAATTTGCAGTAATTAATCACTTCACTCAATTTAATATTAATCGAATGTAGACAATAGTATAGACAACATATAGTATGTATTTATAAGTCAAGGGTATTATTTAAAATAATTAACTTGAAATCATAATTTTTGTATATGATTACTGGTAAATTATATATAATTTGTCTAGAGTACTACTAATCACTACACTACACTACTGATACTTCTACTTCAACAACTACTAAATCACATGTTTCATTACCTCTTGTTTAACAGACAATACTAGTACAGAGATATCACCAAATAAGGGACAGTGGTGGCAGTTAAACGAATTGAGGCTTTATAGATTAAAAAAAATCATACGCAATGGTTTCAAAATACAGTGAGACCTCGATTATCCGTGTTTCAATTTTGCATCAGTTAACCGTGATTACCTCTATTATCCGGAATTACAAGCATACTTTTTTTTCGGCTACTTTTGAGCAATCAAACATAATCACCCCCATCGTGAATATTTTTTCCCTCGAATTGTTTTCCCTTTTCACTTAATTCCAATCGTGAATAATATTTCCCTCGAAATTTGTGCCCTTTGTCTAATCATTCACTCGTGAATAGCATAATACAATTTCAGGTGAAATTCACGATACCAATTTTCACTTGAGGGGGGAATGAAAATTACATGGGAACAAACATTTCCCTTTTTATTCACGATAGGGGTGAATGTGAATAAAATGAAGAAAAAAAAAAAGAAAAAATATACACGTGTCTAAAAATATAAAAATATACACGTGTCTAATTAAGTTCAATTTTGAAATTTGAGAAGTGCGGATTGTCGAGTGTTAGTATAATAATATTTATTTATTAATAAAAAAAAAATATATTAAAATTACTACTCAAAAGTTTTTCTCAATTAACCGTGAAAATCGATTATCCAGATAGCTTCCGGTCCCGATCATCACGGATAATCGAGGTCTCACTGTTAAATTTTTTAATACAAAATTTTTCTGTGCATTCCTGGTTCTCGCCGATCTTAATAAAATTTTGATATGTGATTGATAAATATTTAATTTCGATTTGAAGACTATTTGAATATTAAAGGGAACTGAAATTTGTTAAATTTAATCGTTATTGCTTAGTTCCACTGTATTTGTAAATTGTTTTATATGTTTTTGTTTAACACATAAACAATATTCTTGTGAGTATGCATGAATAGTTATAGTGTTGGTCAATACTACTGGTAGTAGTGTATGTAAATATTACTCCACATTCTAAATTCATACAAAATTCACAATGTTTATTAAATTGTATTTATTTTACTTTGCTTTCCTGCTCAGTTTTCTATTATTTGTATTTATTTATATGTACGAGTAGTGTGTGTTTGCATATATATACATATGTACACTAATAGAAAAAAATTTTAAACATTTTTGCTAAAATTACTAAAAATTAGTTCAAAATTACGTTGCAGAAAATTCTACTCAAATTATCACATTTCTTTTGCTAAATATTAGTAAGATAAGAATAGCAAAAATAAATCTATTGAATTTACAAATATTTAGTTATATTTGAGCTAAATTTTAATTAAAAGTAACAAATTCATCTGCTAAAATCAGCAACAAATTTGTTAAATATTAGTAAACAAAAAAATTTTATCAAGTGAAATTTTGAAAGTTTTTGTTAGACTTTTTCGAATGCGAATAAAAACAGCTATACACAAATATTTAGCAAAAATTTTTTTAATGTTCAAAAAATAACTAACAATTGTAGTAAAAATTAACCACCAACAAAAAACAACTGTAAAAAATTAATGTAAAATCATAAAACAGTCATTTGATGTGGTTTGTTTTTTTAAATGAACTACAAGGTAAGTAAATATTTTAATTTGTTCTACAATTGACTGATATTTACATTAAAAATAAAGAAACTGTATTACAACCCAAACATCTACATATTTTTAAAGCAGAAGTTCCCTCAGTGTAGCAAAAAGTTTTTTGATATTACAGTTTTTGTTTGCTGTTTTTAGTCTACAGGTATTTAGTAAAAGTTTTTGCTAATTTTAGCAGAGTAAATTGCTATTTTCAATTAACTAAAATTCAACTTGAAAACAACATAAATTTTATAAAGTATAACTTCAAGCTCATATATTAGTTCTTATTTTTTTTTTTTTTTTTTTTTTTAATTTGTTTATTTATTTTTATAAAATATATTTACACTATAATAAACACTAGTTACAATATTGTTTTATATACAATGACTCTGAAATGAGTGCTCAAATACAAATAATATAATACTTAATAGTTAGATTTTACAAAATTATGAGGAGAAAAATTGAACATTAACAATGGTATAATATACATATGCTTTAAAGTTAATATGCAATGAAAAAATTTTCAAAAACATTGCTTAAATATGTAAGAAGTTTTGCGAAAGGTTGTGTCAAGGGGTAAAAAAATATTAATATAAATAATTATTTATTTGGCCATCCACCAAAATTTTTTGGAATTAGACTTTTGAGCTAATCTAACATCTTTGTTTGATATACTTGTGCTGTATCTCATATTCAAATTCTCTAAATCACAACTTATTGCTTTTATATTGGCACGTCTATAGTTGTGATATAAAATTGGGATGCCATTTTCATTCTGAATAATGTTCTTATTATCAAGGTACACAAAAGCTTCTGGTGGGACGAACCCCCTTTCCAAGGAATCAATTATGTATTCTTGGTTTGTATAATAAGGGGCCATTATAATGTTATTTTCTGTGCATTGAGTGCACCTTAAGATATTATTCCTAATTATGTTGATTATAAAATTATCTATCCGTATCATATTGGATATATTGTACAATTTTTGTTTGATATGTATTTTTTGTAATTGCTTTGCGGGGACCTGTATAACGAAGTGCATGCTCTTAGGCATTTCCTTTCAAAAACTCTAATCTTTTCCATGTTTGAGGAGGAAATGTTGAACCAGACTGGGGAGCCATATGTAAGTATCGGTCTGATTAGCGATTGGTACATTATTATCTTAACCTTGGGTTTTATGTATTTAGAATGGAATAATGGCCTGTACATAAAGTATGCCTTTCTGGCTTTTGTAAGAATTTCCTTTACATGCTGATTAAAGTATAAGAACTTGTCAAGGTGTATACCTAAATATTCTGATTTAGTGTGATAACTAGGATATATGAATGTTTGAGGTTTGCATGAGGTTGCCACTTCTTTCAAAACGTGTTCTGAAGATGGGAACCGGGAAATTCCCGAAATAGATCTATCAACACATTCCTGAAGGTGTTCAATTAATAAATTTGAAAACCCAAAAACTCTATAGATTATTTGTTAGGAGATTCTTATTTTATTAATATTTAGCAAAAAAAAAAAAATCTGTTAATTTCGGCTGTTTTTTTTTTGCAACTAATTTTTAGTAGCTTTTTCTGTTATTTTTACTGGTTTGTTTCTATGAGTGTAGTTTTGTTAACAACTTTAACAACAACAATATATTATTTGTAATTCCTTTTGTACATAAGAAAATCTAAGTATTGTTTTTGTTGTTGTGTATAGCAAAATTTGTTTAAACACAAATAGTAAATGTAAAAAAGGCTTTATTGTTTATGTTTATTTAAAATTTAAATGTTAGAGATTAATTTGTTTTAAAACTTGTAAAAATTTGTTAGAGCTAATTTTGGTTGCGATTTTATTGATAGAAATAAAAACATACGAGTACTTTGGCGTATACTTGTTATTTAATTTAAGTTAATATCACTCATACGCAATGTTGTACATTAAAGGGATTGTACATTAAAGCGATTGTAATCCAAATATCTTTTGAACTACTCAAATTTTTTTATGAAATGTATGGAGCGATTGATAAGCAAATGTTTGGTTATTGTTATCTCTGATTTAAGTTAATCTTGTTTTAACACAGGCTAAGCTATAGGGATAAAGTAGATAATTATTACGAATTTGCAGATTTGTAGCTAATGTTAACCTTTAAGATTTAATCAAAAAAAATACAATTTTTAGTTAAAAAGAGTATAATTATTTTGATGGATAACATATTTTACTACATTTTTGTTAAACAAATTTTGTCAAAGTCCAAATTACGTAATACTTAAAAAAGTAAATATTTTTGAACAAGAAAAAATTTTAAATAATTTACAAAAATATTAAATTTATCTGAAAAACTTTAAAAGTGAACACAAAATTAGTTTATATATTTGAAAAAAAAATTGATTTTGATTAAGGACGCACAGGATTACGGCAGAATATGTAAAAAGGACTTATAGGATATGCAGTTTGATTAAATTTTCCTTACTAGTATTATGAAATTTTTATGAAATTGATTCTTAGGATTTTTACATAATTTCATAAAAAAAATATAAATTAATGAACATTTTTCAAATCTTCTTAAATAAGAATTTTAACACATAAAACAAAAAAAATTATGATGTGAGCAAGATTATTCGAGTTCAAGATCATTTGTTTTTTGTTAAACAAAAAACCGTGCAATATGATGATTTTCGGTGACGCGAAATGAAACATGTAAGGACCTGTCAGTAGATAAAGTCTGCTATAAGAAAGCGGGCAAAAACTTTTTTGAGTAATAAATAAATATTGCACGGTTTTTTGTTTAACAAAAAACAAATGATCTTGAACTCGAATAATCTTGCTCACATCATAATGTATGATAAAAGATCGAAAAATAAACTTTTGGTTTTAATTTTTTAAAATTTAAAAGTAAAACATACAAAAAAAAATTGTTTAATGGAATTTTTCGATTTTTTGAAATAGATTAAGGGAATGTTGACAAAAGTGGATCTTTCGTTTTTTCTAAAGTGGACCTTTCGTTATTTCATGTTGTTTCATGAATATGTTAATACTGGCAACAGACATCAAGTTTAATTTTAGCTATCTCTACTTTAAAAAAGTTTCGTCGTGAATGCACACGTCATTGCATTCTTGTTATTCCCTGGAGAAAGAAATTGGAATATAAGTTTATAGTTACTTATCCTTGGGCTGAAATTTCATCCAATTCCCATTAGAATTTCAAAAGTTATTAAGTTTTCTTTAATAAAAAACCAACAAAAATTGTGTTGCAAATTTTTAAAATCTTGAGAATTGATATATGCACGCATAGAAAAATTTTGCCATTTGCCAACTAAAATTCGGCTACTGCGACTAAAATCGCTTGGTACAACTTAATATTGGTTTTTACAACAAAATATGGCGAATACAAAAGAATTTTAGTTGCCACACCAAAAATGTAAATAATAACATTTCAACAAGGCTGTACTAACCGAATTTTTTGGCTTGTAGTTACCAAAACACAATTTTCAATTCGGTTGGCACTTCATTTTTCTTTTTTAATTTCACTAATTTTTACTATTATCAATTAAAAATGTCCTAGATTATTATTTTGAAAGAAAAAACAAATTACAAACAGTTTATAGCATCATTTTTAATGATTTTAAAATTGGGTCGATTTGACCAAACACATGGGGTATAACTTTAAAACAAGACTGTTTTTGTCTATTTGGGGAGAATTTTTCAACAAAAAATCGTTTGTTAACCGCAATTAAAAAAGTTAGCGTTACACATCGTTACAAATCTTAGAAATCAATAAAAACCACAATATTTGAGGAATTATAAAAAAAAAAAAATGGTTTATTCAAAAAATTCTTTTTGCGATAGAAAAACACAATATTAGATATTATTGTAAAAATTATAAATTAGAATTTGGATTATCATGGTAACCCTGGTAACCATTTCATTAAAGACCGTTTTTAATTTTATTTCACACACGAATAAATTCTTTAGGTCGGTTTTTAAATTTTTGATTTGCATTAAAATGGTACGAAGGAAAATCAAAATTTAAAAAAACACCCATTACACGTGCTTGATTACTAAGAAGACAAGAATGGAGCAAAATTGATTATTACTAGGTTTTTTGTTAAAGTTCTGCCTATTATGGAGGCTCTAACTTTTCTAAAACTTCGGGTTCTGATGAGATCTTTAGCCAGATCGAAATACTAGTATCAACCTAGCTAATATGTTTGATTTGCTTATTTTTGTAAATATACGGAGGTTGAAAGCTCGTTATAAATTGAAAATAACATAAAATAATCTCGATGTATATATAAACAAAAAACTAATATAACCATAAAATCGTAGTTTTTATTTTTCAAAAAAAAAGGCAAATATTTAAAATATTTCTTTACGTTAATGACTTCATTTTGTAGTAATTAAAAAAAAAATCTAAAGCTAGTAAACCCCTTATGCAGCTTTAAAGATTTATAAAACAAAATTGTCGATTCTATTTTATTTTTTAACAATTATATATGCTTTTAGATTTCCACTTTAGCTAATGTTGACCTTTTGAGTTGACCAAGGAATTGCCTTCACACTGATACATTTGGAATATTATATCCCAAAAAGCATATGAAGAGAAACATTGGCAAACATATATATATATATATATATATATATATATTATGTCCTGTGGTTCCTATTGGGAACAAAGGGCCACAACGAATTTATTCCATTCGGACCGGTTGGATGATATTCTCTTCACTTCTCGCCAGCTTTGATCAGTAGATATGACTTCTATATTTAGTTGACGGCGCCATGTGTGTGACGGTCTGCCTATTCTTCTCGTCCTACCCTGTGGGTTCCACTCAATGGCAATTTTGGCAACGTCACCTGGAGGTCTGCGCAGCGTGTGACCAATCCAAAGCCATTTGCGATTCATTATTTCTATATGGATTGCCCGCTGGTTTGTTTGTCTCCAAAGTTCTCCATTGGATATGGTGTTAAGCCAAAAAACTTTTAGGATTCTTCGGCAAACATACCCTTACATTTATTTATATTGATTTCAACTAAATCATTTTGACATTTTCAAAATCTTGCTAACCCGAAAAAGCGTTAGATTCTGGTTCTTTCACATTTTTTTTTTTATTTTTTTTATGTTTTAAAGTGAGTGATTCATAAAAAAGTGCTGTTTTAAGCGCATATGTTTTATGTTTTTAACTAGTACATATTTTGCGTTTTTACTCGCATTTATATTCTTTACAAGAAATTGTTTTAACAGATTTGAAGACTTATTTAAAGTTATCTTAAATATACGTATACTTAATATTTAATTTACATATTAAACAAAACATAAAAATATTACTCATACGTAGAGGACCCTAGAGAAAACATTTCTCTGTTTATGCGCTTAAATTTCAAAAAGTAAGTCACCCTTATTTTTTTTTTTTTTTTACAACAATTAAATTGCGTTTAAACACGTGCATTTGTTGAGATTTAAGATAGAACTAAAATGTAATGGAAAAAATAACACAGAAAATAAATACTTATTTAAAAGGAATAAAAATCTAAACCAACTGACGACACATTTTGTAGTTTACAAGAAATGATAATATTGTGGCAAGTGTGAACAGTAACAGAAAATTTATAAAATACAAGAAAAACAACAAAATAAAAATTTTATACAGACATACGAGTACGTTGACAAACTTCTTTTTTTTTGTAGAATAGCTGAATGTTAGCGAAGAACAAAAAGGGACATTAACAGGTCAAAGACTTGTCAATTGAAAGTAGGGGAATATTAAACATAAGACTTTAATATACAATAAAGGACGTTAATACATTTAATGCTCGAAGAAGTTGAGAAAGATTCACTTTGAACCATCTAAAGAACGAGGGAAACCAGAAAAACCGCAGGAATTCTCTTCTTTGAAAATAAATAATAATTTTGATCAAAGGATTTAAATATGGTGTATTTAAAGGATATTTTATTTCTTTGGGTAAACAAATTTAAATGTATTTTTGCGTCTTAAATATACTTTATATTTGCAAAAAATAACTTATTACACCGTGCGACAGTAGTTGCCACACATGAACAATTCAATATATACGTGAAACACGAGACAATTTCGTCATAATTCCTTTTAAAAGGACTTTAAATTTAAAATTTTTCAAATAAATACTTTTACTCATAATATGGGTATTAAATGAAAAACTGAAACATCTGCTTTTAAGAAAATAAATTTTTTTTTCAGGGTCAAAAATTTTAAAAATTTAATCCTTTAATATTTTTCTGATTTTTAAAAAAATCGTCTGAAGTAAAATCTTTCTAAAGGCTTGGATACTGCAGTAGAGGTGGACATGAAAACAGAATTTTGTGTGATCACTCGTGAGTGGGAGTGAATCCACTGTTAGTCAAGTGAGTGAGTGTGAGTACAAAAAAATAGTTTGTAAATGAGTTTGCATGGGTCAAATTTTTGTTTATGAATGTGCGTGATTGATTCGATTTTTTTGTATCTCTTTCAATAAATATTTTCCATAATAATTTCTCCGAGTTTATATATTTGGGTTTGTAAAATACTTAATAATAAGCAAAATGTCATATTCATAGAAATTTTTAGTTTTACATTCACAATTTACATTAATTTTTACATTTTATTTTTTTCCACGAAGACTTTATTTCATTAATTTGGGTGATTGACGTGAATCACGAGAGTTTTAACACAATTTTTGTTGTGAAAAAACTGGTAAAAAACTTGAGGTAAAACGATAAAAATATATACAAGGTGGCGCAAAAGTAATCCTCCTATCAGAAAATGCTATAAATTTTGCGATTGGCCCCTAATGTCAGTTCTGTTTTGACATTTGTGTAGTAAACACATGCGAAATACACGTTAATAAACAATGTAACGCTACACTGCTCCAGAACGCGGAATATTGGTGACTATTTATTTGACCTATTTATTTGACATTTTTCATCAAAAATAATCATGAGTGATGAGGCCCATTTCCATCTTAGCGGGTACGTAAATAAGCAAAATTTACGCTTCTGTTTTCGCTGGAGGAGTCATCGGACCTTTTTTCTTCGAAGACGTTGCGGGCCAAACGGTTACTGTGAATGGTGAGCGCTACAGAGCAATGATCAACAAGTTCTTTTTGCCGCAACTTGATGAATTGGGATTGGAAAACATGTGGTTCCAACAGGGCGGTGCAACGGCACACACTGCACGTGCCACAACCGATATGCTGAAGGATGCATTTCCCGGGCGCCTAATCTCCCGTTTTGGCGATTTGCACTGGCCAGCAAGATCGCCTGATTTGACCGCTCCAGACTTCTTTTTGTGGGGCTTTTTGAAGTCGCGGGTTTATGTCAACAAGCCTCAGACTCTTGCAGCTCTTAGAGACTATATCCGTCAAGAATGTGAGGACCTATCGCCCGAAGTTTTGGCCAAAGTGATGGAAAATGCCATAAAAAGGGCTCAAATGACAATCAACTGTGGCGGCGGCCATTTACATGACATCATATTCTCGACTTGATGTAAAAAAAATTAAAATACCAAATAAAAATAATCCACAAGAAGAATCAAAGTTTTTCATTTATTTTTTAAATTACAGCCAAAAAACATCGGAAGGTTATTTTTGCGCCACCTTGTATAATATATGAATATATAAAAAGTTCAAAAAAACAATTTTTATATTTTTAATACAAAAATTAAAACATTTTTGAACAATCAGCATGTCACGGCTCTTCTCATATAAACATTGTTTATTGGGATATATATTGTTTTTACAAATTGTAATACAACAAACACACGTACATGTAATGATATACAAAATATATTGATATGTAAAAATTTTTGCTTTTTAAAAAAGTTTTGATTTTATAATTAGGTTTAAATAAGGTTTAACTAAAGCAGACAAAATTTTCTGTAAAGTTAATTTAGTCTGATGTTTGTAATGTCTTGGTTTGAGTTAAATCAATCATCGTTTTCTTATTGCGGACAACTGAGGATTATAAAACAATTTTTTTTTATCATAAAACTGCTCAAACTTTTTCAAAAGCAACAAATGAAATCGAATATGAAAATATCATATTAGATTTGTTACTTGCGGTAGAACAATATTCTAACTACAGTGGACTCATACCGAACTACAACCATTTATAACGAACTTTTTTTATAAGGAACAATTTTTTTGGTCCCAACGCATTTACTAACATATTTCATACAAAATAATACGGTTATAACGAACCGAACTTTTACATAACAAACTATTTTTTTGGACCCTTTTACGAATTTTTATGCTTATACAAAAATCAAGATTTTAAAATGAAACCTATACTGAAAATTTTAAAAACTTTAGCTTTTTACTTGAAACTTGTACTAAAATACACAAATTTATATGGAAAATTAAGATGTATCTGCATATTTTTACTCATAACTTTATAACCGCTGAACCGAGTTTGCTTAATTTTAATAAAAAAAGGCTCGAATAGATGTCCATTAATTTATATAAAACTGATGAAACACGCTTGCGTATTCGCAAAAAACTCAGAATCATCAAGAATATTAAAGGATTAAATGTTTAAGATGGTATTAGCAAAACTTTTTGAAGTGGAAAGTTATGACCAATTATTTTTTTAAAAAAAGAAAAATTCTCATTTCTACAATAACTTGATGCCCATATTAGCATCCTTAACCCTCTAACGACTAAGGCTGTCTTCATAAAATTTACCACAAATGCGTCAAATGAGCGTTTTATACTTAAAAATTAATTTCCTAAATATTTTGCGAAGAAATTTTTCGTGTGCCGTCTACGGTTTGGAAGCGAGAAAGCTTCAAAATCAAAATTTTGTGAAATTTCAAAAACCAATTATTTAAAAAAAAAATAGTTTTCAAAAATCTAAAAAACCAATTTAAGTTGACTAAAAACTCTTTATAATAAAATATAAGTAAGAGTGAAGCTTTATCTTTAATAATAAGTCCTTACTTTAGTCCAAGGACTCACAAGATTTTTTCAGGATTCCCCTAAAGGAAATCGTCTTAACTTATAAACTAATAGACGGATTTTTATGAAATTTTTGCAGAAAGTAGACATTAAGTATTAATAGAAAAGCTTTGGAGTTTGAACAATATAAATTGAAGTTTAGATACTTTTTCGCCTAATTTCGCTTTTTCCAAAAAGCGAAAATCGCGATATCTTCTTAAATAGGAGCAGAAAAATATAGTTTTTCGAGCGTGATTACATCTTGGTAAGATAAATATTTTTTGTCCAAAACTGCTCTTTTGTATGCTTTAGTTGGCTCATATCGCCTAAATTAGGCAACGAGTGGAGCACATGGTATGAATTTCGTTGCAAAACATCGTTTGCCAGTTAGAGGGTTAAATGAGTTCAAGTATTTTTTTTTTTTTTTAAACTTAAACTTTTAATTTCTTTCTTTTAAATGAATTTATAAGTAATGGCGCAAACGCTGATTAACTGATTTTTCCATTTGTGAAAAAAAAAATTGAAATTAGGAAATCAATGTAGAAGGGGCAGAAAAGCCCAATTTTTTATGGATAAGTGTTGATATTTTTCCTTCAATAATTGGGGTCTTCTGCCCCTTCAACATTGGTTATCTAAGGAAGTTCGCAGATGCGAAATGACAAATGTATAGACGTATCCAATCGGATTTCAAAATTAATTTGTTCTGTTTTTAGAGACTAAGTGTATCTACACTCAGGGGAAAAAGTTTCATCATATTGATGAAACTGTATCATAAATTGTTTGTCATTACTTTTTCATAAATCTTCATCATTTCATAAAAAAGTTTCCAAAACCGTGTGAAAATGTTTTTTGTTTTTATATCAATTGAAATTCAGTATTTCCATTTGAAATTCAGAAATCTTTAATTAAAATTTAGATTTTTCATTTGAAATTAAGAACTTATACATAATTTGTAAGTCAGGTTTTCTGTTAAAAATTTAGAAACTATTGATGTGTTTTAAATTTCAAATTGAATTTTGTGAATATGAATTAAAATTTTCTAAATATCAGTGGATATATAAATTATTAACTTCAATTAATGTTTTTAAATTCCAAAGGATAATTCTTAATTTAAATTTATTTCTTATGGATTTTAAACATAATAAGTATCAATTGATATATTCTGAATTTGAATTTGTAATTCTGAATTTTAATTAATATATTTTGAATTATAGTTGCAAAAATATTGTGTTGTAAAAAAATATATTAACCATTAGACGACGATTGGTTGATATATGTTCCATTTTTATTTTTTGTTGTATTATCTACAATTTTTAACCGATTTTCCAGTGTGCTGTGTATTGACAAAGGGTAGATGTACTAGTTCTCAGATCACAGCAACCACTTGTACGAGTATCGTCTAAGAGCCTAATACGGTGACCCCAACGTTAAAAAATATAATTATATTTTTTTTTATCATTTTAAGTACATACTTTCTCGGACGGTATTGGACATAGGGGATCGAAAATTTAATAGGACTTTGTCCAATCCTTCAAGTTTCAAGAAACATTGAGATATTTGGAATTGATTCATTCTCCTACAAGACACTGATACAATTTGGGACGTAAATATCCCATTTGCCGTTAAATATAAAAAAGAGGTAGTTTTTATTTAGTTTTTTTTTTATATTTTGTTCGCATAGAAATTTAAGCAATTTTTGTTTGATTTTAATTAAAAAGCGATTTTTATAGATTTTTATCTTCGGATTTTAAATTTGGTCTCCAAATTTTTCTATCCATTCACAATTTCGAAATATCGTATAAAATGTATATTTTAGGACTACAGTCAAAACTCGATTTACGACTCAAGCTCTTTTGAAATTGCTGGCATATTTGTGTTTAGCATAGAAAAATAAATAAGAAATTACGTAGACAAGATAATAGAAATAAACTCGGCACGTCTTTTGCTTTTACACAGAAACAATTATCAACCTAAAATATCTAATTAGAGGTTTGATTTGAATTGAATTTGTTTCTAAACAAATATATAATTGAATCAATTAATATTTTAATTGAATTTTAAATATATAAATACATATTTTATTTTAGACGCAATTATCATATTTTTTTTTTCATACACTGTAAGCATAAATAGAAAATTTTCAGTATAAAATACCAAATACATTTGAAGTTAACAAACAAAACAAGCACACACACAAACAGACTCAGCATTGCAAAAAAAAAACACACATCCCAACGTATATATCACACACTTTTTTTGTGAGTATCATATTTTTTTTGTAGAAGTTATTTATAACTTTTTTTTCCTTCTTAATTTTAATAAAAGGTTTAATTGATAAACCTATAAAAGAAATATTATTATTTGCACCGTGATAAGTGCAAAATCAATTAAAATATTAATTGATTCAATACATTTTTTAATTGAAACCCGTTTTTAGTTTTTTCTGTGTACTTGGGTGAGGTATTTTGTTCACTAGTTTTGACCGTTGACGACCAATGGGATACATATGTTTCATAGATTTTTTTCATACCAAATTTTCCAACAGTTTAAGTTTGGTAGTAAAAGGATTAAAAATTAGTTTTCGTAATTTTCTGTAACCTTTATATTGTACGCTACCAAAGAAAATTATTCATTTTCTTAAAATGTATGACTTTGCTTCATCATACTTTATGAAATATTTCATAAAAAGCTATGAAACTTCTTCATATTTATGTTATGAAAAATTTCATAAATATGAAATTTGAAGAAACTTGTCATCAATTTGTATTTTTATGAAACAGCTTCATCATATTTATGACGTGTTACATTAGACGAAAATCAGTGAAGTTTTTCATCATATTTATGAAGTTTTTCGTAAATATGATGAAGCTTTTCTCTGAGTGCACCTACACTACATTTTTTAAATACTATGAGTTTTCTTTATTCTTCTAGAATTAAATTGTTTTCAAAAAAACCATTTGTTTATAAAGAATTAAATGAAGAATCCAATTTGAATTCCTATTTTTCATTAAATCTATGATATTCAAATAATAATCCTTCATATTGTTTGAAAACTTGTTTGTTTTTGTGTTTTTTATGCAGAAAATTAAAAACAGAATTTTATTTCAAAACTAATCTTACTTTATATGAAGTTTTTGTTGCTGCTGCTTCGGCTTCTGTTGTAGTCGTTTTCCAACAAAATAAAAACAAATTTTTCCTCAACTATATTAAATTTACATACAAAGTTGTTAATCCTTTTTGCCAACAATTAAAACAAACAACAAAATTCCAAATAAAAACTTTTGTTATCAAATTTTTGTTTTCTAGTCGTTGTTGTTGAGGTTGAACGAAATGCCATTGATTATTTTTTTATTACTCAACTGTGTTGACATAAACACGTGTTGTTGGGTTATTCAATTAAATATTTGATGGATTTTTTTGTATATTATTTTTAAAAAAACACATATTTTTTGTATTTTTATACACACTTTTTTTTTTTTAATATTTACAATTTTTTACATTTTTTATTTGGTTTTTTTCTAAAATTTTTTTCGAATCAATTATTTTTATTTTTAAAATTTTTATATATTTTGAATTTTTATTTTTTTTTTTTTTTTTAATTTTCTTAAATATTAAATATTTTTTTTTTTTAATGTTTTCTAGTTATTGCTCTAACCACCGTTAAGTATTACGGTTCGCGACGAACTAAGTGCGAATTTGCTAAATACTCATCTTTTTAAAAACCACTAAACCATGTTACAATAAGGACACTTTTACTGATGGTTTGTTATGCAAAATGGTAAAAACAGGATGCCAAAAAAAAATAAACTCTCATTTTCTAATAGGAAAATAAAAAGAGAAAGTAAAAGCTGTCTCTTAATGGACACAACAAAATAAAAAGCTTTAAGGAATTGTTTGAAAAATTAAAAAAATATTTTAAAAACAAATAAAAGTTTGACAGCAAAATTAAATATTTAATAATGTTTAAGCACAAAACAAAAGATTTTCGAAAACGTTTCTATTTTTTTTTTTTTGCATACATTTTTTTTATATTTTTTCTAGAAATGCTTTTTAATTTAAGAAGTTAAAATATTTCGATAAAAAACAATAGTTTTTACATTTTCAGTCCGCTAAATTGTAGTGTAATTTTGCTTTAAAACAGTATCATTCAGCAATATTGAAAAAAATTTATTTAATTGTTAAAAAAAAAACGCTAAAAATTATAAAAAAAAAAAATAAATTGCCAACATTTAAATAAATCGCTTAAAATGAAAGATTCTTGTTTAAATTTAAAAAAATCACAAAACTTTAAAAATATCGCCGAAGTTGAAAATGAAACGCTAAAATTTTAAAAATAACCAAAATTTACAAAAAAAAAAAAAACAAAAAACTTAAACAATTATCAAAATTCAAAAAAAATCGCAGAAAAAATAAATGATAAAAAATTAAGAAAAAAAATTTGAGATATGGACGTTTAAAATTTTATTTAGATGATTTTCTCAACTTTAGCGATTATTGACAGTTTTGATAGTTACTGTGGAAGCAACTATCCATCAATCATCACGCTAAACTACAACACCATTCAAATGAAGAAGCACTTCGTCTGTATTTCTACCCCGACAACGAAAGACGACTACTTCGCACAAAAGACAGAGATCTGCTAATATAATATATGCATCGGATCATTCCGTTATATCCAAATAAAAAACTTTTACTTATTATTTTTACTTATAAACACTATTAGAAAAATACTTCTAAAAGGTGGCGCAAAAATAACCTTCCGATGTTTTTTGGCTGTAATTTAAAAAAAAAAATGAAAAACTTTGATTCTTCTTGTGGATTATTTTTATTTGGTATTTTAATTTTTTTTACATCAAGTCTAGAATATGATGTCATGTAAATGGCCGCCGCCACAGTTGATTGTCATTTGAGCCCTTTTTATGGCATTTTCTATCACTTTGGCCAAAACTTCCGGCGATAGGTCCTCACATTCTTGACGGATATTGTCTTTAAGAGCAGCAAGAGTCTGAGGCTTGTTGACATAAACCCGCGACTTCAAAAAGCCCCACAAAAAGAAGTCTGGAGCGGTCAAATCAGGCGATCTTGCTGGCCAGTGCAAATCGCCAAAACGGGAGATTAGGCGCCCGGGAAATGCATCCTTCAGCATATCGGTTGTGGCACGTGCAGTGTGTGCCGTTGCACCGTCCTGTTGGAACCACATGTTTTCCAATCCCAATTCATCAAGTTGCGGCAAAAAGAACTCGCTGATCATTGCTCTGTAGCGCTCACCATTCACAGTAACCGTTTGGCCCGCGACGTCTTCGAAGAAAAAAAGGTCCGATGACTCCTCCAGCGAAAACAGCACACCATACAATGACTTTGAGCGGGTGTAATGGCTCTTCGTGGGTTACACGCGGATTTTCAGTGCCCCAGATGCGTAAATTTAGCTTATTTACGTACCCGCTAAGATGGAAATGGGCCTCATCACTCATGATTATTTGGTCAAATTATTATTATCAATTATTGGTCAAATAAATAGTCACCAATATTCCGCGTTCTGGAGCAGTGTAGCGTAACATTGCTTATTAACGTGTATTTCGCACGTGTTTACTACACAAATGTCAAAACAGAACTGACATTAGGGGCCAATCGCAAAATTTATAGCATTTTCTGATAGGAGGATTACTTTTGCGCCACCTTGTATATAGCTTTAATTTCCATTGAGCTAGTTGTAGTTTTAAGAACCAAAAGCCCTGTATTTTTTCATAAAAAAAAATCGATTTTTGACGATATTTTTTTAATTTTGGCAAATTTTTCACTTGCAGCAATTTTTTAAATTTTGAAGATTATTTTTTTAATTTTGGGTGATTTTTTTTATATATTGGCATTTTTCAGTTGGCATTTTTTATTCTACAATTATAGCTATTCTGAAGATTTCTTTCCAATTTGTGCTGATTTTCATATTTTTTTTCTTTTGGCGGTTTTTTTCCAATTCGTCGAATTTTGAGGGTTTTTTTTTTTAATTTCGTGATTTTTTTTAAATTGTGACATTTTTTAATTTTGACGATTTTTTCTAATTTTAGCGATTTGTTTGAAATTTATGAAAATCTTAAGTGAAACTAAATGAATTAAATGGGACCGAATTCAATTAAAACTTTTATGGAAATACCGATTTTAGTTTTTTCTGTGTACGCATTAAGGACATCCTCTTAACTCGAAAACGAATTAACATATAGAAATGAAGTTTGCAGAACGAATAAATTTTTTATTATCTACAAAATGTATAAATTTTAACAAAATATATTTAAGTAAATTTTTGTTCATTTTCGCACTTCTCGAAATGCAAACATAGTCACAATTTTAAAAGCAGAAATAGCAAAACTTTAATTTTTGGCATATAAAATTATATGTTGGTAAAACCTATAATTTCAGCTTAAACCTAGATTGTTTTAGTAAACTAAGGTTTCTAGATAAATTTTTTACAAAATGAATTTTAAATAAATTAAATTAAGCGATAAAACGAAATTTTAAAAACGCCTTCGTTGTTTAGATGGCTAATATTTTTGTATATCTAAAATATTTTTTTCAGGGATGGATAAATTTTTCTTTTAAGGTTTGGATGTTTGGTTGTATTTTTTGAAATTAATGATTTTTCAATAGAAAACATTATTTATTACATTTTTAATCTGCAAATTTTTTGTGTTTTGCCTGTAGTGTTTTGTGTTTTACATACAGGAACTTTGGAAAACCTCCATAACTTTTAAAGTAACAAATCTCGGAAAAAGGTATGAGTTGTGCCTACCAATGTAAAAAAAATATTTTGTGAATTTTCGAATTATATATATACATAATTACATCCGAAGAATGAGAACATCTAATTGTATTATATAAGACTAATCTGATATAATTAAATATTATGTGATACAATTAGATCGAATTTGATGAAATTGTATATAGTTTGTTACAATTGTATCCGAAGTTTGTCCTCACCCAAATGTATAAAATTATATCTAATTTACATTCAATTAGATGCAATTATATATAAATATATGCAATTACATGTGACATGATAGATCAATAATGCAATTATATATTTCTATATATTGTACTATATATAGTGTAATATAAAGATATAATTATATATTTAAGATATAATGTTATATGAATATATATTTTGAAATATATCATTATAAATAACTGTATAAATTAATACATAACTGTATTAAATCTTTTTGACTTGGGTAAATCCGATCTTCTTTGAGCATAACTTTTCATTGTCAGTCTTTTTCGATTCTTCTCGAGTAAATTAAGCTACAAAATGATTTTTTTTTTTAAATTCCTTTAAACTCATGAAACTAATAGAAAAAAATTAATAAAAACTTTCGCTAAAACTACTAAAAAATAAGTTCAAAATGACGATGCAGGAAAAAGTGATTAAATTAGCAGATTTTTTCATAAACATTAGCAAGATAAGAATAGCATCTGCTAAATCTGCAAAAATGTTGTTATAAATGTTGTTAATTGAAAGTAACAAATTAAGCTGCTAAAATCAGCCAAAAATTTGCTAAATATTAGTAGACAAAAATCACATAAAAATGTGACAATGATATAATAAAATCCGGGTTTTTCTAAACTTTATGTTAAGATATCTCAAAAACCTAATAAGATATAGAAAAGGTTAAACCTGAGTTTTGAAAACAATAGGTAGGAACTTTAGATAACATTTGTGGAAAATGATTTGCGGAAAAGTCATATTATAACGTCGCCAATACAGCAAAAAAAAAAAAAAAACGGGTTTTTCTAAACTTTATGTTAGGATATTTCGAAAACCTGATGTGATAGAGAAATTTCGAGGCCAGAAAAGTATGTTCAGTCATAAGGTCCTGGACCTCTCCAAGATGCTGTAAGCATGTGCAGCATAACTTCTAAATTTGTCTACAGATTTTTTTTTTTTTAAAGGGGTTTTCTGCAATCGGAAATATAGCGCTCTCAAACCATATACTCACTCTTTGTGCAGTATTTTTTTTTTTTTTTTTGTTGTCAATACCTAATTCTAGACCACCTGTGAACAGTTCTTACAGCACTGTAATTTTTAACTTATTTAAAGTATCTATTTTTAAAAATTACTATATGTTTTTTAAAATTTTAAAACAGAACAAAAGCTTGGAACAATATATTTGAATGTGCGCCCCGGTAGGCTAGTTGGTAGCGTGCTGGCTTATCAGTGCGGGGGTCGTGGGTTCGATTCCCACCAGAGGCACTGGTCTGTTTTCGCTACAACGCGCCGAAGGCCATAATAGCTAGTGCTCGGTTAGGGTAATAGTATATAATTTGTAATTATATGATTATTAATTAATAAAATAAAAAAAATATATATTTGAATATTTTAACCCTACATTTCATATTGTATCACTGCTGATACACATTTTTATTATTAGAATAACGGCTATTTCGCGCTTGTTTTCGAAAAATATTAACTCATATTACATTATATTGATCATTTTTGCACAATAAAAAAAAGAACGGTAATGTGATTCTCAATAGTATTGTATTTTCAACTCAGTTTTTAAAACGTCTTACAGTTTAAGTGAAAGTGTCCGGAGTGCTTAGACAAAAAGCAGCTGCACGTTTTGAATTTTAATAATATACTATATTTATTATTACACAACATTTTATTATATAACTTATTCTTATTTCATTTATAAATCAATATTATTTTTCCAATTTTTTATGAAAATGATTTTTTAATGAAAATTGCATAATATCTACTAAAATAGTGATTTAAAATTTTTTTGAATATTTTTCCTGAACTCAGACGGTAATTTCCCCTTACAAAACATTTTTTTCGATCAAATATAAAAAGTCATGCAGTGCAGTGCAGGGTTAATGTTAATAGTTTATTTCTTTTAACCCTTTTTAAAATATTTAAGAGTTAATGTCTAACATCTCTTAATATTCTAACATCTCTAATTAATTTTTAACTACACTCTCAAAATATATTTTCCTCTCTGTTTAACAATAAGCTTTACTCAATATTGTTTTAAATTCTGTTTTGCCTTGATTTTGTTTGTAAACAAATAAAACTTTTCATTCATTAAAGCTTTTTTGCTTTCTTTTGTAATAATTGTGTAAAATACCGGCATAGTAAGTACTTTTTCCATAAAAATAAAAAAACAACAAAATGATATAATATTATTACATACGAAGTCATATTATGAATCATATATTGTAGTAAGTGTGATTGTAATAAAATTCTAAAAATAAATTTTGGTACATGTGACATAAAACTAAGTAGGCCGAATACATAATAGGTAATAAAATACAATCAACAAATTTCTAAACGTGACATTAAGGAAAAGCTGTACATGTGGAAAATTTCTAAAAATTTATTTATTAAGAAAAAAAACATCAAGAAGATAAAATACCTTAAAATGTCAGAGTTATTTAGTAAATTGTATGTCATTTTTTCTGACATGAAATCAGTACAAATAAAAAAAAATAATTTTGTGATGAATTCTAAAAAACACAGCAAATATACTTTTCTTTTATAAAAATTCAGATTAAGGGAAATGTTTTCTAATTTTGTATGAATAAAATGTATGAATAAAATTATTAAATGTTAAAGCCATACTTGGGAATTTTTCATTGGTATTGAAATTTAACTGGCATTACTCGTGGTCAATGCCAATAAATTTCTAGTGTCCGTTCGGCCAAAAAACTATATTTTGTCGGTTTTTTGATATCTAGAGGCAATGATGACAAATTTTGGTATTGGGCCGACTTAATTCGATTTTGTGTACAAAATTTAAGAGTAAAGCCGAAGTTTAGCTATAAAGTTAAAGGTTCGGCCGCCGAACTATTTTCAATTTGGCCGAACTTTCTGAGGCCAAACAGTGAATTTATTGCTTAACTACAGACTTTTCTTAAATTTTGACACTCAAAATAGCATCTAATCAGCCCAATAAACATTTTTCCATCCGCCAAATTTGTCCATAATGCTTTAAAATACCGAATACAGACCAAATGCATTTTCTGGCCGAACTGTTCGGTCGGACACTATAAATTTCATTACCATTCCAATGCCAATAAAGTTTTTTTTAATTAGCTTTGATTATACCAATGGCAATGAAATTGCTTCAATGCCTAAAGCAACCAATTGAAATTGACGAAAAAATAATTGTTTATAAAAAGGTTTTTGTTTTGTAAAAAACTATAATAATTTTAAATTTAAGTCCTAACTTTAGAAGTATTCGCTATTTTATGCAAGTTTTTTCACGTATACACTATTTATTCTTGATTGGTAAGGTATTATTTATGATGGATCAGCTTTTAATAATATATTCTTGATAAAAATTAGTACGCAAATAAAGATTTTTTTTTTCTAAATTTGGAAATAAATTTTTTTGTAGACAATTGTAACAAACAATTCTAATAATCAATTATAATTGTCTGTTTAAGGCATTGCCATTGATCAATGCCAATTAAAATAAAATTAAATTTTCATTGTTTTAAGCAATAGTAAGGCCAAAACATTTAATTATCTCTGATATCAAGCAATGTCAATTAAATAGTCAATTAATTGGTCCATTCAATTAACTAGTTCCAAGTATGGTTAAAACTAGTTCAAAGAAATGATTGTTTTTCAAAAAGTAAACGAATTTAAACGATAGAACTTTAAGTGGACGATAATTGAGACTTTTTTTTATCGAATTACATACCTGGTTCAGAATGTTTTCTGTGACAGAAAAACGAATAAGTTCTCAGAACTTTATTTGAAATGGATCATAAAAAAGAATATAATTTTTTGAAACTGTTGAAAATAAGTACAATGAGTACAAATTTTAAAAAATCAGAACAAACCAATACGCGATAATTTCGTCACTTCACGTGACAAAAAATCAGTACATGTACTGATCAAATCACTACGAGTGGTCACCCTAAACTTCTATTACATAAAATATCTCCCGATTTGAAAATATTTTTTTGTCAAATCTCCATTATTGCACAGTACAAATGATAGCCAATATAATTTTAAATAAACTTTTGTTTGATTTCAAACTCATTTTCAAATAAATTAAAAGTTTAATAATATCGATTAAATGTTTAATTGAAAAGAATGATAAACTAAGTCAAAAACTAAAGTCAAAATTTAAAAAAAAAAATCGAACAAATTTAAAAAAACTGCAAAAAATAAAAAAAAAAATCGGCAAAATTAAAATAAATCGCTAAAATTGAAACAAATTCTAAAAATTAAAAACTACTTTAATTGAAAAAATTAGAAAAATCTACAAAATTAAAAAAATTGCAAAAATAAAAAAAAAAACACGCTAATAAAAATTGCAAAAATTAAAAAAAAACACGCTAATAAATTTTTTTTTTTAATTAACAAAAAAAAAAATCGCTTAAATCTGAGAAATCGTAAAAACAAAAAAAAGTCAAAATTTAAAAAAAAATCGAACAAATTTAAAAAAACTGCAAAAAATAAAAAAGTCGGCAAAATTAAAACAAATCGCTAAAATTGAAACAAATTCCAAAAATTAAAAATTACTTTAATTGCAAAAAATTAGAAAAATCTACACAATTAAAAAAATTGCAAAAATTAAAAAAAACACGCTAATAAAATTTTTTTTTAAAATTAACAAAAAAAAAATAGCTTAAATCTGAGAAATCGTAAAAAAAAACTATAAACAATTTCTCAACAACTATGCATCGCAGAGGGAAAAAAGCATGCATTTGGAACATGGCCTGTATTTGAAGAAAAAACATGATTGTAAGAGGAAGCAATTTTTTAAATTTGAAAGATTTTTTTTAATTTTAGAAATATTGTAAAATTTGTTGATTTTTTAAATTTTGAAGATTTTTCCCAATTTTTTTTTTTTTGCGATTTTTTACAATTTTAATTAAAGTTTTAATAGTATCTACTAAACATTTGTTTGAAATCGAAAACAATATTCAATAAAATTGTTAATAAATATAATAAAAATTTCAATTAAAACTAAATCAATTAAATAGTAACAAATTATTTTAATTGCCGCTACAATTTCGTTAATAAAATCGAATCTAATCAAAATTTTAGTAGTACTTACAAAACTTTTAATTGAATCACGAATTTAGTTTTTTTTTTTGCAATGGGACCAAAATAAGACCAAAAATACTACAAATAAGTATTTTTTTGCCGAAAAATGTAATTCTTTTCATAAAAAACTAAATTGATTAAACTTTTTATGAAAAAGTTTTTCATATACAGAGCTCAGTTCAGAAGCGAGAAAGTGCCAAAATCAATATTTCGAAAAATTAAATAGAAATTAAAAAATGGCTGGCAAAATATTACGAAAAACCAGCAAAATTAGCACAAAAACTTGATTAATGTTGTTCTTTACTTATTAAGGACGCTTCAAAGATCTGCCGCACATTTTTCACTCAATTTTTATTTCCTGACGACATTATTGTAAATTGAAATTGAGGTTGTAACAGCAATTTTAAAGTCCCGCAACGATAATGTCGTAAGGAAATAAGTTATCTTAAAAATTGAAAAACTTAAAAAAAATGGTAAGAGTAGTGTGCTCAGTTGCCGTTACAAGTATTATGAAAAATACATTTCCTGGAACGTGAAAAATCGGAGCATTTTGATCAAAAAATACACTTTTCTCGTTAATATAGCTCGAACGCCTGATGTCGGAGAGTGAATCTAAGGCCAGATTTGGATTCAGCGTACCTTGTACCTTCACACAGAAAAACAATTTAGCTGTTTGCCAACTGAAATTCGGTTACTTCGACTCATATTCGGTTATTACGAATTTCAGTCGGTTGAAACAACTCAACATCAATTTTCACAATAAATTTCTGTTAACTCAACTAAATTTTAGTTGCAACACCCAAAACATTCAGAAATCTAATGTAAATATCGTTGTATTAACTGAATTTATAAGTTGTTACCATTAAAATACACTTTTCAATTCGATTGCCACTTTATTTCTCTGTGTGTTCAGAAAAGTATAATTTAGTCCTAGTGTCAAACATTTTTCGACCTGAATCTGTAGGTGTAAAAAGTACTTACATGTACTCACAAGTGCTCCCCACTGTATATAGCAAAAAGTTGAAACTTTTGACAGAATATGAATCCTAAACGATTAATTTAATTTTGTATAATTTTATAAACAAATCTTGATT
Organism: Delia radicum; assembly: GCA_021234595.1. Taxonomy (NCBI): domain Eukaryota; kingdom Metazoa; phylum Arthropoda; class Insecta; order Diptera; family Anthomyiidae; genus Delia; species Delia radicum. Next base: position 219,765,600 of record CM037853.1, on the reverse strand, counting down.
CATAAATGTATAAAATTAAACTTTTTTTAAAGCAACCAATTTTAAAATTTTATTTGAAAAATATCGGTGTTTTGGACCAACCCTAGCATTATAATTCTTTCAAGTTTAGTGCTATTTCAATAAAAATTACTGCACCTACCACTTCGCTTTTCAAGCATATGTATTAAAAATGGTCCATTTTGCGGCACCGTGTTTTTAATAATTTTAAAATCGGGTTCAATTTGACAAAACAAACAGAACAAGTGGGGTATAATTTTAAACGAGAGCATTTTGATCACTAAAACTAATAAAATCGAAATTACCTTAAAATTTTTCCCAGTGTATGTATTTTTGTTAAAACTGTCTCCCTTTTCTTTTGTTTTGACATTTTATAAGTAAAGAATCAAGATCGGGTTTGTTAACCATTAAAAAAAAACAATAACAACTCACCTTACTAGTGGTGTGATTTTTCGTTTTTTTTTTTTTCTTTTACACGTTTCACTTGCACTTGCTCTAAAAAAAAGCAACAACAACACAGTACTTTGGCGGAGGCTCAATTGTTCAATTTACACGAATTACCTCTGCCAGGATAATTTTTTTTAAATATAATTATATATTTACAAATATTTTATAAAATTATTAACAAAAAAACTGAATTAAACGATTGAATTAACAAAACACAAGAATTGTCCCCGAGAGTCAGCTTTAACTTTTTTGTGTAGTATTTTTATAAAAACCACTGCCATTGATAAACTTTTATATTAACACTAAAATTTTGGACTTATTTAATTTATTTATTGCAAAAAATTTATAAATTTTGTTAATTAAACCACTAAAATTAATATTTTTTATTTAACACTACAATTTTAACAAAATTCTCGCGAGTTGAAATTATTTGCGACTAAAGGTGTTGCCAGATGCAAAAACTAACAAGTGTTGAATTAGTATGATATGGAGCAGTGATGCAAACTGTGGCACAATAGTGCCATTTGTGGAACTTTGAATTCTTAATGGCCCTGTGGTACTTTCTTATCTACTTTGGCCCTTTCAGTTTAAAATTCAACTAACTACGTTAAACCGTTCAGTTTAGCTTCTCAGTTGGAGATAATAATATTTTTATGGAATATTGTGAATGACTTTTATAAAAAATTAAACGTTTTTCATTTTAATACATCTTTGAAATAGTTCAGGAAATATTCAACGGTTTTGCAATTTTTATACAAGGTATTATTCGTCAAAGTGTCTAGTTTACTCGTTACGGTAAAAAAACTCTAGACACTAGAGTTTTCGAGTTCTTTGGAGAATCTAGAAAACATTATTATTGAATACAAAATGAGAACGGGGATTTTTTTTTATAAAAATCGTATTAAAAATAGCATACAAATATTTTTATCTCGAACCGATGTTTTAAAATTTTTTTAATGCTGAACAATAGAATTTTTTAATATTTTTTTATATATAACCAAATTTTAAAAATATATCACATGATGTTATCGTAGCAGCGGAAATATTCGAGGAATTTGCATAAAACATTTTGCTCTTTATTTCCAGAGGGGTTTATCTTGCATTTTTTATATGGCCTTCAGATGATGCGCTCTAAAGTACTATATTACTAATATTTTTATTAAAATAAAAAGCCAATGATGAAATTTATTCCAACATTTTTTTTGGCCCTGTCTAAGATTGATTGGCCCTTTTAAATTGTCAATTTGGCCCTAAACAAAAAACGGAAAATGCATCACTGGTATGGAGGTTGTACTGAAAGTCATAGAAAAAAGGAAATATACACTAAAGAAAAAAAAGGTAAATATTTTTGCTAAAACTACTAAGAATTAGTTAAAAACGACGTTTCAGAAAAAACTGCTATAATTAGCCGATTTTTTACTTAATATTAGTAAGATAAGAATATCAAACATAATTCTGTTGAATCTAAAAATATTTAGTTATATTTGAGCTAAATTTTAGTTAATTAGAAATCAGCAATCTACAACATTACAACAACAATTACAGCTGATTTTAACAAAATATGCTTTTATTTGGATTCTACTAAATTTAAGGTGAATATATATTATGATGTGAGCAAGATTATTCAAGTTCAAGATCATTTGCAATGTTTATTTATTAATTAAAAAAATTTTCAATCCGCTAATTTAAAGCAGACTTTATCTACTAACAGGTCCTTACATGTTTCATTTCGCGTCACCGAAAATCTTCAGAGAACCAATGTAGAAGGGGTTGTTTGTTTAACAAAAAACAAATGAAGCAAGGTTATTTGTTTAACAACCCTGCAGGAAGCTTGGGGTCAAGTCTCTCTAAGTCTCCACTTTTGTCTACTATTTTGTTGGCATTGTCAACTAAGCGTCTACACTTTTTACTTTATTAACTCGCTAGTAAATTTTTGGCTCCAATGTGGTCCTATTAGAACTAATTAGTCACTAGTAAATCTATGGTTCTTATGTCTACATGTGGTCCCATAAGAACTAACGAGTCACTTGTGAATCTTTGGTCCAATGTCTGCATATGGTCCCATAAGAACTACCTAGTCACTAGTGAATCTATGTTTCTAATGTCTACATATGGTGCCATAAGAGCTACCTAGTCACTAGTGAATCTTTGGTTCCAATGTCTACATATGGTCCCATAAGAACTACCTATTCACTACCTAGTCAATAGTTCTAATGTCACTAGTGATTTTCAATGACACGTACATGTTAAATGTCTATAGCAAATTACTTTGCCTGGGGAATATTTGGTTAGTGGTACGGGTGACACAGTCAATAGTGAATCAATACTTTTTTACTATTGACATTTCCTGCAGGGAAAAAAACAAATGATCTTGAACTTGAATAAACTTGCTCACAGCATAATTTACGATAAAAGATCGAAAAATAAACTTTTGGTTTTAATTTTTTAAAATTTAAAAGTAAAACATGTGAATATATATGTTTAATATTTCACTTTTTGTTAACTGATTTTTGTCTTCTAAAATTTTATAAAATATTTTGCTAATTTTGGCAGAGTAAATTGCTACTTGTAATTAACAAAAATTTAACTCAAATATAACTAAAATGTTAACAGTTTTTTTTGCTGTTTTTATTTTATTAATATTTATCATACAAAATCAGTTCATTGAATTCGAGTTAATAGAATGTATTTTAATCTCATCCTTTATGATAAGTAAGTAATGACCATTTTCGCTTTTCGAAAGGTGCGAAATTGGACGAAATAGAATATTAAATATTTTATGTGTTGCTCGTCTAATTAATATTTTATTTGTTGCTTTTCTAAAAGTTTATTATTTTTATGATAGACAATAGAATTGTTCCATTGGCATCACCCAAATCTTCAGTTGTCCGCAATAGAAAACGATAATTGCCTTAACTGAAACAGTACAACACACAAAATCAACTGTATGAGTATTTGTCTGTCTTAGTGTATAAACTGGCTCATTTGCTAAACCTAATTAAAAAATCTAAACTATTTGAAAAGCAAAAATTTTTACATATCAATATACTTTGTATATCATTATGTGTAGTATGTGTGTTTGTTACAATTTGCAACAACAACATATATCCCAACAAACAATGTTTGTATGCGAAGAGCTGTGGTATGCTAATTGTTCAAAAATGTTTTAATTTTTGTTTTAAAAATACAAAAATTGTTTTTCGAACTTACTATGTTTTCAAATATTTAGTTAGAATATTGTTCTACCTCAAGTCCAAAATCTAATTTGATATTGTCATATTTGATTACATTCGTTGCTTTTTAAAAAACATTGATAGACAATACACTTGTTTCATTGGGATCGCCCAAATCTTCAGTTGTCCACAATAGAAAACGGTACTTGGCTTAACTCAAACATTTTCACCACTTAAACATTCGAATATACAAAAATGCTTCGTTTAATTTTGTTCTGGTCATAAGAAGAAGCTACGCTACAAATATCGGGATTCTAGATTTGGTAGTTTAGGAGATACACCAAACTCACGTTTTTCCGGAGATAAACCCTGATTAAAAAATTGGACCACTACTATATTTCCCTGACGAACATTTTACACATATAATGATTTTTTTCATTGACCAATATCTAATGAAAATACTCAGTTAAAAATCGACATATATTTATCCATACATGAGCACATGCATCCATACATGATTCATATATGTTTATAAACCATTCTTATATGTTCATATGTATGAGAAATCATAAATGTTCAACTGTGTGTATTAACGAAAATTGAGGTAATATTTCCTATCCTAATCCTCCTATCAGAAAATGCTATACATAATAAATACATAATAAAAAAAAAACATCGGAAGGTTATTTTTGCGCCACCTTATACCTTTAATGAAAGCTTGTGAAATTTTCTTTAATTTTTTGTACAGTTTTTATATGCTTATATAAGAGATTTTTTTAATAAGGTGATCTTTTTACAAAAAAAAACACAAATAATATAAGGAAATTTTGAATTGGGCTGTAATGGGTTAAGTTTGTAAAAAACTTTTGAGATAATTGTACCATATCTTTTAAAATAAAAAAGAGATTAAAGGTTAAAAAAATCGCAAAAACTCCACATTGTCTAAATTTAACATTGATATTTTTTTTTGTTGTTTCAAGAGATATGTGGTCATATTGTACCTCAAAAGGAAGCTTATAAATCCGGCTATGCATTTCTACAAACTTATTAAGTACTTACAAAGGCTAATTTTGAAAGAAAAGCACATTTTATCTCAAAAACTAAAGTAAAAATAAGAAAATTTTAAACCGGCCTTTAATGGGTTAATTTATATTGACATATTTTACACCATTTTTAGCCATTTAAAAGAGCTTTCATACGAGATGCATATTGTTATAAACGGACTTGTACTTTTTGAGATACTTAAAAAAACTTTTTCAACTTCAATGCCCAGACCAGCAGCAAGTGGGCGCCGGCGACTACAAATATTTTGTTTCTTAAAATCAGCTCAAAAATTAGTTTTTGGGGTTAAAGTTTTGGAGTGATCGTAGTTATGTTTCTAAACTGCACTTGTTCAAGATTTTGACAATTATGTTTTTTACACTGAAACGTCCTCCAATTTCGCAAACAGCTTCGGTGCTATAATTTTTATTCTAAAAGTATTTAAATTTAATTAAAATGTCATTGAAATTTGCATTTTTTAAGAATTTTTTAAACCTGTCGTGAGAAATAAAATAGACGACTGTTTTTATACATTTTGACAGTCGAAAACGACAACCGTAGTACGAAAATTGTAATAGATTTTCTAGCAGTGTAGTACATTCGTAGTTTTCGACAAACGTAATACCGTTTTTTAAAAACGACAAATTTTCACTACGCCTACGACAACCGTAATCAGGTCGAATATTTACATATATAATCATACATGTCTACACATTTCCATCCATGGTCATATGTGTACATTAACGAAAATTGAGGTAATATTTATATATATGATCACTTATCCTGTATGGTGGAACATGGACATGTATGACCTAGATTCACTTCATACATGTGCATGAATGAGTTCATACATGTACATAAATGGATGCATATATGTTGATTTTTAACCGGGTAACCAATATTTTGTTGTACATATTAAAATAAAAATATAAAGTCTTATTGCATTTACAAATTTTTTATATTTTTTAAAAAATGTGTACAAGGGTAGTGAAATGTTTAATATTTCACTAATAAATGGACCAAATAGTTCGAGTGGGAAACTTAAAATACACTTACATTTGATAATTTATAATTATTAATTTCACAAACTTACCTGCAAATAAAAGAAAAAATATGCATTAATAAAAATTGTAATATAATTTTAAAAAATTTATCAAAATTTAAAATTTTTTTAAAAAATTGCTTCATGCATGCTAACACGTAATTTTTGCTCAAAAAGTTTTGTTTTTGAAAAAAGCTTTCATTTCAATTGTAACTGCTTTTTTTGAATCGATTACATCTCACAGCTCTTACTGCCATCTATTGTTTTCTAAATACACTTTTAACACCAAATACGAAAAAGTTATTCTCTTTCTAAAAATAAACTTTAAATCTCTTTTTCCAATATAAAGTCTCACATAAAGCCAAACAAGCCAAAATATATACTCTTTGGTACTACTCTATAATAAATATAATTAATTTTCAAATATTTGGCGGTTTTATTTTAAATTTTAAACTCAATTATCCATAAAAAAAACACATGAATATATATTGAAAACAACAAAAAAAAAACACAATCAAGCCGGTATGCGTTGAACTGCAACGTACACTAATGGAAAAAAAATCAGTAAAAATATTTTGCTAAAACTACTAGAAATTAGTTCCAAATGACGTTGCAGGAAAAATTGCTAAAATTAGCAGATTTTTTTTTTCGAAATATTAGTAAGATAAAAATAGCAAAAAAAAAAAACAAATAAATCTGTTAGATCTGCAAAATGTTAGTTACATTTGAGCTAAATTTTAGTTAATTGAAAATAATCAATCTGCTAAAATCAGCAAGAAATTTTTTAAATATTAGTAGATTAAAAATATCAAAAAAAAAAAATTTAAGTTTTAAAGTTTATTTTATGCGAATAAAAATAAATAGGAAAATACCCTAGCCACGTGTTTGATTACTATGAAGACAAGCAAAATTGATGATTAACAGGTTATTTTCTAAAACTCTACCTATTCTGGAGGCTCTAGCTTTTCTAAAACTTCGGGTTCTGATGAAATCTTTAGCTATAGCAAAATACTAGTATCAACCTAGCTAATATGTTTGATTTGCTTTATTTTTGTAAATATATGGAGGTTAAAAGCTCGTTCTAAATTAAAAATAACATACAAATAATTTCGATGTACTATATAAAAAATTAAAAAACTAATAAAACTGTAAAACAATATTACTTGAGCCAGAGTAAATACTAAATTTTTTTTATAGAAATAGAAGTTTAGTAACGGCATGATGCTTGTTAGGAAAATACCCTAGCATGTGTTTGATTACTACGAAGACAAGAATGGAGCAAAATTGATAATTAATAGGTTTTTTATTAAAGCTCTGCGTATTAAAGCTATAGCTTTTCTAAAACTTCGGGTTTTGATGAGATCTTTAGCCAGATCGAATACAAGTATCAACCTTGCTAATATGTTTGATGTACTTTATTTTTGTCAATATACGGAGGTTGAAAGCTCGTTATAAATTAAAAAAAAAAAAATTTATTTCTAAAATCGGCAGTCTATAATTTTTTTACCAAATATTTCTGCCATTTCAATATATTGGACGTTCTGAAATTAGAACCTGCGGTTCTAATATCTGGAAGTGTTTTTTTTTTTTTGTTTGTTTTTATTTCTACTAAGAAAAATTTTTTTTATGATTTTGAACTTAACAGGCGAAAACCCAGTTTAAACGCTCTAAAATTAGAACAGGATGTTCTAATTTCTGGAATTTTTTTTATTTTTACTACAAATTTTTTTTTTTTCGGTCATTAAAGTAAATAAAACGGGGAATCACCGAGTTATTGGTGATGTGTACAATTCGGTCATATGCGAATTTGATATGCTTGTACAAATTGGGGTCAGTTGATAACTGAAAGTCAAAGTTAAGTGTTCATACGTGTAAAAGATAAAAAAAATGCCAAACAAACGTAAAAAAAATACCTTATCTTTGGATACTAAGGTTAAAATATTAAAAAGACTTAATGAAGGCGTGAGTGGAAATCGATTAGCTCAAGATTTTAATGTAACAAAATCTTCCATAAGCTACATAAAATCAAAAAAACAAGAAATAATGGATGCAGTTACCAGCACATATCAGGAAGCAAATAAAAAATCTTTACATAAGGCAGAATATGTCGAAATGGAAAAGCGCCTTTATAAGTGGTTTTTAAATCAACGTGAAAAGAAGAACACAGTGACAGGACCCGTATTAAAAGCAAAAGCTAAGTCAATTTTTAGTGAAGTGTACCCCGATAAAAATGAAAATGCTTTTTCTGCAAGTGATGGGTGGTTTTCCAAATTTAAAACCCGTCATGGAATACGGTTTTTAAAAATTGGTGGTGAAATACTTTCGAGTGATGTTGGTGAGGGTCACTCCATTTCTACACAGGTTTCGTGCAGAAGTCTCGGAAATTGGGTTATTGGAAACACAAATCTATAATGCTGATGAAAGCGGCTTATTTTTCCGTTGCCTTCCAGATAAAACATTTGTCGCTGCTTGTGAAAAAAGTGCCCAAGGATTTAAAATCCAAAAGAACGCATTTCAATTTTACTAGGCGCAAATTCTGATGGCTCACACAAATTAAAACCATTGGTTATTGGAAAAGCTAAAAGCCAAGATGCTTCAGAGGATTTGATAACCCACTTCATTATGACTTTTCGAAAAATGCGTGGATGACTACCCGGATTTTTCATGGTTGGTTTCACAAGATATTTATCAAAGAAGTATATTTAACCAATGCATATTTTAAGTTCCATATTTATTAATTTTTTGTTCTACAGGTCATTCGATTTTCTGAAGACAATAATTTGGTCCCAAAAGCAAAGCCAGTGATATATATTCCAGTAAACACATGTCTAACCTTTTGGCCGTCCGTAACGATATCGTTGTATCCAGTTTTAATAAATCACAAAAACAAACAAGTACATATTACTGATTTTATGTTAAAGACCAATTAAGTATCTAATAATTAAAAACTTTTTAAAAGTTTTTCTATGAATTTAATATGTTCAATTAATTAATTAAATAATAACTGTTTTGAGTTAAAATAAAGCTTACACAACTATTTATTATCTACCACTATTTCATTATAATTTTATTATTTTCTGTAAAAAAAAATGTCCAGAAATTCGAACTTTTCAGAAATTCGAATTGCCCGGTGCACAAAGTGGTTCTAATTTGTGAGATTCTACTGTATTTGCATTTGACTTAATTTAGGGTATATATGCTTATATTACAGTTTTTGTTACTGTTTTTTGTCTACAAATATATAGTAAAAGTTTTTGCTAATTTTAGCGGAGTAAATCGCTATTTTTAATTAACTTAAATATAAATCCAATATTAGAAAATTTAACAAAGTTATTTTTGCTGTTCTTATCTTAATAATCTGCTAATTTTAGCAGTTTGCTTCTAATTTTAGCAGTTTGCTGCTAATTTTAGCAGTTTGTTCTGCAACGTAATTAAAAGCAATTTGTTAATAGCTTTTTTCTGCTTTTTTTACAGGTTTATTTCTATTAGTGTAGTAGACTTTATATATAGAATATTAAATGTATCACGAAAAACAGCTGGCGGATTGTTTTTTCTGCTAATAGTAGACTTGGTTAAAGATTTATTTGAATGTGTATGTGTAGTATAAAACTTAGACGCTTTGTGCGGTTTATATTATATTTTTAAAGCAGCCAACGTAAAATCCAAAATGTATATTAAGTTTATTTTAAAGTTTGCAACAATTAAAAGATTTAAAAATTTGTTTGGTAGAATAAATAAATTTTACATCAAATGTTTCTTCTCAAACAAAAAAACATTAATCAGTTGTCCTATCCCGATTTTAGCACCATTTCGAATGATCTATTTTTTAAAAATATTAAAAAAAAACTACTATAAAAAAATGTTTATCAAAATCTGACTGATCGGAGCATAAATTTTCAAAATATACAAAGTCGAAAATATTCTCTAATTTTTTTCGTTTGCACTCAAAACATTAATAACCCAGCAAAACCTCACATTACCAAATAATGGGTAAAGTAATGTATCGCCATAGGGTTTCACGCATTACATTACACCTTACTTCACTGATGAATTTTACAGGCGATGAGCCTAAAAGTAATGGATGGACTCATTACCTTGTAGGGGGTAAAGTAACTGGTTACTTATATGGTTACATGGTGGGAAAAATTAATGTGTCTATAAATAGATTTTCATAAAAAAATGCATAAAAAAATTTGTTTACAGATATTTTTTTTTAATTAAATAAACAACTTTTTTTTTTTTTGTTAAATAAATTACGTGGTCATGCTGGGATTCGAACCTGGGGTGTCTGGTATTTAACAATTAGTTAGGCGAGAACTCTACCAACTGAGCTATCGATACATATAATATTTTATTGCTTAAAATGTAAATGAGTTGTTGTGCTTTGTGTTTTCGTTCGTGATATCAAAAATATACACCTTACCCTCATGCTTACAAAAAATCACAAAGTAATGTGTCTATAAATAGATTTTCAAAAATATATATTAATAATTACTTTACGGTTATAATTCATACATTATGTAATTGATGATATGTAAGTCATTATTTTATGTTTTGAAGTAATGTAAAATGTAATGCGGTATCATTACAAGGTAAACCATAAGTGTTCAATTATCGGTAACTCATTACTTCATGTTGGAAAATAATAATACAGGTAAGGAGTACACATTACAAGGTAATGCATTACTTTATCGCACCCATTACCAAAGTGTTGCTGGGAATGTCAATTGAAATACTACTACATTTACAAAAATTATAATGCCAAGGTTGACATATAAAAATTTAAAGAATTAGCAAAACTCACAATATTTTAAAATAATAATTAAAAATCGGTAAACATAAAAAAATTAAAATATTATATATTTTTTAAATTCAAGATTGTCCATTAAATTATATATATGTAATTATTTCTATATATTTGCGGATATTACATTAATTCGTGACGTCAATGTGGGAGTATGAATGAACATTTTTATATTTTATAACTTATTGAGAATTATTTTTAATAGAATCATAAAAATGTTTAGGATTTTCAGCAAAAAATTAACTAAAGTATAGTTTTTCTACAAATTTTTTTAGTTTTTTTTTAGTCTACTAATATTCAGCAAAAATTTTATTAATTTTTAGTAAGGATTTTTAAATTTTTAATCAACTAAATGTTAGCAAAACTTTTGCTGAATTTACTATTTTTTATTTTTTATTTTGCTGACATTGGCATTTTTTTTTTTTTGCAATCACCCTCCAGACTAAAATTTTGCTGACTTAAGCAAAATTGTTTGCTGACTTTACTGACTTTTTTTGAGTGTACTTTAAGGAACAACCGATTTTTTTATTGAAATATCGGTAAAAAACAGCTACATTGATTTAATGAAATTTTGTTATAAATGTGACAAAAAAGTTTATTAGAATTAAGCCAATGAAACGCTTCATATATTTTATGAAAAATTTCATAGAAGTTCAAAATTAATAAAAGGCTTTATTGAATTAATAAAACACTTTATAAAATAATATGTGGAACACTTGAGAATTAATTCTTGAACATAAAGTTTAAAATGTATGAAAATTAATGAAATTTTATGAAAACATAAAAAAAAGAAGTCGTTTCATTGACGGATTATTCTTTCTGTGTATTATATTTAAATGCGTTTGTATACACTTACAGTAAGATCTCGATTAGACGACCTGGAGAACACGGCCAAAAACTTATTACCTGCATTCAAGAATTGTTATTTTAACCCTCACATGTTAAAGCCAGTCTTTATTCGGATTATATTGAATTAATATATATGATAGTCCTATTTCGCTAATATCTATCATACACTGAGAGAATTATCTTCTCTTCAATAATGAATTTCTTCATAGCTTTAATAAAAATTGTCACTGGAACTCGTCCATGGAAGCTTTTTATAGAATCTATGTAACAAGTTTCATTAAAGTAAATGTTTATGAAATACTTTGCCATAATTAATGAAAGTCTTCATAAAACTACTAAATCATTATGACAATAAATCGTTCATAGAATTTATGAAACAGTTTCATAAAATTCTATTATATTAAGAAGTTTCATTGACTTAATAAAACTCTTCATGAATGTTGAACAATTTCATAGCTCTAAAGAAAATGTTAATTCAGTGTATAAAAAGATAAATTATGAAATGTAATTAATTTTTTTTTTTTATGAAATTGGGAATTTTTTTAAAAAAAAAGTTATGAAAAATTTCATAATAGTTTTTAAATTTCATGTTTATTAAAAAATTCATCATAGATGAATATCTCTACCTTCAAAAGACGATATGGAGGTAATGGTGGTTTAGCTAATATGGAGCCTCGAGTTGAGATACTACTTTCTGAGAAACTTTAAAACATGTTAAGTGGTGACGAAACCGACTTGAAAATTGGTACGCTAAGATTTTTGAGGTCGCTGAGCTCGAATCCGGCCTCAGATTTTTAAAAATTAAAGTGGAAGATCCCAAATGGCAGATGAACAAAGATTCAAAATTTGATTTAAAATTGACACTTAATAGTGTCTGGCGGACTTAAAATGGCGGATGATAGTGATCGGCTTTATAGAATATTTTTAAAGCGAAAGTTTTGAGGGTAGCGGAATACGAATCTAAGATTGAATTTCTGACTATAGGATACTTTTTTTAAAGGTCATCGTATTATCAAGTTTTAGCGGTCGCTGAATACGAATCTGATAACAGATTTTAAAAATTTCGTATCAAATTTGTTCAAGGGAATCTTTGGCGGTCGCTGAATAAGATTTTATTAATTCAGAATTGCGGATTTGAGAAGTATGTAATTGGTTTCGTTGAAAATTATTTATCGACATGTTTTGAGAGTAGCTTAATACGAACGTGATATCCAATTTTTTTAAATTGAAGATGGAGGATCAGATAAATGTATTTTAGTTCTCTTCAAACTTGTTAATAGCAAGTTGTTATTAGATCCGCCATCTTTAATTTTAAATATCAAATATCAGATTTGTATTTAGTGACCATAAAAACATTTCGATAACAAATCTACAACCAAACCAATAATTAAAAATAAAATGTGCGCCCCGGTAGGCTAGTTGGTAGCGTGCTGTCTTATCAGTGCGGGTGTCGTGGGTTCGATTCCCACCAGAGGCACTGGTCTGTTTTCGCTACAACGCGCCGAAAGCCATAGTAGCTAGTGCTCGGTTAGGGTAATAGTATATAATTTGTAATTATATAATTATTAATTAATAAATAAAAAAAAAAAAACAAAAAAAATCCTATGAAATAGTTTCATTATTATTATGAAGAATAATTCTTGCAGTGTACGAAAATTTTGAATCGTTCGTGCTTCTTTCTTGTGCATTAGAAGTTAAATATGCAGATTTAAGAGTTTTACGATTTGTGCGCCCTGGTAGGCTAGGTGGTAGCGTGCTGGCCTATCAGTGCGGGGATCGTGGGTTTGATTCCCACCAGAGGCACTGGTCTGTTTTCGCTACAACGCGCCGAAGGCCATAGTAGCTAGTGCTCGGTTAGGGTAATAATATATAATTTGTAATTACAGTTGAACCTCGATTATCCGGGTTGCACGGGACCGGACTCAGCACGGATAATCGAAAACACGTTTAATAGAAGTTATTTATTTTTCCCGAATTTTAACTCTGTATGTCGGTGAAAAGAAAAAACAAGCAAATAAATATGTGTGCTGCACGGATAATATAGGTGAAGCACGGTTAATAGAGGGGAAAAAAAATAATAGCACGGATAACAGAGGTAAACACGGTTAATAGAGGTATAAATCAAACCACCAGCATGCCGGTTAATAGATGTACCCGGTTAATGGCCCGGATAATCGAGGTTCAACTGTATATGATTATTAATTAATAAAAAAAAAAAAAGTTTAAATGGTCTCCGATTTTGTTTATTTTATACAATATTCTTCCTTTAAAAAAAACTTTACAAATTAATTTGAAAAAAATCATGACATTATTTTTTTTTTTTTTTATCATTAAACCAGTTTATCTACATTATCCCTGAATTAACTTTTGAATATATACATTAGGGGTACAACCAAAATAAGGCCCTATCACCACGCTGTAGCCGATGTTGTGCTGAAACCGAAAAATGTTTCCTCAGCTCATTTCGGAACAAAAACGTTCCGCGTCGAAGCCGATTGCTGAAAGTCCAGTCCTTTAAGATTTTTTTTTTTTATTTTTTCAAAAATTTTTATTTTTTCAAAATTTTATATCTTTATACTTTTAGCAATAAATTATAATATTTCGCAAATTTGCATAAGACAGCGTAGGTAAGTCGCAATATTTTATCACGATTAATTGAATTTATACAGAATATTATTAAATATTTAATGGAAAAACTTATACGCATGGGTTCTACATTCCGAAAATGAAGTGAAAGTGAAACTTACGCTCAATTTGTGTTCCCAATTCCACATAAGTGATTTGAAAAGAAAAATTTCATTTTCATTTTGTTTCTAGTGGAATTAAAGTGATTTGATGTGTTATATAAAACAATTTCACTACAAAAAAAGTAATTGTAAAACGGTATTAGTTAACTGAGTGAAAAACCAAACTTTTTAGAAAATAAAATTATTTTGAATATTAAACGTAAAAAAAGAAATCAAACAATGTAATTAAATGTGATATGTTGTTATTATACGTTTATTTAACTGAAAAAGTGTTGTATTTTTTACGGGAAAACACATGAATCCGGAACAAGAGGCCACATTTTTAACATTTATGGAAAAAAAAAACTGGTTTGGCCAAAGGTTTTTAGAGGGGCGACAAAACAGTTGAAGACCAGTTGTGGAAGGACTTAGCAAGTACATTAAATAGCTTAGGACCTCCAGAAAACGATGCAACTGGTTGGAAAAAGGCTTGGGCTGATTGGAAGGCTACCATTCGTAAAAAATTGGCCGAAAATAGAGCAGAGGTAACGGCAACAGGTGGAGGACCCAACAATATCCAACACATATCATCCAAAGAAGATTCAGTTGCCAAACTTTCGATGATTTCCCTTTTTGATTTCTCAATTTCTTCGCGACTTCCGGATTTTGGGCATATGATAGTTTTCAAAACATTACACATATTTGTTAAAATTTTTGACGCTGTACTTCTTCCCACTGCTAGATTGAAGTCTTTTGCGATCATTTGTTGGTAAATTCCTTGTCCGAAATAGCGTAGTGAGTGATGTGTCCAATTGCAAAATAATTGGAATGCTTGTTTTTTTAGCCATTGGTGATGATTCTTCTAAAACCATCATAAATGAATACTTATTTAATCTAAAATACGCAATAAAACTATTTTTTTTTTATTAATTTTAAACACTTGCGACTCAGTTTTAATTATTGTCTTACGATTTTTCTGGTAGTTCCAAAGGATTTGAACAGTCACGAAGCCTTTTTCTATTTAGATTTTCCGTTCTTTGTTTTTCTTTTTTAATTAAAAACCAGGAAATCACAATTGCGAAACTCATTTTATATTATTTTAAAAATAAGTATTTTTTGTTTAATTTTTATTTTTGTTAAAAAATGCAATTTCATTCACTTTAAAGTGATAATTTCGTTTTTCCCGCATTTTTTTATGTTGTTGCTAAAAACAAAATGAAAATGAAATCGTCGTGAAAAAAACGATTCACTCGTTTTTCAGAACACAGCGGAATTGAAAATGTGGAATTAAAAACGATTCCACTTTCACTTCGTAGTGGAATATAGAACCCAGGCCATAATTTATTTATCATTTAATGAAATTATAAAGAAAATATGTTTTTTTTTTAGAACTTACTGATCCCAAAACTTAATTGCATTTGGCACGGAACCTTTCTTTAACGATATCGAAAATCTAAAGATGCAGTTCTTATTGTTTTTTTAATGCACTACATGGTATGGATAGGGCCATTTTGATATTTTCAAAAATTGGTAAAAAAGTTGTATCCCTAATATATACATATGTATATGTTTTTATATTTGTTTTTATTAAAATAAAGCAATTATTTTGTATTTTAAATAAATTTAACTTAACTCATTTGTATGAGTTATAAACCAGTTTAAAAATAAATAAATAAAAAATTAAATAAAATCATGTCATATTCTACTGCGAAAACAAACACAAGCAAAAAAATACTACTACAAAACAAGGTCAATAGTTCAGTTAAGCAAAACTATTTAAAAATAAATTTTATCTTTTTTTTTTTTTTTTTTTTTTTTTGAAACAATACTAAAATAAACAATTACAAATAAGAGCAGAGCAAAGAACAAAAAATGACAAAACAACATGAACCATATTGTCAACCATAACCAGAAACTATTTAAAATTTTTATATTTAATCCCCCACTATGGCATGACTTTCAGGTTCGTATTAAATATTTAAAAAACAAGCACTTCATTACAAATTAAAAACTTAAGTTTTATGAAAAAGTTTTCAAACCAAAAAAAAAAAAAAATTCAACAACAAAATTACAAAAAAAAAAAAAATAACATAAATTTGAAATGAGACCCACACTTCTTAAAAATGTATACAAATACATGCCACATTTGCATCGATTAACTCATTTAAAATTGTTTGTTTTTATTATTTTCATTATAGTATTTCGGTTTGTATGGCTATATATAAAATTTTGTATAATTTTTGTTTGTTTTTGACATTAAAACGTGTCTGAGACGCATGCCGTTGGCTATATACTATGTCCAATTTTTTTGTTGCTAATTTCATATTCGACAAATGAATTGTATGTACTTAATAAATGACTCATAATTGAGACTCTGGGAAATAATCATCATCGTTGTCCACAAAAAAATTAAAACCAGTAAAAGTGTTTTGTTTAAGTGGAAACGAATTTAAACTACCGTACAATCGTACAATCTGAAGGGTATGATTTTACTCTTAATTATCGCCCATGTCCCTACTTCAGAACGTTTTGCAATTAGAACGAATTTGTGAAATCACACGAAATTGAAATTTGGTGTTCTCAAATCCTAAAAGCTTTCGAAAACTTGAATTTTTTTCTAAATTATTATCGAAGTGCCAAAAACATATGGTTTTATGGAAAATAAAAAAAATATGGAAAGTAAAATGCTTTTAAGAAATGCTTCTAACATTGTTGTCAATTTGTTTGAGTGTTTTATAGAATATCAAAACAAAAAAATGTTTTTTTAAAACAGAATACGATAAAATCAGAAATAAGTAAAAAAAGGTGTACATTTTTAATATTAAGCACCATTTTTGACCCTAAATTGTAATTTCCCTGCAGGAAGCTTGGGGTCAAGTGTCTCCAAGTCTCCACTTTTGTCTACTATTTTGTTGACATTGTCAACTAAGCGTCTACACTTTTTACTTTATTAACTCACTAGTAAATTTTTGGTTCCAATGTCTACATATGGTCCCATTAGAACTAATTTGTCACTAGTGAATCTATGGTTGTTATGTCTCATGTGGTCCCATAAGAACTAACGAGTCACTAGTGAATCTTTGGTCCAATGTCGACATATGGTCCCATAAGAACTACCTATTCACTACCTAGTCAATAGTTCTAATGTCACTAGTGATATTCAATGACACGTACATGTTAAATGTCTATAGCAAATTACATTGCCTGGGGAATATTTGATTAGTAGTACTGGTGACACAGTCAATAGTGAATCAATACTTTTTCACTATTGACATTTCCTGCAGGGTTATTACAAAAAAAGGGCACTTTCGACCAGGCTTTTTTACACGAATTAAAACGAATAAAAAATAGGTAAAAACATTCTGATTTAATTGCAAGAAGACCGAAAAATTTTAAAATTTTCACTTTCGCTCTGATTTAAAAGCCGTAACAGGGGTGTAGTATATCTTTTATAACTTCTCGACTATAAAACACTTTCGGCTATAAAACACGAAATCGTTCTATCGATAATTGTACATTGAAATACCGATTATGTCCTAAATAAACTGGCAAAAATTCAGATTTTTTCCAGATAGTATTTTCTAGTTATCAGAAGTAATTTGTTATTGTGAATGGGTTAAATTGTTCGAAGGACTGAAAAGTTAAGAGTAATATGTTGTACAGAAAAAACTAAAACCCAGTTTAAATTAACCCTCAAACTACACAGAGAGAAGCCCTTTTGCAAATTTTAATGACTAATAAAGTTTTCTTCACAATATGAATTGAAAACTTCATAAACTTCATGAAAAATCTTTAGTTTTAATGAAACTATTTTTAATGAAACTTTTTCATAGGTTGTATGAAATTTTTAATAAATAATATGCAAATTTTCAGAAAATTTTATGAAAAGTGACAATTCATAGATCTAATGCAATAATTCATTGATATTGTGGTGATACACTGGTTTAATTAAAAATGTTAATGATTTTTTTTTTTTTTTTTTTTTTAAAGAGAAGCAACACTCAGGAAATTCTTCCTATTAATTAATGTGTTGCTTTCTTTGGAAAGGGGATAGTGGAGAAAATGAAAGGTGATGAAAGATGAAGGGCTTCAAACATGGCAACACTGTAATTGCGCGAGATAATAAGTCTTAGAACAGTTGTTACTCGCCACCTGATGTAGAGTTGGCGAATTTATTGAAGCTTTTTTGTTTCATAGCCCTGATTCATTATTTTACTTCGGTGGGGTCAAGTGCCATGGGAACACCGAAGGTGGGCGCAGCGATACATATAATGATACACTGGTTTAATTAAAATTTTAATTAAACCAGTGTATCACCACAATATTATGGAGATAATTCTCTCAGTGTAGCCTTAGCTTTTTTGCAAAGAAATTTATACCACTTGTTCTTCACGAAAAATAAACAACATGTTGTTTTACCAAATTTGTTTTATTTGCCAATTTTAGGCAATATGGGCCAAAATAGGTTTAGAGCGAATCGCAAAATCTAATCCATAAAAATGTATAAGTTTAGGCATAAATGTTTCCTCTTACGAACATATAACTACGCTCAAACAAATAAGTTTGTTAGAGAAGTTTGGAGAAGTTAGTAAAACGTCTTGTAACTTAGGTATACTATTTTTTAGCAAAAATTGTTTGCTAAAATTATGTTTTCAGCTAAAATTTTAGTTAAACTTATTCAGCACTTAACTGTTTTGAACTTATGTTTTACTAATAATTTACTAATGTTTTACTAATTTCTTTAGCTAAAAAAAATTTTGCTGATAAGCAACTTAACAGTGTGGATGAAAACCAGAAATTTAGAACTTTCAGCAAATAAATTAACTACAGTATAACTTTTTTAAAAATATTTTGCCTTTTTTTCAGTCTATTAATATTCAGCAAAAATGTTGTTAACTTTTAGCAAGGATTTTTTAATTTTTAATCAACTAAGTGTGAGCAAAACTTTGCTGAATCTACTAATTTTGTTGCTAAAAACAGGTCGCTGATTTTCAGCAAAAGATTTTTGTTGACATTAGCAATTTTTTTTTTGCAAGCACCTAACATTTTTCTGACTCATCAAAACATTTCTAACATTTCAGCAAAATTTTTTGCTGACTTTACGAACTTTTTTTTTTTGAGTGTACAGCGGTAAAATGATTTTCTATTCAAAATCCGTGGTTTAAAAAACCGGGTTACTAAAACTTAAAAATTTTTTATGTTAATTATAAATTATTATTCTATACTGTTACTAAAACCATATATGGCACTACTGCATGTTTCTGAGTTATCGGCCTTTTTGTTAAATTTTTTTACATTTTTATTCATAACTCAGGATACCGTTAGGGCTCTACATATTGATTTGGACACGGCATAGGGAAGTAATGTACAATTAGCATATATTTTTTTAAAAACCAAAAAAAAAAAAACTATTTTTTGAAATACAGCTTTTTGAACCGCGGTTTTTGAAAATATTGCATTTGCCGTGGAGAAGTGTATAATTTGTGTGCACCAGTTAAAAAAGTCGATTCTTAGACTCAGGGTTTAAATACTATCCTTTAAAAATCTATTATCAACTTTTTGAAAGTCTATCATAAATTCCTAAAAGACTTTTACAGAGTTCCAACAGAATCCTTGTGCACAGAGATAACTTTAGTGGACGAAAAATTGTAAAAACTTTCAGTAAACTTATAAAACTTTTCTTTACAAAGTAAATGAAAAGCTTCATTCTTTCTATGAAACTAGTTTTTTTAATGACACCTTGATTTAATGAAACTTTTTATAAATATAATTAAAATTTTTCATTAAATTTCAGGGTTTAATGAAAAGTTTCAATGAACGAGTTCCAGTGCAACTTCATTGTTTTTTTCCGAAAATTCATTAATATCATGCAGAAAATTCTCTCAGTGTAGGAGCCGAGATTGGGATTAAAAAATATTTAATCCATAATCTGCACAAGAGTTTAATAAGCATATCTGCAATAACCAATGATTGACTCTCTCTTAGAGAACGAATTTTGGAAATTTGTTCGCTTCTACACTGATAGAATTATCCTTAAGGATATTAAACAATTAAACAATTTCATAGAATTATTTTCTTAGATTCAATGAAGAGTTTCATTATATCCAAGAAATTTTATTTTTATTAAAAATTTTTTCATAAACTTTTTTATATAGAATTTCATAATTTCTTAAAAAAAAAATTAATTCAATTTCATAAATTATTTTTTCATAAATTTAATGAAAATTTTTCTTTAGAGCTATTAAATTATTTCTAAGACTTAATTTTAAAATTTTTTCGTAAAAATTCATTATTTCATTAATTTTCACACATTTCATACTTAGGTTTAAAAATTTTATTCTCAAGTGTAACGCTTCATTGTCGAAATGATTCATTAGTTTTAGGAATATTTTCATTTCTTTAATGAAACCTAGATTCTATGAAAAGTTTCAATGGACGATTTCTAGTTACAGTTTTCATTAGAACTATGAAGAAATTCATTACTGAAGTGAGGATAACTCTCTCAGTGTAGGCATTTAGGATAATAAATAATTACCGTTGTATTCATAATTACTTTAGAAAGTTGTAGAAGGTTTAGGGTATATTTTTGTATGAAAATGTTCTTTTGTAAACCTACCAATTCCATATCAATTTCAAAACAATTTATAGTTGACCCTGCACTCAAAAAAAAGAGGTTAGTAGAAAAGTTAGTAAAACATCTTGTAAATCAGGTATACTAGTTTTCAGCAAATTTTTTGCTAAAATTATGTTTTAAACTAGTTTTAATTATACTCATTCAGCACTTAACTGTTTTGAACTAATGTTTTACTAATATTTTACTAATGTTTTACTAATTTATTTTGCTAAAAAAATTGCACATCAATAGTGTGAACGACAACCAGACTAAATTATATACTCAGAATGAATTAGATGTAGCGGCATGTCAAGATGTAGTAGTGACGAGGAAAATTATACTAAAAAGTACAACTCTAGTAAGACATAATATAAAAAAAATCAACCATGGAAGATTTTTGTATCTGTTTTTCATACATAAAACAAAATTGTGGATTAAAACAACTTAAATTTTTAAAACAACTTAAATTTTGGGTAGTCACTGGCTTGTGAAAGTAATTGTCTATTAATTAAATAAAAGACAAAATAAAATATTTTAAATTTAATATGTATTTCTAATATAAATGTTTATAGATTAATAATCTAGCGTGGTCAAATTGCAAACAAACATATACAGACATGAAGACAGAGTAAAGCGAAAGACAAAGACCCACATCTTAGGTAGATTTTTATGGTTTCTTTTTCGTATTGCAAAAAAGGGTTGTTTTTTCGTTTCGTTTGTTTTTGTTTTTGTTTATTTTTTCGTTTCGTTTCTATAATTATCTTCGGCAGTTGCGTCCTTTAAAAGATAGCATCATTTAGACAACCATTGATGTAATCAATAATCAGCTCGCTGATTTTCAGCAAAAGATTTTGCTGACATTAGCAATTTTTTTGCAAGCACCCTCCTGACTAAAATTTTGCATCGATAAACCAAAGCGTGAAAAGCCAAAAACAGTGCGTACACCCGATAATATTGCTGCTGTGGCAGAAAGTGTGCGTGAAGCGCCATCAACATCAATTCACCGTCGTTCTCAACAATTGAACATTTCGGAGACATCATTGAGACGAATTTTGCATAAAGACCTTGGTATGACGCCATACAAAGTCCAATTGGTTCAGGAGTTAAAAAAAAAAAAAAAGTTATTTGGCGGACCCTTTATAATTATTTCTATTGTTTTTAGATATTACATTAATTCATATCGACAATTTGGGAGTATGAACATTTTTATATTTTGTAACGTATTGTAAATTATTTTAAAAAGAATCACAAAAATATGTTTTATGATTTTCAGCAAATCAATTAACTAAAGTATAATTTTTCTACAAAATTTTTTAGTTTTTTTCAGTCTACTAATATTCAGCAAAAATTTTATTAATTTTTAGCAAGGGTTTTTTAATTTCTAATCTACTAAGTGTTAGCAAAACTTTGCTCAATCTACTAATTGTGTTGCTAAAAATCAAATCGCTGATTTTCAGCAAAAGATTTTGCTGGCTCAGCAAATTTTTTTGCTGACTTTACTAACTTTTTTATTTGTGTGTAGGGAGGCCTTCTCTGTCAGTTTATATGAAAACCCTTCATGCAACTTTTAAAGGCAGAAATTTCTGGTTAAACTGGTTTTTTAGTTCAGGTGTTCCATTCCAATTTAAAAATGTATAGACTTTGTGATATGTTAATAATAGGATTTTTTAAAAGATGCGAAACACTGTTTCACTTGTTTCAAATTTCCTACTATTTATTACGGTATTGCGGTTTTATAATTTTCTGAACAATTTCCTAATAATTAAATGCTAAATTATGTACATACAATTTGTATTTCCAACACTATAATGTCTCACTTTCCATAACAATTATATGAATATATAAGAGTGCGACTACAATTGACTTATAAGGGGTTAGGCCAGCACATTGGCAGAACATTTTTTTAAGGGTAAACTTTTAAAAAACAAAAAAAATTATGAGTTTTTTGAAGTTTCGAAATCATGAAACTAAAATGCAAAGTAGTTCCCGATCAGTTATTCCCTATATCAAAATTATCAGTAAAACTAAATGTTTTTTCATTTCTTTTTACTGACGTGTTATTTTGAATGTCTTTTCAAATGTGTGTGTGTGTTTTTTGCATTGATTGTGGCAACCGAACCCCTTAATTGTTCAACAGGTTGTTGTCATACTAAATAATCAAATGCAATTGATACATAGTTCAGAGATACATTTTCAATTAAAAACCGGCATTAGAGGTTTTTTAAATAAATTTATAAAGTTATTGTTTAATAAAACATCAATTAAAAGACGAATAATTAAAATAAAAAATAGTTTTAATTAAATAATATCAATTGTCAAGTGTTAAAAAATTTTAATCTTTTTAATAATGAGTAATTTAAAAGAATTTATTTAGAAATTTTCTGGAATTTTGTGATATTATATATGACGTCATTAATGTATAACCTTTATATTGTATTTAACCCTCAAACAGGCCTAAGCTTTTTTCAAATAAAATGTATACCACTTTTTTGGCACTAAAAATAAAGAATATGTTCTTCGAAGAAAACTTTTTTTCGTTACCTATTTTTGGCGATATGGGCCAAAAGAGGTTTAGAGCAAATTTCAAAAACTAATTCATAAAAATTAATAACTTCATCCATAATTTATTCCTCTTACTAAAGGTACGTTCAGATTAGTCAAATATTTGACAAAAAACATGAAGAGCAATTCCATATGAAAACGATCAAAATTGGCAAATTTTTGGACGACCCCTCTCCGATTTTAAAATAAATAGTCTCAATCGATTGCCCAGCAAAAAATAATGTACCTACATATTTTTTTTTTTTTTTATAGTGACTGGTTTAGTGGTGGTGTGCACCACTGTCATGTGACAAAATTGAAGAATTCTTCATAAGGGACCTTATTGAAAGTTGTTTTAAAAAAAAACTACTAAAGCGATCGCAACGAGTGATAGCTCGTTGGAAAAATTGAATCAGGCTTTAATTGAAAAATAAAATTTTCCTAATTTTTCTTGTTAAATAATTAAAAATAATTCAATTATAAAAAATATAAAAACAATGAGAACAAGGTGGTCTCTTAAATGCTCTTCTCCTGTCCAAACAAGGAGTCGGGGCCCATTTTTTTATTGCTGATTCCTAAAGCAAAAATTATGAGGAATCCAAAAAAAAAAATAAAATTAGCCGGAAAATTTAGGAGCTTCTGTGGAAAATCGGAAAATTTAATTTTCATGGGAAAATTTAATTTTCATGGGAAAAAAAGGTAAATTTCTGAGAAAAATTAGGAAAATTTTAAAACAACTTTCAATGAGGTCCCTTATGAAGAATTCTTCAATTTTGTCACATGACAGTGGTGCACACCACCACTAAACCAGTCACTATAAAAAAAAAAAAAATATGTAGGTACATTATTTTTTGCTGGGCAATCGATTGAGACTATTTATTTTAAAATCGGAGAGGGGTCGTCGAAAAGGTGATCGCTTTCATATGGAATTGCTCTGAAATATTTCTTTGCCGTAATCTGAACACAAAATATTTTTGTGTGTCGAACAGCAAATCAGCTGATTTTGGTCAAACAAAATTATTTGCATTCAAATAAATATTTCACAAACTTAACCATAGTGTGAACACTAGTTATCAAATATTTTCTTCTGATTTGAGCAAATATTTATTTGATCTTACAAAAAAAAAATGTAAGAACAAACAATGGCAAATAACAGGTGGTAAAATCGTCAATTATAAATTTTTTTAATAAATTTATTAATAAAAGGCTTTATAAAAAACTGAATTGTGTTGTCGTACGTAAAAATAAAAATTTAATCACTCCGATAACAGAATGGAAGATTGGTCCAAAATGGAACGATATGAAATGAAACGGGGAATTATTGGAATCGGAACACTGTACACATTTGTGTTGGCGGCATGGTGTGGTTTGTTAAGGTTTGCAAAAATTTTGTCCGTTTTGCGATATCATGCTTAGTTTTCGAGATACATGCCATTTTACAAAATGGCGATATTTTAAAATGTCCAGTATCTCCAAAACTAAGCGAGACAGACCAAAACAGACAAAATTTTTGCTCCAAAGGAGCATTAATATACCTTTATAACATAAATAGGCTAGTTCCGAGAGAGAACCCGAGTGATCAATTTTTTAAAAAAACAGTCAGTTTTTCGATTAAATAAATCTATGTTTTTTTACACTTGGATTAAAAAAATATTTAATACAAATATTTATTTCAATCTGAACGCTCAATAAATATTTTTTCGTTTATTTTATTTGACACTATTTGAGAGCTGTTTGAACAAACAAAAACCATCAAATATTTGATCATAGTTTGAACATAAAATAAAATAATTTTTTATTTGACACAATTGGAAGCAAATATGTAAACAAATATTTTGTTCAAATATTTGATTAATGTGAACGTACCTTAAGATATAACTACAGTCCAAAAATTACACTTTTCTTGCTATTACTTAAGAAGATATTGCGATTTTCGTTTTTCGAAAAAAAACGCGAAATTGAGCGAAAATGCACCTAAACTTCAACGTAAATTGGTTAAACTTAAAAGCTTTGCTAATACTTCCTAATATGATCTTTTCACCAAATTTCATAAAAATCCATCCATACATTTTCATGTTTAGGCGATGTCCTTTCAGGTATCCTTTTGGAATCATATATGTCCTTGGATCAAAGTCAGAGCTTTTTTAAAAGTTTACTTTGTGTTTAGAAACTACTAGTCTACACAAAGATGTTTTCAAGATTTTTGAAAATTGTGTTCATTTCAAAATATTTATTTTTTTAAAATGTTACGAAATTTTAATTTAACGCTTTCTAGCTTCCAAACCGTGCCATGCACACAAAAAATAACTTAACAAAATATTTTATAAATTTAGTTTTCTATCGAAATAGCTTAAATTCTTAGCATAAAAACCTCATTTGGCGCACTTATGGCCAAATACAACGCCTGCAGGCGGGCTTGCCGGTTAGAGAGTTAAATAAAAATTGGTTAATGAAGTTGTAAGGTAACTAGAAATTCATATTGACCAATTTTTTATTATAGTAAATGATGAATAATATAAAAACAATGAAATAATTTTAGTATTATTGATATCTTACAACTGATAAGATAATAAATAATTTAACATTTTCTGAAACTATAAACACTAGGCCTATTCGATTTGTATGGAGGCAAAAAAATCGTTCAACGTTCAAGGAAAATCGTATTCTAGGGATCAAAATAAGAAACTTTGCCGAAGGAACCATACCTCTAAAACGAATTCTGATGTCACGACTTTTGACCCGTAGGGTCAAATTTTGAAAAAGTCCACTTTGATATTTCAGAAAGTAGGAGGAATCTCTCCAAGATTAATGCATAAATCATCATTATAGGGGTTAAAATTTAAGTTAAAAGAGGGCCTTTTTACCCGTGTTTTTTTAGCAAAATGTACAAATCTTGGGATAGAGATATTTCAGAAAGTAGGAGGAGTCTTTCCAAGATTAGGGTCTCTATTTCTTCTCCGGAAGAAATAGAGTATAAATATATTCGATTGGGTTGGAGCACTCTAAATGGGTCAAAGTGGGATTTTTCAAAATTTCACCCTACGGGTCAAAAGTCGGGACATCAGGATTCGTTTTAGAGGTATGGTGAGGATTTTTCTTGAACGTTGAGCGATTTTTACATCGACCCGCCCTAATAAACACACTACATAGAAAGAATTTTTAGAACAATTTAGGCAATAAATTTATTCACTTATTTTTATAAAAAAATTTCTTTACAAAATTTAAGAAAAATCTCAAAACTTTTTTTATTAAATGTATAAAACTTTTCATAAATGCAATGAATTTGTTCATCAAGTTTCATTTATTTAAAAAAAGTCTTCATAACTTTGTTAATTTAGTTAACAGTTTTTTTTTTATTGTAATTAAAAGTTTTATTAAATTAATAAAAAGTCAATTTTATGAAAAATGTTGTTACTTGAATTTAATGCTTCAGTGCTTTAACTTAATGCATGATTATTAAAACTACAATTTTGGGAAATTTTTTGATAGATTAGAAAAATATAAGAGACACGTATTTTTTTAGCGGCCCAATCTCACGTTTAAGGGTTAAAAGTTGGGTTCAATATTAATACATTTTGTATGGAAACATGTCTGAAACTAATGAAATTTTTTCTACGCAGAGTTCATGTGCTCCAGAAAACAAAATGTTGATACAAATATTGCCGATGTATTTAAACTATAGGTAAAAAAGATCTTTGGAAAAAGTCTCATTAAAATTCAGACACCCCCTCGATTAAATTAAATAGGCATAACACATAATGGTTTAATTAAAATTTAATAATGGTTTAATTAAAATTTAAAATATATTTTTTTATGATAAAAGTTAAAAGTTTTCTTCAATTTACTAAAATATTTCAGTTATTTTATGAAAAACTTTAATAAATAAATAAAAAGTGTCATTAAGATAACGAACAATTTCATTTAAATAATGAAAAGTTTCATTAACATAATAACGTTTTATTAATAAAAAGAAAAGTTTAATAATAACAATGAAAGGTTTCATTAATATAATTAATCGTTTCATGAAATTAATGAAAAATTTTATTAATTTAATGAAAAGACTCTTTGTTTGAATATTGTCAATTTATTGTAACAATAATTCTCTCAGTGTATAAAGATTAAATAAAAATTGACTTCGTTTATAAGGGAATTGTAAACAAATATAAAATTTCGTTGAAAGAAAAATGTACAAAAATATTGAAATAACGAATGAAATGAATTGCCAAGCAAAAAATATGCGTTATCTGGGAAACTCAACACAATTGAGACACCTTACTCTTACATTTAGCAGGTTATGACTATACTAGGCTTTTAACGGTAAATATATTATCTAATCTTATCAGTAGAACTGCCAGAAAATATACACCACAGCAAAAAAAAAAAAAAAAAAAACAAGAGGGATTGCAAAATCAACCAACAGGTTGTTATAAACTTTTTGTAGTTTCTCCAAAAAAAAAAAATACGATGATTCAATATCATTTGTAGCGGTATTGTGTTAGTTAACGAACGAAATACATAACGAAAAGATTCAAAACTTTAAAAAAAATCTGAAAAAAATACTAAATTTTGGAACAAAAATTTTCAAAAATCTAATTAAAAATTCCAAGAAAATAAACAAAAATGCTTGCATTGGAAATAATTGCTTCACTTGTTATCAAGGCCTTGAAATTGGTAGGAATTTGAAAAAATAATAATAAGTTAAAAGATAAAAAAAAAACTTAAATTAATATAACTTAATAATAAACTATAAAATATATAAAACAAAAACTAAATAAATAAAATTCAAAATTTGTTCTTTTGTAAAAGTTAAAAAAAAAATATTTAAAAAAATATGAAAAACGGATGATAAACATAAAAATCTTTTGAAAAGTGATACTGTGATACTGTGCAAATCTGCTACTACACTGAGAATATTTTCATTTTGATATAAATAAATGTGTGCATAAAATCGATAAAGTTTCATTGATATTCAGCAAATGATACTTTTCATTAAGTTAATGCAACTTTTCTTTAAATTAAAGCAATTGTTCATTAAATTAATACAAATTTTCATTTGTAATATTAAGAAAATATTTGTTCACTTTGTAAACAAAGGTCCCATTAATTTTTAATATTATTGACCCAGAAGTCTCTCTGTGTATTTAATTTGATTCATTTTATCTGAACTTTAGTTCTGATTTACAAAAACCCTTTGAACCCTCAAAAATATGAACTGCATTGTTTCGCCCTTATTCTATGTTATCCAAAATTACATTATTATTTAATGAATAATTAAAACCCCTCGTAGAACGCAGTTTCGTTTTAACGCGATTTACTTCCAAATTTTTTGGCGGACACAATTTTGACGTGAACGTTTTTTTGTCGTAAACGTTTTTTCGGCGGAGTTTTTCGCAATTTTTTTAGCGGGGTTTTTTACAAAAATTTTGCTACGGGGAATCAATTGTCTCGGTTTTGGGGAGAAACTCAAACCACGAAGTTTGCCCAAAGTGCTTCAAAAAGTTTCAATAAAGAGATTCGGTAAAAATTTCGGCAAAATATCAGTCATATCAGTATACATCTTCAGATGAAGTACCCAAATATTTTCGTGATTTCTAAAACTAGGTACCTAAGAAAAGGAACCAGTTAAAAATTAGTCGATCTTTAAACTCCGTTTTTATGGCTTAAATGCCAATGATGTCCTAAGACAAAATGTTCAGCTCAGGGTTGCCATAATTCCATAAAATGTTTGACATTGAACGATGAAATTGCGTCTATATAAAATGACAAATTGTCAGAAATCTGTTTGTTTTAATTTTATTATAAAGTTTGACATTTTTTATTTAAAAGTTATACACGCTAGAGGCGACCCTAGCGTCCGAACGGCCAAAAAACGATATTTGGTATTTTTTTTTTTTTTTTTTTTGTATTTCGAGACAATGTGGACAAATATTGATGTGTAAAACATGTTTGTTGAGCCGTTTTAATGTGATTTTGAGTAAAAAAATTTTAGGAAAAAATCGAAGTTTAGCTGTAAAGTTAAATAATCGGTCGCCGAAATGAATTGCTTAATTACGGACTTTTCTTTTTTTAATTTGAAACACAAAATCGCATCTAATAAGCCCAATATTTTTCATTTGTCACCTTTGTCCATAATGCTTTAAAAAAAATACCAACAAAAAGCATTTTCTGGCCAAAGTCTTCGGTCGGACACTATCTTTTCAAAGTGGTTCAAAATTGTATATATTTTTTTAAATAGGCGCTTTTGACGTCTTATAAAAAATACTATATATTTTGTATAGAATTTTGCAACAAAAATCAATAACAAATTTAAAATGTTGGTAAAATATACTAATGCCTACTTTTTAGACCCAGCGTTGCCACTTATTTTAAAAATTTAAAATATTGAAAAAAAAAGTTCTACAAGTAAAGTCGTCTTTAAGCCGAACGTTGACGAATATCAAAAAAAAAGCTCAGACACCACCTCAATTAAATTGATTAAACACTTTTGTAGTAAATTTTAAATCAAATTAAAAAAAACATGGGGTCCCTCTTGACCACACTTTTAAACCTTTAATTTTTTTTCTCTTTTATCCCTTAATTTTTTTTCTCTTTTATCACATATCCGAATTCCATTGAGATTGGCGGGAACCCATCGAAAGACTCTAATTGTTGGCCGATTCCCTAATAAAATAACCTGGTTCGAAGGACCATACATATTTAAATTTTCCGAATATTTCTTTCAATAACGTCTGATAATTTTTACTTTCCTTTTTTCAGATAATAAATTTAGTCATATTAATTATATATCGCGTTGGTAATGGCGGTCAATTTTTGGGTATTGGTGGTACTTGGAATTTAAATGAAGAAAAAACTGCAGATTGTGAAATAGTTGCCTCGGGAGTAATGGTGGGATTCTTTATCTATACAGCCTGTCATACAATATCATATTTGTTTGGATTATCAAAATATAAGAGGTAAATATTATAAGACAATTTTACAGAATGAAAATAATGACAAGTCTATACAAAAAATAAATTCACACAATAATTTAACTAAAATGTTCTCTTTATTTCAGTGAATTATCCGATACCATTATGAATGTGGTAGGCGTCTTAATGTGGATAGCTGTTGGTGGTACAGCACTGCATTATTGGAATGGTTACAAACAGGATGATTATTCCTATTTAACTACAAATCCATATGCAACTTCTGAAAGAACATTTGGAATTGTTTTGGGTGCGCTGTGTATATTTGAAGCAGCCCTTTATCTATTGGATACCGTATTATCTTGTTTACATTATTCCAAGGGAGATTCGGATTATGTTCAATAAAATACTACATATGAACAAACATAAGTTTTGAAACAATTGCAGTGGGGAAACTCACTTTACATTTAACGAATACACAATACAGTTTTTTGACATTTATACATTTTTTGTTTACTTTTAATCTTAAATGAGTTCAAATTAGTTTTTAAATATTTTATTTCTTTTTCACAACAATTCTTACAAATTAAAAATAAAATTTTACTTGAACTTTAAAAATTTTAAGTTTCCATGAAACTTCTATTTTATTTTTAAAGTATTTTGGCATTGTGAGTATATAAAGGTTTTGGGTTCGATTCCCAGCTAATTTTACCGTTAATTCATTTAGGGCTCGTTATTGATCCAATATTTGCAAAGAACAAAGTTTTATTAACATTTTGTTATATTTTTTGACTTAACGCGGCCTCTAGTGAAAATACTAGCCACCAGTGCTAAAACTTTGACAGAATATAAATGCTTGACTGTTGAAGTTATTTCAAAAATTTAATTTTGTATTTTTTTATGGACAAATGTTGATTCAAAAATTTCTAAAAAAAACATTTTTTTTAAGTTAACTAATTTATAAAAGTTTTATAAAATGTTTTCGGACCATTATTTGAAATTGTCATATGGTTATCCTGATATTATCCTTTATTGTAGTATTTCCTTTATTGTAGTATTTCAATAAATTTTCTAGGTTCCCATCATCAAAACGTGTTCTGATGATGGGAACCTAGAAAATTCCCGAAATAGATCTATCAACACATTCCTGAAAGGGTCAAATAATAAATTTGAAAACAAAAAACTCTATAGATTATTTGTTAGGACAATATCCTAATGAAGAAATATAGAGTATGGCCTCGGACTTGAATAATTTTCATTGTTTTAGAATATATTTCATTAAATTTTTAAGTGTTGTGATGAAAAATTTAGTTGGTCACAATTCAATAAAGTTTTTAATTGTATTTACAAACATTTTAATTTAAACTCGTTGTGTAGTTTTTTGAACTAACTTCTTGTTTTGGTTCAAGTACTCAAGGGACTACGATAGGATACGCCTAAAGGAGATCATAATAGATTTTTATTAAAATCTTGCCAAATTAATACACAGAAAAAATTTAAAAATTAGTTTTAATTACGAAATTGATAATAGTAATTAACATGTTAATTGATATTGCACCTATTACGCAAATGATAGTATTAATTACTAAAAATTGTACACTTAAAATATTAATTGATTCAATTAAATATTTTTTAAAACTAATTTTAAAGTAATCAAAGCCTTTATTTGATATTTTGTTTGGGTTAATCATTTTTCTTTGGTTAAACTTTGTAAAACAAAAAAAATATTGTCAATCAAATTTTAATCAAAAATTTTTTTGATTTCAAACTCACTTTCAATTAAAATTATAATATTTTCTATTAAATGTTTAGTTGAAAATGAATTTGGTGCACACAACATTTCCAGTTTTTATAACCCATAATGACAACAAATTGAAAAAATTCCAAAATTAAAAAAAAAAAAAAATCACCAAAATTAAAAAAAAAAAAAAAAAAATATTAAATGGGTAAATTTATTAATATTTGAAAAAATCTGCTAATTTGAAGAAAAACAACCTGCAATATTGAAAAAAGTCTGAAATTAAAAAAGAAGCAAATAAAAAATCTTCAAAATTGAAAAAAACGACATCAATTAAAAAATTGTATAAAATTTAAATTAAGAAATCGCTAAGATTGAAAATAAAAATCAGCAAAAATCAATAAAATCGAGAAAATTAAAAAAAAGTCAACAAAACTGAAACAAAATAGCCAATACTATAAAAATCGGCAACACTTAAAAAAAGTGGCAAAATTTAAAAAAATTTCAAAATTAAAAATAATTGCCAAAATTAAAAAAAAACTAAATTGGTTTTAAATTTTATTTAGTTGATTTTATAAATTTTTGCATTTGTTTTAAACTTCTTTTTTATTTTGGGTATTTTTTTTTAATGTTAGCGATTTTTTGAATTTTTTATTTAAGTAATTTTATATAATTCTTAAAAAAAAATTTTAATTTTTGCGTTATTTAAGTTTTTTTTTTTAATTTTTGCGTTATTTAAGTTTTGGCAATTTTTTTTTTTTTATTAACTTTTGGCTTTTTGTAAATTGTTCTCCCCTTTAGCGATTTTCAATTTTCACAGATTGTATTTAGTTTTGACGATTTTTTTTTTTTTAATTTTGGCTGTGTTTTTCAGTTTTACTCCAACTTTTGCCGATTTTTTGCAATGTTAATTATAGTTTTAATAGTAGTGAATAAAATAGTAAAGGCAAAAAAATAAAACTAAAGACAAAAATTGCTTTTTTTAATTTATGTCGAAATAAATCGCTAAGTTTGAAAAAACTCACCAAAAATTTTAAAATTTTCAAAATAATTTAAATAAATCAACAAAATTACAAAAAATAGTTCAAGTTAAAAAAAAGTAGCTTAATACTCGTAGTTTAAATAATAACAGTTTTACAAAAACCTCCAAAATTGAAAAAAAGCCAAAATTAAAATAAAAAAATGCCAAAATTTAAAAATTAAAAAAAATCGCCGAAAATAAAAACGCAAAAATTAAAAAGTTTGTTAGAGATGTGAACGTTTTACATTTTATTTATGTGATTTTAATAAATTTTGGCATATTTTCTCAATTTTTGCAGATTTTTTTTCAATGTAAATTGAAGTTTTAATAGTTCCAAAAATTTGTTTCAAATTAATAACAATATTCAATTAAATTTTTAATAGATATGATTAAAATCTTAATTGAAAATAAATCAAGTATATAGTTAAAATTATTTTAATTGATACTACAATTTCCTTAATAGGAAAAATATTAAAAAAAATATTTGCTCCCTGGCAACTCTTCCCTAACTACGTGAATAGCCAACTACCGTATGTACAAAAAATACATCATAGATGTCGCTAAAACTCACAAAAATTTGGGATATAGTGGAAATTAGATTACATATGATTTTCTAACAATTGTGAATTGTTGTGGTGTTTGTCTTAGCTATCTTCTGCAATTACGATTAAATGTAAAATCGACCCCGTGTAATTGAAACTGGTTTTAAGCCACAGTAAAAATCGACCTGACTTTAGATCAAGCGGTTAAAGCGCCTGTCTAAAGTGTAGTGCGAAGTGCATGTGGCAAAGAAAGCAGGTTCAAGCCACGGTCAGGATTACATTTAATAAATAAACATTTTATATAGATGCAATCAAACAATAAAAAACCATAACAAATAATTACAGTATTGTCAAAAGGATTACCAGAAACTGCGCAGTCTAATTCAATTAAAAATTTACAATGTAGTTATGATTTTTAGAAAAGTATGCTTAATCTTCTCTACCACGCCTATCTCAAACATATTCTAAGATGTTGACATATTATTTTCAATGCTGAACATTTTATTTTAGCTTGAATCATATTTAATTTAATAAGATTCGTACTTAATTTAAAAATTTTCTTCAAAAAATGTTAATTAAAATATGATATAACAATAAAAAACTGTATTTTTTTTCTCTGTGAATGTGAGGAGTTTGTTTGTTATTACTAGGGCAAGGAATTTTAGGCCAATGCATGGTTTTTCGATAATCCAAAACTGATTGAATTATCAAATTTAAAACAAAATGGCATTGATTTGTAGTTGCATATTTTGCATATTTAGGAACAAGTGCATATTATTTGCATATTTCTTCTTTGTATGCATATTTTGTGCTTTTTAATGCATATTTTGTTTTTTTTTTGCTGCATATTTGTGCATATTTTCCATTTATTCTACGATTTGTTTTTTTTTTTTGATTTGTTAAACAAAAAATTAGACACATATTTATAATTTGATTTAGGCAAAATCATTTGAGATTCTGTTCTTATTGAAAAAAAATGCGAAATAAATCTTTTTCTATACTTTTTATATATTTAGGCTTTAATTTTTTAGTGCATAATTTTAATTTTTAGCTGCATTTTATAAACGGCTATTTTCCTTTTCTAGTGGCATGAAATTCCTTACCGTACTTATTACGAATTTGTATTGTTTGTCAATCATTCAGTTAGGTGACCTAAGCTCTTATTTAATCAACACCATGTTTTCAAACTAAATAATTAAATTCAATTGATACATGGTTGAATTAAACGTTTTCAATAGAAAGTGTTATCACACTCATAGAAATAACACTGTAAAAATAACAGAAAAAGATACTACAAATTAATTAAAAATTACGTTGCGCGAAAAAGCTGCTAAAATTAGCAGATTTCTTTTTTTGCTAAATAAAATAAGAATAGAAAAAATAAATCTCTTAATTTTTGTTATATTCGAGATGAATTTTAGTTAATTGAAAATAGCAATTTACTCTGCTAAAATTAGCAAAACCTTTTACTAAATATTTGTAGACTAAAAACAGCAAACAAAAATTGTAATATCAACATGTTTGTCTGCTATATTTACTTTTAATTTAGTAGAAGGCACAGTATATTTTGCTAAAATCAACAGAAATGATTTCTAAAAAATTGCATATTGCTGATTTCAGAAGGGTAGATTTTTATTTTCCTTTAAAAAAAAAAAATATAAAAAAACTTAAAATTTTATTTATTTTTTTTTGTAATTTTTCTACTAATATTTAGCAAATTTATTGCTGTTTTTAGCAGATTAATTTGTTACTTTGAATTAACTAAAATTTTGCTCATATATAACTAAATATTTGTAGATTTGACAGATTTATTTTTGTTATTCTCATCTTACTACTATTAAGCAAAAAAAATCTGCTTATTTTAGCAGTTTTTTCTGCAACCTCATTTCTAACAAATTTTCAGTAGTTTTAGAAATTTTTTTTCTTATTTGTTTCTAACAGTTTATAAAAAAATTATTAAAATTGTTTTTTAACACACTCAAATAAAAAAAGTTAGTAAAGTCAGCATACAATTTTGATGAGCCAGCAAAATTTTAGTCAGGAGGATGCTTGCAAAAAAATTGCTAATGTCAGCAATTTTTTAGCATAATTTTCCTCGTCACTACTACATCTTGACATCTAATTTAATATGCGTAAAACTTTTAATCTGGTTGTCGTTTACACTATTGATGTGCTAATCAACACAATTTTAGCAAAATAAATTAGTAAAACATTAGTAAAATATTAGTAAAACACTAGTTTAAAACACTTCAAGTGCTGACTAAGTATAACTAAAATTTTAGTTTAAAACATAAAGTTAGCAAAAACTTTGCTGAAAAATAGTAAACCTGATTTACACGGTGTTTTACTAACTTTTCTACTAACTTATTTTTTTAAGTGTAGAGAAATTTTGAAACGCTGTTTGAAATAAAAAAATAATAAAACAATTTAAATAAAATAATTCTAAAAAGTGTTAAAATTTTAATTTCAAAGTATTTTTAATGTTTTTGTTTAAATGACGTTTATGACGTCATAAATTTAAAGCCTTTTTTTGTAATCGAAAGAATTAATTAATTGAAATGTTTAAGTAACAGGCAATAGGGTAGAAGGGGAAGGAGCACATATGCCACCCCCGATTTTCGCTATATTTAAAAGAGTTTCTATAATCTGTGAAGTTATTGATCATATTTCATGTCACCAAATTTTACACTTGTAGTTCACACGTGGACGAGGATAGACATGTTTTAGTAATTTTTTTTTTTTTCATTAATAATCATATAATTACAAATTATATACTATTTATTACCCTAACCGAGCACTAGCTACTATGGCCTTCGGCGCGTTGTAGCGAAACAGACCAGTGCCTCTGGTGGGAATCGAACCCACGACCCCCGCATAGATAAGCCAGCGTGCTACCAACTAGCCTACCGGGACGCACTGTTTTTGTTATTTTTTTTTGATTATAAAAGCAAATAATGTAGAGTTAGGATATTTAGAATAACTCTTGCATTTTGTGTGCTAAAACAAAATTTAAAAAATACCCTTTAAGGTGTGGAAGCGTTGATATTAATTTAGAACATTAACACAATTTTTTAGAATTTATTTCTAAAGTGTAAAAAAATATAAAATTATGTAAGCGACTGGTCAATGGGACACATACGCCTGACCACTAGGTCGGACAGTTTCGCTAGCAAAAATTAATTCGTTACATGTGTTTCATGGTTATTAGTTCCATTTCGTTCAAAAAATTCGAAGAAATTTAACTCTGAAATTACAGCTGAAATTACAGCTCCATTTGCATGATTTATTTTTAATTAACCCTTAAATGCTCAACAGCTTCGATTTGAATAAAATTGTGTTTTTATGATATGAAATGCTAAATAAAAAAACTGCGTACCAAGATTTTTCAAATAATTTTTTGTTACGCTTTTTATAAGCAAAAATCCAAAATTTTCAAAATTTTAAATTGCCCGTTACACAAAAACGGAGTGACTTAGGAACAAAAAATATATATCATTCAAAAGCTTATATTTGCCTCTTAACACTAATGCCTTTTATTTAAACTTTCTAAAATTACGTGTCCTTTTTTCGATAACATAAAAAGCGCAATTCTTGAGTTTTTAATTAATTTTGAAGTTTTTAATTTTTTTGACTTTGATGGTTAATAAAAGGTACGATTCTAAATATTTATTTATAAATGTATTTTATTAAACACACTAGTGAAGTTTTCATTTTGATTAAGCTTAAAATAAAGTCGTAGGAAATTTTTGAATGGTTGTATCTTTAAAGATACAGCAGTTAAGGGTTAATATAAAATATAAGTTATATTTATAGCTGACAAATGAGCAACATCAACTTGGCGAATCTAACCCATAGGTTGGACAGTTTAGCCGATTTGAGTTACTCTGGATATCCAAAAAAAAAAATATAAGGAATAAAGATAATTTATGTTTTAATCATGCAACTTAAAGTTAAGATGTGTATAATTTTAGAGAAAAAATATTTTATCTCAAAAAAATGTTGGTTGGGAACGACAGCGCTTTACAAAAAAAGTATTTAGTGCCCCTCTTCTATCCTACATATTGAGCAAATATTTCAATAGCTATTATACACTGAGCGAATTATTTGCATGATATTAATGAATTTTTGCATAAAATCAATGAAATTGCACTGGAATTCATTCATTGAAACTTTTCATTAAGTTTTCATAAAATTGTAATATTTAAAAAATTAAATTTTAAATTTTAAACAGTGGACATTAGAGTGAGGTAAGTTTCTAAAAATAGAACTGTTGTGTTGTTGGAGTTGTACTTCTGAGATTATGTATGCAAGAACAAAAACACCGTGTATTGAATAAATTAATTACAACAAAACTCGACCTGACGATAGCTCAGAGGGCTAAAGCGCTCTGTCTAACGTGTAGTGCGAGTGCATGTGGCATTAGAAATCAGTTTCTCTATACCACGGTCAGTGATTGCACAGAAAATTTTCATATAGACGCAATTGAACAAATAAAAAACATAACAAATATTACATTATTCAAAAAATTCAAAAAACAGGGTCACTGACGAAGGTTCAATACTAGAAACTGCGCAGTCTGATTCAGAAAAATTTGAAAATTTGCAATGTAGTTATGATTTTTAGAAAATACACTCATTCTTCTCCACCACGCCTTTCACAATTAAATTTTATTTAGTTTCATTTAAAAAGTATTTTCATAAAACGCATCCAGCTTTTTTTTAATTTTAAGAAAATGTTCGTTTATTTTGCGAAGAAACGTTTCATTAATTCACTGAAAAATTTCATTATTTTTCGTTCAACAAAATTCCCTCTGAGGAAATGATGAATAATATGAATACAATTACAATGTGAAAACTGAGTGTGAAATATTGAAATATTTTGAAATTCGCTCAAGAGTAGAATATGATCACATCAGCTCAGGTGAATTGTAAACAAAAAAATTATTTAACCTAAATAATAAGAATGGAAAAAAAAATTTAAAATTTGCTTTTAAAAATACAACAAAAGATAGTTAAGCACACCTAACTAATAACGCTATCTTTGAAAATTCAACACAATTGAGACATACACTGAGAAAAAAAAATCTGTAATGGCTACTGAAAATGTTGCTGTTATTATGGGACATTTAACTATTTTGAGCCTTGCGGAACTGTAGTAAAATGAAATTAGTAGCCACTACTAAATTTTAGTAAAATTTCGCTAAACTGCAATTTAAAATTAATTTTTTTTCACAGAATAAAAATGATAAAAGTAAAATACAACGACCTTGTTTTCTAATACTTTCTAAATTTTTCCTTATAGATGAACATTATTTCAATTTTAACTCTGTAATAAAAAATTGTATTTGTTTAAAAAATATATATTTTTTTTGTGAATAGCAAAATATTTGCTAAATTTGGCAACTGGTTTTCAAAAATTAGTACAATATTTTGCTAAAATCAGCAACAAAATACAGTAATTTGTAAAATGAGAAGTGCAAAAAATTTTACTAAAATAAAAAATTGTACTAAAAATTAGTAGAAAAATACACTTAAAAAAAAGTTAGTAAAGTCAGCTTAAACTGTTGACAGGAGGGTGCTTGCAAACAAATTGCTAATGCCAACAAAATCTTTTGCTGAAAATTAGTGAGCTAATAAAATTATTACTGAATATTATTAGACTGAAAAAAATTCAAATAATTTGTAGAAAAATTATACATACAAATTACTTTTCGTTTGAGTCTGTCTACCTGAACGTATATTTGTTTTCAATTGGACCACACTGCATTAATAGTCACCATAATCATTTAGTTTACAAACACACATTTAATCTTTGTTATATTTAAATATTTTATTTTGTCTATAATTTAATTAATAGACAATTACTTTGACAAGCCAATTACTTTGATAACACAAAATTTAAGTTTTTAATCCGCAATTTATATGTATACGATACACATTGTTGGCGTCCTTTTGTTTTATTATGTATGAAAAACAGATACAAAAATTTTCCATGGTTAATTTTTATCAGCATAATTTTTTTAGCAAAATAAATTAGTACAATATTAGTAAAATATTAGTAACACATTAGTTCAAAACAGTTAATTGCTGAATAAGTATAACTACAATTTTAGCTAAAAACACAATTTCAGCAAAAAAATTGCTTAAAAATAGTATATTTGATTTACAAAACGTTTTAATAACTTTTCTACTAACTTATTTTTTGAGTGTAGTGAAGTGCGATTGAAAATTTGTTCTGCTAACTTTTTTTTTTGAGTGTAGCTTTTGTACAATATTGCTGATTATGAGACTATGAGTATGCTTTAAACGGTATATGTATGAAACGTTATCTAATCTTATCAGTAAAACTGACTAAATATTTTTTTTTTCAATACACCACAGCAAAATACAGAAAAAAAGAGGGATTGCAAAGGCAACAGGTTGTTATTATTCTGTATTTTCTCTATAGAAAATTTTGTAGGTTTTTCAATATCATTTGTAGCCGTATAGTGTTAGTTAACGAACGATAAACATAACGACAAGAATTCAAATTCAAAATATTTTTTTTGTTTTAAAAAAAAATTGGAAAAAAATAAGAAAACTTAGTTTCTTAAAATAACAAATTTTAAATTAAAAAGTTGCAATCTAATACAAAAAAAAAAAAAAAAAACTTAACGAAAATGGTGTCTGTAGAAACAATTGGTTCAATATTCATCAAAGCTTTAAAATTGGTAGGAAATAAACACCGAAAACATCATTAAACCTAAAATATCTACTAAAAGCCTTAATAACAATAAAATTTATTTTAAAACAAATATTTAATTGCATCAAATAATTGTTTTAATTAATCGTGTGCAATTTTTTGTAATTAATCATTTGCGTGATAAGTGCAAAATCAATTAAAATGTTAATTGATATTATCCACTTGTTAATTAAAACTTGGTTTTAATTTTATTCTGAGCATTAATCTTTAATTATAAAAATTTATAAATTACAAAAATAAATTAAGAAAAAAACACTTCAAAAAATTAATTTTTACGTTTAGCCGACAACAAAAAGTAAAGGGTCCGCCAAATTACTTTTTTGTTTTTGAAAATGCTATAAAAAAAAACTACTGAATATTTTCTCAAATTTCTTTTTTTATTTGAAAGTACAATCCTTCCGGTTAATAATGGAAAATAATTTCATTCAAATGGCAGCCTCGGCTGGCCATGCAGTAGCCTACACGATCGGTCCAATTTATAAGCACATTATCGATTGTGTGCAGCTGTATTTCACCAATGGCTTCACGAATATTGTCCTTTAAAGCGTCAATTGTCTCTGGCTTGTTGGCGTAACACTTATCTTTGACGGCACCCCACAAATAATAGTCCAACGGTGTCAAATCGCAGCTCCGAGGTGGCCAAACGACATCAGCTCTGCGGCTGATAATGCGATCTTCAAAAACAGGGCGCAAAACATCGAGTGTAGCTTCGGCTGTGTGGCACGTAGCGACGTCCTGTTGAAACCAAATATTGCCAATATCCTCCTCTTCAATTTTTGTGAACAAAAATTCGTTCAACATGGCCCGATAACGATCGTCATTGACTGTAACGGCCACTCCTTGCTCATTTTCGAAGAAAAATGGCCCAATTATGCCTCTGGACCAAAATCCGCACCAAACTGTGACTCGTTTTGGGTGTATCGGCTTTTCAATGTATGCGTGCGGGTTTTCTGTGCCCCAAATGCGACAATTTTGCTTGTTTACATACCCGCCAAGTTCAAAATGAGCTTCATCTGAAAAGATGATTTTTTTGGCAAAATCTTTGGCACACATTCTGCAACATTGCCATGATTTTCAAAGTAATGTCGCAATATTTCCCAGCCATATTCGTTCAGCGGAAGGATAAAACTAATTATCTGTCAAATCAGACATGAGCTAAGTGTTACCATTCACGAAATAAGCACTAGTTAAAAAAAAAAACGTTAGATGGCGGACCCTGAAAAATGCAAAAACTTCAAAAAAAAAGTTCACTTTTAAATATAAAAAAAGTTGCAAGTGATAATCTGTGTTAGGATTTATTCGATCTCACTCCTTACGAGACAGTTGATTATTTCCCCATTTTATATTGCTTTTCGCATAACTCGGATTGTTAAGGATAAGCAGCGATTTTTTAAAAGAAATTATCTAAAATCTTAAATTTTGATATTTTTCAAAAGCAAACATCGTCATAAGCTCTTAAATGTTTGCACAAAAGCGGAAATTGTGAAATTGGTGGGAACCTTTTAAAGAAAATATTTGTCATCTAATGTAAATAAGAAAAAAATAACGTGTAATAGTAATTCTCTTTATATTTCATTATCCAGATAATAACCCATATTTTATCAGCTATTATTAAATATTTTTGCTGTAAAAATGTCAAA
Organism: Delia radicum; assembly: GCA_021234595.1. Classification (NCBI taxonomy): domain Eukaryota; kingdom Metazoa; phylum Arthropoda; class Insecta; order Diptera; family Anthomyiidae; genus Delia; species Delia radicum. The sequence goes on along the minus strand of CM037853.1, from coordinate 219,723,780 downwards.
AGAAAATACCTTGAATTATTTTATTATTAATTACTCATACTTGCTTTTTTGTGGTAAAAACAAGAGTTTTATTTGTACTATACACTAGTACAATTACAAATATGGTATGAAAAATATAAATATTTATAAACTTTTATTTCAAAAAGAGCGTTGGGCGTTAAAATAAACACCAAGTGACCACGCTTTTGGGAGTGGTTGACTAAGAAATAGAAAAAGTTTTAGCAAAAAAATATGAATCATATACCAACCACATCATATTAGTAAAATAAACAAAAATTTTAGATATTTTTTTTTTCTTTTTTTTGGATTTGAAAAAGGAGATTTCTTTGATACATTTAAATATTATGTCCGAATCAAAAAAAAAACCGATTTGTTGGCCAAAAATAAAATCTATTGACGATTTTTAAATACAAATTTAGAAACTTTACATACACAAATCAGTTCAAACAAATAATGATATTAAAATTCCTCTGAAGACTGCTTGGCAGAGCATGAAATCGTGATATGGAAGAACACTATGTTTATAGCTTGTACTCTTTAACCCTCTAACGCCTGACGATGACATTTGTCATCGTTTATAAAATTGAACCCAAATGCTTCGACTGAGTGTTTTATACTTAGAAAGTGATATAGTTCGATATAAAAGTGAATTAGCTAAAAGTTTTGCGAAGAAACTGTTCGTATTCAGTGCACTGTTAAAACGCGAGAAAGCTTTAAAGTTCAAATTTTGTAAAAATTCAAAAAATAATTATTTTTTAATTAACTGAGATTTCCAACAACTAAAACACTTATTTAAGTTGATTTAAAACTCTTGAAAATTAAGTATAAGTAAGATTGAAGTATTACCTTTAATAATCAGTCCTTATTTTTCTTCAAGGACGAACATGATTTTTATCAGGATATCTCTAAAGGACATTGTCTTAACTTATAAAGTAATGGACGGATCGTTTTGAAATTTGGTATAGAGAAGACAATCAGTAATAGTAGCAAAAGTCTAAAGTTTGAACAAAAAATATTGAAGTTAAGATACTTTTTCGCCCTATTTCGCATTTTGCAAAAAGCGAAAATCGATATATCTTCTTAAAAAGAAGCACAAAAAAGTTTATTTTTGGATTGTGGTTATGTCTTGGTAAGAGCAATAATGTTTGGTACAAACTTTTGTTTTACTTGCATTAGTTTTCGAGATAAATTTTAAATTATTTTTGCTCATATCGCCAAAAGTAGTCAGCAAAAAACATTTTTTTAAGAGAAATTATTATTTTTTTTGCGAGACGAATACATGGTATGAATTTCATTGCAAAACAAAATTCAGGCATTAGAGGGTTAAAAAAAAAAAAAACAAATAACAAAAATTAAAGAATAAGTAGAAAAGTAATTGAAAAGTTTTTTTTTTTTTTTAATTAAATTTATTAATTGATGTAATTAAAATTTTAATAGCAATTCCTCAAAGTGTAGTGAAGAAACTCGATTTAATTTAAATAAAAATTGTGATAGATAAAAAAATTCTAGAATGGTCGAAAATCAATTAAATTTCTAATTTGTTAAACAAATATTTTAATTGCATTTAGTTGTTTCTGTGTAAACGAAGCAGTTGAATATTCCAACAAGTTTTTGCTAAATAACAAAGAATTGTCTTCATGATATTAGTACGGATGGCTATGGTTGTCCTTAAAATACCGTTATCAAAATAATTGAAATACCGATAACGATATAATTGAAATAGCGTTATTTTTAAAATGCCGTTACCGAAAGAATCTAACAAGATCTCAAAAAAAAATAAATAAAATCGCTATAAAAGAGTTATATTGTCTCAAAGTTTGATCATCAACTAGCCAATCATTACAACTCGAGCATAATGGGGCTGAAAATATCGGTGTGTACCGAAATAACGAAAAATATCGTTACCGAACTAAGTAAAATATTGATAACGCTAAAAACCCATTACCGAAATAACGGAACTATCGATATCCCTAAAAAACTCTTAACGAAATAAGAAAAATAACGCCGATTCGCTCAAGCAATTAAATTGCGGGAAAACTTGCTCATTGAAACTTTTCATAGATCCACTGGACATTATTCAACCAAATTCTGAAGATATAGAGAATTGAGAAGTGTTGATTATGTTTTTACCTTAACTCGCTCTCTTGTGGAAAGATATGCTACCAAAATTCAAACTTTGACAGAAAATATAAATTTTGTTTATTTTTATAGACATTTTCTGTTTAATACGGAGATTTTGGAGCATTTTTTTAAATTGTCATATAGCAACCCTGACATTATTTTTTAAAGAGCACTCGTAATTCTATAACAACTAGCCTCCATTGTTTGTTTTGAGTAAAAACGGAATAAATTATGGCATATATTCGTCTTTATGTATTTGAAAAATTCATGATCCGATCGTTCAGATTTTCAAAAATGTTATACAATCCATGAACTAATTTTTAGCAGAGAAATAAATAATCGTATTTTCTCATCAATATAACAATCAAAAATATAAAATTATAAGATTTTTTTTTTATAATAAATAGTTTTTGGAAAAGATCCCTCGAAAAACGTCAAAAATTGATTTTTTCAAATAATTCTTTGGCAACTCTGAATAATAGTTTTCCTCTAATTTTTATTAACGACTGTAGTCAAGATTTTTAAGTAATTTAGGAATTTTGAACTACTTAATTATCTCAAACCACCAAAGAAATATACCCAAAAGTAGTTTGTTGAAAACGGAACAGCTGGTCCATAATGAGTTAATATTTTAAACTCTTTACCAATAAAATTATTTATGAAACTCAACGGATACAAATTTTGTTATTTCTTACATATTGAATTAGAAATTATTCTAAATTCACTACTAAATCTGAGAAATTGTAACTGCAATTGTCTTACTATGGAAAATAAAAAAAAAAAAAACTGTGAATAATTATTTTAAAAATGACCTTTTAAAAAACTATTACATTTTATTAACAGTTGAATTCTTTAGTAATTAAAGAAGGAGTCTCCCTCAAAGTGGACAATTAAATCAAATGTTGTTAAATTTAACTGCTTAATATTGTTATATTTGACTGTTGTCAGTTGTTTGTTACTAAAAATTTCGGTAAATTTTAATAGATTTCCTACAAGGAAACTACACAGTGGTGAATCCTCTGATTTGAATGCAACTAGGATATGTGATAAAACAAATATTAGACACGTAGTTTTCTTAGGAGAGGGGTTAACAAGTGCGGTAAAAATTGCCCAATTTGACACCTAGTTCAAAAGTGACTCAACTCAAAATTTTAATTTTTCGGGTTTATTTGCTTAAAATATGCACAATACACGTGTTTATCTATATAAAAAATATCAGTGTATTTTGTTGTTGTTAACTGTTGCTAAAAAACAATTATGTCTTTCTTTATGTTTTAATTGGTATAAAGTTGCAAATATTTTTTTTCGATTTCTGAAAATTGAAAAATTTTGAGTTGAGTCACTTTTGAACTAGGTGTGCGATATATAAGTTATTAAACTATAGTCAAATTGGGTATCAGTTCAAAGGTACGCATCCACTGGTGTATAAGACATGTCCGTGTACGTCTGAACATTTTTGTTACTTAAAAAACATTTTTTTCTAATACCACATTTCAACCCCTAATTCTGCGATTGCGCACCTTTAAAAAAATACGTATCAAATATTTTTTTATCCTGAACAACATATCCAAGTTTCATTATAATCGGCGGATTCACCACTGTGTAGTTTCATTGTTAGTTAAAACTTTAGGGTCTAATTTAAAACAAATCCTTTCTTTTTTTAAGACAATTCTAATATAAAAATTTTCTCATTTCCTTCCATTTTAGGTAATCAATTTAATAATTCTAATCTTATACCGCATTGGTGACGGTGGTGAGTTCTTGGGTGTTGGTGGTGTTTGGAATTTAAATGAGGAAAAAAGTGCTGATGCTGAAATAGTGGCCTCGGGTGTAATGGTAGGATTCTTTATCTATACCGCTGTTCACACTATAGGATTTTTGTTTGGTACCACCAAACACAAGAGGTAAGAAAATTTAATCTTAAATTAATATCTAAGCAATTAAAAATATTTTATATTATATTTTTAGAGAATTATCTGACACCATTATGAATGTGGTAGGCACAATTATGTGGATAGCTGTAGGTGGTACTGCTCTTCATTACTGGAAGGGTTATATGAAGGATAATAATTTCCTATATGTAGCTTCTGAAAGACAAGTTGGTATTGCCATGGGTGCATTGTGTGTTATAGAGGGAGCTCTCTATCTATTGGATACCGTTTTGGCTTGTATACATTATTCAAAGGGGGATTATGATTATGTACAGTAAAAAACAAAGTCAAGAAAATTTAAAAGATGAAAAATCGAGGATCATAGAGAAGGATGCAATAATTTAAAGAAGGGAAAGAAGTTTAATTTTAACTGTACAACGAATACCTACACAGAAAAAAAAAATAATTAATTTGTATTGTTGTTCAATTAAAATTTTGTTAAATTAACACACAAATTAAAAGTGTTTACGAATTGAAATTTCCACAAAATAAAATTTTGTAAATTCAATTAAGTTGTTTGTGAATATGACAAAATGTTAGTTGACAGTAAGTCATTAATACAAATATTTTTTTCTGTGTAACATTTTTTTTTTCATATTTCTTTATATATTTTTAATTTTAACATAAGTTCAAATTAGTTTTAAAACTATTTTTTCGCCAAAATTTCTTTAAATACACTGAGAGAATTTTATGCATAATAATAATAATGTATTTTTGCATGAAATCAATTGAGTTGCGCTAGAGCTCGTTCATTGCAACTTTTGATTAATTTAATAAAAGTTTTCATTGAATTGTAAGAAAAATATCTTATTCGTTAAAAGTTCATTAAAAACTGATTTCATAAAAAATATCAAGCTTTTCATTGATTTTAAGACAATTTGTGTTTAAATTAACATTGATTTAATGAAAAATTTAATTATTTTTCGTACAACTAAATTCTTTCTGTGTAGTTAAGCATTTTCAAAAAACCCCCCACAAAAAACAGTTACAAATGAATGAAATTATTTAACACATGAAGAGTTTTATTTTATAAAATAATTAATTTTAAAAATAATTTCTTTAAACATCAATAATTTTTTTTAATATTTAATAAAGTTTTATTATATTTTTTTAAGTTAAAACCAACATTAAGATCTATCTATTAAAATTTATTTCAAATAATTTCTTAAACGCATTTCATTTTCTTAATAAAATAACATTTAATTAATTTGAGTATTTGAAATTTATTCCATAGAGTCGCTGTATTGTGAGTCAAGTTTAATTAAGAAAAAACGCCAAAGAATTTAATTTAATTGTCAACATTAACAATCAGCATCATCATCACGATCTTGATCGATAAAATTGGGTTAAATTTATAGAGATAAATATTGTAATTACAAATAAATTGAAATTTATTTAAACATATGTTGATATACAAATCGACTGTAACAAACTTTCTGTTACAAAAAGAGTTCAAGGTTAGAGTAAAAAGTTCAATGAATTTAGAAAAAGTTCTAATGAGAAAAAATGTGATGCTTTAGATATAATAGTTAGTTAAAATTAACAAAATTTGTATTAAAAAAGTCTTGAAATCTTTATTTTATGACTGTATACTAAAATGAAGTGAAATTCAGCAGAACAAATAGTTTGCATAAGCAAACTAGGGCTGATATATCAAGGGGTCCTATGTGGTGGCATAATGATGCGCAATTTTTTATTTTAAACTTTCACTACAAACATTTTTTTAAGCTGAATTACGAAAAAAAAACTAAATAAACTAAACTTTTAATTCAGCCAAAATAAACCTAGCTGAATTAGATTTTGGTGCTTCGAATTAAATCAATTTCATTTAACATCCATTCTACATATTTATGGCAGTTTTAGGAAGAGATTCAGCAAAATTATGTTTATTACAAAAGTTGTACTATTCAGCTACGATTTATACAAAACAATTAAATTGCTTAACTAAAATTATTATTTTAAAGTTCTGAAATTGTACTTTGCTACAGCATCATTATAAAAATAGTTAGTTTAGTCAAACCTTATCAGCTGAAGAATTCAAAACTGTCAACAGATTTTTTTTAACTGAATACAAAAACAACATAATTCTGCTGAGAAGTCTTTGCTTTCATTCTTCTACATTGCAATATTTTGTAAACCATTTAAAATTTAATATACCTTGATATTTTAAATTTATAACGAGCTTTCAACCTCCGTATATTTACAAAAATAAAGCAAATCAAACATATTAGCTACACTCAAAAAAAAAAGTTTGTAAAGTCAGCAAAAAAGTTTGCTGTGTCAGCAAAATTTTAGTCAGGAGGGTGCTTGCAAAAAAAATTGCTAATGTCAGCAATTTTTAGCAGCTTTACTTACATCAATTATTGTCTAAATGATGCTATCTTTTAAAGGACGCAACAGCCGAAGATAATTATAGAAACGAAACGAAAAAATAAACAAACACAAAACAAAAAAAAACAACCCTTTTTTGCAATAAGAAAAGGGAACCATAAAAATCTACCTAAGATGTGTGTCTTTGTCTTTCGCTTTACTCTGTCTACATGTCTGTATATGTTTGCTTGCAATTTGACCACACTAGATTGTTAATCTATAAACATTTAGTTTAGAAATACATATTAAATTTAAATATTTGATTTTGTCTTTAATTTAATATTATAATAGACAATTATTTTCACAAGCCGGTGACAACGCAAAATTTAAGTTGTTTTAATCCTCAATTTTGTTTTATGCATGAAAAACAGATACAAAAACTTCCATGGTTGATTTTTTTATATGTCTTATTAGAGTTGTACTTTTTAGTATCATTTTCCTTTCTCTACTACATCTTGACATGCCGCGACATCTACTTCATTCTGCGTATATCTTTCAATCTGGTTGTCGTCCACACTATTAATGTGCTTATCAGCACAATTTTTTTTTAGCAAAATTAATTAGTAAAGCATTAGTATAAAACTGTTAAGTGCTGAATAAGTATAACAAAAATTTTAGCTGAAAACACGATTTTAGCAAAAAATTTTGCTAAAAAATAGTATACCTGATTTACAAGACGTTTTACTAACTTTTCTACTAACTTATTTTTTTTGAGTGTAGGTTGATACTAGTATTTCGAGCTGGCTAAAGATCTAATCAGAACCCGAAGTTTTAGAAAAGCTAGAGTCTCTATAATAGGCAGAACTTTAACAAAAAAACTATTAATCATCAATTCTTGTCTTCTTAGTAATCAAGCACGTGGTTAGGGTCTTTTCCTAACAAGCAGCATGACGTTACTAAACTTTGAAGACCAAAAATGTTCTATTTATATAAAAAATATTAAAATGTATTGATAACACATATACATAATAATAATTAAAAATTATAAAACTCAGAGTTAGTGTCCGACCGAACTCACTTTTTTTTCCGAAGCCAAATTTTAAATGTTCTGTCGAAGCCGTAGCCTAACTTTTTAATATACTTTTTAATTTGATTAAAACGTGAATTTCGTGAATTTATTGATATCCCGCGTCATCGACTTCATTCTGCGTATATTTTTTATCGTCCACACTATTAATGTGCTTATCAGCCTAATTTTTTTGCAAAATATTATTAGTAAAACATTAGTAAAACATCAGTTTAAAACAGTTAAGTGCTGAATAAGTATAACTAAAACTTAAGCTGAAAATATAATTTTAGCAAAAAATTTACTGAAAAGAAGTATAGCTGAGTTGCAAGACGTTTCACTAACTTTTCTACTAATTTTTTTTTTTTTTTGAGTGCACTTGAATATTTCTCTTTATTACAAGAGTTGTACTTTTTAGTATCATTTCCTCGTCACTACTACATCTTTTTGGTTTTCGTCCACACTATTAATGTGCTTTTTAACAAAAATTGTTTAGCAAAATAAATTAGAAAAACATTAGTAAAATATTAGTAAAACATTAGTTCAAAACTGTTAAGTGTTGAATAAGGATAACTAAAACTTTAGCTGAAAACACAATTTCAGCAAGAAATTAGTTGACTTACACTCATAAAAAAAAGTTTGTAAAGTCAGCAAAAAATTTTGCTGAGTCAGCAAAATTTTAGTCAGGAGGATGCTAGCAAAAAAGTTGCTAATGTCAGCAAAATCTTTTGCTGAAAATCAGCGAGCTGATTTTTAGCAAAAAAATTTGTAGATTCAGCAAAAGTTTTGCTAACACTTAGTAGATTAGAAATAAAAAAGCGTTGGTAAAAATTAATAAATTTTTTGCTGAATTTTAGTAGACTGAAAAAAACGCCAAAAATTTGTAGAATAATTGTAATTTAGTTAATTTATTTGCTGAAAATCATAAAACATATTTTTGTGATTCTTTTAAAAATAATTTACTATAATAACGAAATATAACAATTTTAATTTTCCCACATTGACGACATGAATTAATTTAATATCTGAAAATATATAGAAATAAATATATATAACATAACAAAAATTTTCTTTCAACTACTTACATCAATGGTTGTCTTAATGATGCTATGACGAAACTGCCGAAGATAATTCTAGAAACGAAACGAAAAAATAAACAAAACAAACGAAACGAAAAAACAACCCTTTTTTTGCAATAAGAAAAAGAAACCTTACAAATCTACGTAAGATGTGTGTTTTTGTCTTTCTCTTTACTCTGTCTACATGTCTGTATATGTTTTTTCATGGTTGATTTTTTTACTTGTCTTGTTAGAGTTGTACTTTTTAATATCATTTTCCTCTTCTCTACTACATCTTGACATGCCGCGACATCTGCTTATCAGCACAATTTTTTTTAGCAAAATTAATTAGTAAAACATTAGTATATTAGTAAAGCATTAGTATAAAACAGTTAAGTGCTGAATAAGTATAACAAAAATTTTAGCTGAAAACACAATTTTAGCAAAAATATTTGCTAAAAAATAGTATACCTGATTTACAAGACGTTTTACTAACTTTTCTACTAACTTAATTTTTTGAGTGTACAAGACGTTTTACTAATTTTTCCAATCACTTATTTTTTTGAGTGTACATTTGAATGGGGTTTTTCTAGCTAAATTGATTATTAGCTCCGCTAAATTATATAAATGTGTGTTATTTACAAATATTGTTTGATTATACTTAAACTCTTAATATTATCCAGCTGAATTACAAACGTTTTACATAATATATAAAGGGTCCGCCATCTAACGTTTTTTTTTCAACTATTGCTTATTTCGTGAATGGTAACACTAAGCTCATGTCTGATTTGACAGATAATTAGTTTTATCCTTCCGCTGAACGAATATGGTTGTGTATACGCTTGAACAACGCTGGGAAATATTGCGACATCACTTTGAAAATCATGGTAATGTTGCAGAATGTGTGCGAAAATTGAGTACGGATTTTGGAAGAAGAGAAGCACCGTCAGCTCCGTATGTTCGTTATCTTGTGAAAAAAGTGAAAGAAACTGGCATCCTCATCGATAAACCAAAGCGTGAAAAACCAACAAGCCAGAGACAATTGACGCTTTTACGGATAATATTCGTGAAGCCATTGGTGAAATACAGCTGCACACAATCGATAATGTGCTTAAAAATTGGACCGATCGTGTAGGCTACTGCATGGCCAGCCGAGGCTGCCATTTGAATGAAATTATTTTCCATTATTAACCGGAAGGATTGTACTTTCAAATAAAAAAAGAAATTTGAGAAAATATTCAGTAGTTTTTGTTTTATAGCATTTTCAAGTTATTTGGCGGACCCTTTATATAATATAGCTGAATTATAAAAAAAAATTGTATCACACATTGATTCAACTAAAATAAAGTTAACTGTTTTAGAATTATATGCTCAAATTAAGCTTTAATAACGCTAAAAAAAACTGTTTTTATCCAGCTAAGTTATAATTCAATGCCTTTAAATTGTTACATCTTCCCGATTAAAAAAAAAACTGATATGAAGCTTTATATAGTTTTATCTAATTTAATATGACCACACACTTAAGTATAAAAAATTTTATCCAAAAAATGGCCTCTTTAAATTGTATGACATAAGACCGAATTGTATCATATTCGATTTACTTCGATACAATTAGAAGTGATTTGATATAGTTTTGCCGAATTTTGTCCTCACACAATTTAATCAAATGATATCTTATACTATAAGATAATATAATAGAATATAATATGGTCTACATATTATTTTAAATAAAAATAATATCGTATGGTTCCTTCCAATTTAAAATTTTCACTCATGGTCCCGGGTTCGATTCCCGGTGACGTCAACATCAATTTAGAAAAATAATATGTATGAGTTTTCTATCACTTATATGTATCGCTGCGCCCACCTTCGGTGTTCCCATAGCACTTAACCCCACCGAAGTAAAATAATGAATCAGGGCTATGAAACAAAAAGCTTCAATAAATTCGCCAACTCTACATCAGGTGGCGAGCAACAACTGTTCTAAGACTTATCATCTCGCGCAATTACAGTGTTGCCATGTTTGAAGCCCTTCATCTATCACCACCTTTCATCTCTCCACTATACCCTTTCCAAAGAAAGCAACACATTAATTAATAGGAAGAATTTCCTGAGTGTTGCTTCTCTTTTTATAAAAAAAAAAAAAAAAAAAAAATATGGTAACAATTTCAAATAAATGTTAAAGTGTTCTATTTGATATGCAGAAAATCTGTAATTGATATTGAAAATTTTCATTTGTAATTAAAGAAGTTAGAAATTACAAATGAAAATATCATTTTAAAATATTTGGATAAATCAATTACATTAGAAATTTTCCAAATTGTTAATTGCAAACAACAATTTAACATGTCCAAACAGAAATTTAATGTTCAATTTAAAAGTGCCATTAAACACTTCAGATTCGATGTAAAACCAAAATTTTAATATAACACCATATATAATTATATGTAACATTGTATTAAGCCATATAAAATTATACATTAAATCATGCTAATAAATATAAAGGGTGTTTTATACAGGTATAGAACTTTAAGTTGGCAACACTTTTTTAACTGGCGGACATTTTGTCAGCTGTTAAGTGATTTATGTTTAGTTTGGTTTAGCATTTCATCATGAATAGACAATAACAACGCTTCCAAATTGTGCAAATTGTGCAAATTTATTTTGAAAATCATGGATCTGTTCGAAATACGTATCGCGCACTACGACCATTTTACGGTCAACATAATCATCCATCAGAACAATTAATTCAATTAACCGCTATAGAGCTTTACCGCTATAGAGCTTTATTCTGACTTTTTCGTTCGTCAATTGAACAACCATGATGTGCAGAAGCTGTGTTTAGCTGAATTCGATTTCCTTAAAAATCATTTAGCTGAATTAAATTGTTTATTTTCAATTGCCCTTAAATAAATAATAAAATCACAAAATATATAATTTACGGCCCCTCAAAAATTTGCCTCGCATTTTGAAGTCACCGAGTTAAATGCCAAAATAATATATAATATGAAAATGGGATTGATGAAATTTGTGTTTCTGTTGTTGGAAAAGTTTTATAAATTACAAATTCGCTAACTCACCTGTACTTTTACTGGACCATCAACCGCATCTTGGCCTACTGGCGTTGCTCCCGCACTCATATGACTGCAACCGCGCTTATAATGAGGTCTTTTCGTATGCGTTAAAGGTGTTGAAGCTAAATCTAAAATGTCCACTAAATCACTATCTAATATATACGAATTACGCGACATATCATTAAGTAGTTCTAGCTTGCGCGAATCTAAACTTTCACGATAGACATTTCGCGGTTTATCCAAATTATGCTCATAATTTGGATCCATACAAAAACTATTACGCGAAGCACTACGACGCTTAGCCAATTCTCTGGCAGAACCATGAAGTGATGAAGATGTCTTACGACGTCTAACAACCGTTTGTGGTGTAACAAATGGTGAGGGAGTCGTGGCATTTAAAGGAGTGCTGGGTGAGGCTAAAATGTAGGAACAGTTGTCCAATATCAAAGAAGAATCCTGATGTAAGGAGGAATTTATCGAAGGATCCATTAAACTAATTTGCGATAATTTACGTTCCAATTGTTTTTCATAAACATTAAATTTATCATAATCTATAAAGGACATATTTTCATAGCTAACCATATTGTCGACTGCCTGCAAGGATTGCAGCGAGGCACGCCATTTGTCATTAAGTTTATCCTTTTTCTTTTCGGTGGTTATGCCAAATGTAGTTTTAAATGAGGAAATTAAAGTAGATGATCTACGTTTTTTAAAGTTAGCTACAGGATCAAATGTAGAATCGGCCGATAATACTGGAGTAGAAGTTTTACGTGGTTGTTCCAATATATTATTCTCTATGGGTGTAGAGGTTGTCGGTACCTGTATTGATGTAGGTCTTTGGGGTGTATTTTCGGCAGTTTCTAAGGAATTTTTTCTAGGTGAGGCTGGTGACATAGGATCCTCTTCCGATAATTGTTCCAATTGTGGTTCTATAAGACTACGACGATTTGTACGTCGGGGTAATATCATGGAACGACTTCGGGAAAATGTAAAAGGTAATTCTTTATCATCTTCGATTTTATTTAAACTTTCCTTACTGCTAGTTATAGAATTGATAAGTTTGGAAAGTTTACCCTTTAAAGAAAAACTACCCGATCTTTCGAATTTTGGAGCTCCCGGTAGTATCGAAGAATTTGCATTAATCACTTGTTTTTGTAGCTTTTGTTGTTCATAGTATTCCCGTAGTTTTTGACTAACATTATTATTATTTTCTATAACATTATTGTTATTATTGTTAATATTATTGTTATTAAGATTAACTGAAGTTGCTTGATTTTTGGTAGTTTTAGCATTTTGCAATGAATTTTTTTGATTTTTATTAATTTCTTCAGTTTCTTCTTTAGTTTTTTGTAACTGCTGCTTTTTTCACCAATTTTTGTTGTTTCTTTTGAGCCTTATTGGCTGCTTTCGTATCACGTGAAGCATTCATAGTGCCACAGAATTTTTAACCGACTGAGAATTACAACATATAATTGATTATATGAAGAACACAAGCGAAATATCCAACATTGATAACTGAAATGAAAAGGAATTAAAATAAAAATGTTATAATTTGTATAAAATAGAGATACATTTTTAAATATATTTAAAAATAAAATATTTTTAAATTATTTTATGTGGAAAAGAATTCGGAATGATTTGACAATCGTTTATGATACATACACACAGAAAAATAATGGGGTAACTGAATTGTAAATTCTATATTGGTTGATACAACCAACAAATTTGGTTGAGGCATCCAAATTGGGATAGAGCACCTGAATAACTTAGGTCCTGGTACTGAAATTTAGTTGCATCAACCGAATTTAGTTGCGTCAACCAACAATTAGTAGTACCAACCGATATTTTAAAAAATACTACAAAATTATTTAATTTTTTTAAATTATTTTAATGCAGAAAAAAAAAAATCGGAATGATTTGACGATCGTTTACGATACATACATACACACAGAAAAATGATTTCGAATTTTAAATCTTATATTGGTTGATACAACCAACAAATTCGGTTGAGGCATCCCAATTGGGATGGAACTCCTGAACAATTTTTCTCTGTGTATATAGATATGTAGAAATAATCAAAAAAAATCTCTTTATTTTAATGAAATTTTTTGCTGGGTCATTTTGGAATAGGTTTCCGTGACTTGGATATTACTTATAAAAATTAATGTAGGGCATTTGAAGATTCCGCAAAACCGATGAAAACAATTTTATTTGTTTTCTGCTTATCAACCCGAAGTTTTGGAAAAAAAAACTTTTTCTCTCTCAATTAGGGTTGCCATTCGTACTGTTTTAAACAGTACATGTACTGTTTTTTGAAAAATGTACTGTTTTATTCACAACACCTAAAACAGTACGCAAAAGTGCTGTTTCTTTGGATTTGTACTGTTTTTGTACTGTTTTTTTGTATATTTCACATATTTTCATATAAACAAGTTTTTTTGCGTGTACAAAGAATATATATTTTTTTAACCATGTTTTTTTTCGTGTGTACAATAGTTTTTTATATAAATTTTTTGAATCTCCCTGTATTAATTCCACTTCGTTTCTTTGTACATATATAAGTTTGGTTTGTTTACTTTTCAAGCAATGGATGTTTGTAAACACAATTTTTTTCATGACACTGCCCAATGCAAAAAGTAATGGCGTCCAAACTAATAATTTTAGCCAATTTGACGAAATTTAGTCAATTTGATGAAATTTAGTCAATTTTACTTCTTAGAGGATGTAAACTTGACGAAATTTTGTTGATTTGAATAAAATTTGTTAATCTTAAAAAAAAAATTGACAAAATTTCGTTAAAGATCTACAAAAATGTTTTTGTTGATTTTACCTACGCTATTTGGTTTGGTGTATTAACTTATTTTACGTAAATATGTGATGTATTGAAGTAAAAGTTATGTTAACAATAAATACAAAAATGTACTGTTTTTTTTTTTTGAAAAGTACTGTTTTTTTTCATCAATGTACTTTTTTTTCACTTTTCAAATATGGCAACCCTACTCCCAATTCACATTTTTCACCTCAACTTTGTTAAGGAGAAACCCATAAACACTGTTGTAATTCAGAACAAATTAACTTTTTTTGCTTATCAAATTAATAACTATAAAAATGTCGTTATTCTAAAAAATATATTTTGAAATCATTAATAACAAAACAGAAAAAAAAAAACTTGAACTAAAACAACATTATTTTTTTACTGATTAGATTTGTTATAAATTTAGTGGGATTTTTCTTTTGTCTCGTTATGGATTCGAAATTTTGCGAAATCAATTATCGATTCATATTTAGTTACCATGAATTGTATGTTTAAAGTACAACAAAAATAGTTGAAACGAAAATAATGAATAGATATAGCCAGAAAAAAAAAAATTGATAAGAAATTGTGATACTTCAGTAATTCTTATCTAGCTAAAAGGCCTCTTAATTGACAATATCTACTAACAACAAAAATAAATAGAAATTCTTTAATGAAAAGATCACCGTCAAAACAAAAAGCATACATCAAATTAAACAATTACCGTACTGAGAAATTAAGCTAAATAAGCTTTTTCGCTGTTACACACTCAACGGAAAAGCTTCATCGTATTTCTGACTTGTTTCACAGATATTCCTGCAATGTAACGTTTCATAGTATTTATGAAACATATCATAAAAAATAAAACCAATTTCATCATATTTATGAAATGATATTTTGTATTAGGAAGGATATTTTGTACTAGTAAGAATGTCATAATTTTTGAGTAAAAATAAAATTGCATAGAGATCATAATATTGTCTTTATATTTCTTGTTGTTAAGGATTATTTCTTCAATATTCATAAAATTGTTAAATTGGATGAAAATTTATAAAACTTATTCTTGTTTTTCTCTGCACTCATTGAAAAAAACTTCTTCATATTGATGAAATTGCTTTATAAATGTATTCAGATATAATATTATTTTAAAGAGAATTAATATAATAAAACATTTCGGAATATTAATTGATGTTTTTAAATAGAAAATTATATTTTTTAGTTTCAAATGGAAATTTTTAACTTCAATTCGTTTTAACATTAATTGTTGTACAAAAATATTTATGAAACATTTCATCCTATTTATGAAATGTGTCATAATATTTATTAAGCACTTCATAAAAAGTTATAAAGTTATTATTAAAGAAGTCTGTCATCAATTTGCTCTTTTATATCACAACTTCATAAGTCTTACATTGGACGAAATTCAATGAAGTTCATAAATATGATGAAGCTTATTCTCTAAGTGGGGATGCAGTTTTCATAAAAATAAAGACTTGAAGCACTTAAAAAGCTGTTTTCAAAGTAAAACAAGTTTAAAGTTTGAAATGTACAAAAGCTTTTTCATAACTAAACTCGAAAATAATTGGTATTTAAAAAGCTTTTCTAACTAATAATAAACCAACTTTCATAAAAGCTTAAAAATACATAAAACTTAAAAAAGCTATATATATCATTAAAAATTTTTGGCAAAAGCTATGAGAAATATTAAACTATTCATCTTTTCGGATATTTGAAAAGATTAATTTTATTATGTGAAAGCTTCTCCGGAAACAAACTTTTTTAGTTTAAACAGAATTATTTACAAAAAAGCAAAAGAGCAAATACATATTTTTAATCTGATAAAGCTTTTGTATACGAAAAACTATACAAAAATCAAAAAGATTATTTTAAAATAAAAAATATTAATAAATTCGAAAATTTATATGAAAGCTTTGCGATATACTCAAACTTTTATATAACCAGATTTAAAAACGGTTTACTAATTTAAAGCTTGTTTTAATAACAAGTGCTTAAGACAGCTCTCGGAAAAGCTTAAAGTTGCATCTAATTTCATAAAAGCTGTTATCATTATTTGTAAGCCATTTAAAAATCATATTAAGAATATGGCTATATAAAAATTAAAAACGTCTTTCAAAATTAAACAATATTTGAAAAAATCTTTAGTCTTAGCAGAACCCAAAAGCGTTTCTTTAACAATTTTTTATATTATTGATATGCCAAAAAGCTTTTATATTTTCTAATACAAAAAATTAAAGGATTTTAATTATTAAATATTTTTCTTAGATAGAGGTTTTACACAAGCTAAGTGCTACAGAGAACTTTAACAGCTTCTTACAAAATAAAACATATTTTAGAAGTTTAATGCAAAAGCGTTTATGTAACAAAATTATACAAATTTAAAGATTTTTAGAGTCATTGCACTAAGTATTTTAAAAAAGTTTTATAAAAGCTTAGAGGCACAAAGTATTAAAAAAGTTTTTATTTTCAAGTTTTTTTAAGTTTTAAAAAAACATGCCATAAAATTACCTCAGCTTATCTAAATACCAATATTTTAATATTAGCTAAATTGAATAAAGTCATAAATTTTGAAATGCTTTTAGATCCTAAAAGTTTTTTTAAGCATTTAAAACAACATCAAAAAAGTTCTAAAAATCATATCTACAAAACAGAAAAACTTCTTTCATAGGTTTCAATTTTCAAAGAATTTTAAAATTACTTAAAAGCTTAGCCGGATACAATTTTGATTTAAGTTTAAGAAAGCATAATTGAACAGAGAAATTAAATTTAATATATGTTTTCTTTAGAAAAAGCTTTGTTCAACGGAGCACTTTAAAAGCTGCTTTCAAAATAAAAGTTTTAAATCTTTAAATATTACAAAATAGCTTTTAATGTTATAAGCTTTGGATGTTATAAGCTTTTTTTAATTATAAATTTATCTACAAGTTTAGCCTTGATAAAAAATGGTTTAGTTTTAAAAAGTTTTTCAATACAAAACCTTTCTTAAAATATCAGAAGATAATAATGCAACAGTCTTGCCGAATTTAAAAG
This sequence comes from Delia radicum, assembly GCA_021234595.1. NCBI lineage: Eukaryota > Metazoa > Arthropoda > Insecta > Diptera > Anthomyiidae > Delia > Delia radicum. The sequence continues at coordinate 219,706,378 of CM037853.1, read as the reverse complement.
TTACTGTAAACGTTCAACATAAAAATTACTTAATAGATTTTTTAGAAAAAGCTTTTATTTTTTATGTTATAATGCAAAATTTTTTTAAAAATGAGAGCATTATGTGAAACTATTCGTATTAAATACATTTTATATACAAAACGTTAAAGGAAATTATATTACAGCTTTGAGGAACATAAAGACCTTAAATATAACTGTAAATTACTTCATTAGAACATTCTTTTAAAAGCTAAAAACTATAAGCATTGTCAAAATAAAACTTGACTACAATTTTAAATTTTCGAAAATTTCGAAACCTAAACGAAAACATTAAAAAAAATCAAAATATATCTTATTAAATCTAAAAATATAATTTATTGTTAAGTTATTTTTAACAGAGCACTGAACTTGTTTTTTTACGTAGTCATTGACTAAATTTTATAATAATTTATCAATAGAAACATTAATTTTTATTAAGTGTCAATGCTAAAAATAGATGATGATATATTAAATTAAATAAATATTTAAAAATAATAAGGGAAGGGGAACTAAGGTTTTTTAAAATAATAATTTAAATACGATTGCCAGGAAGCTTTATTGTTAAAGTAAGTGGAATTTATATATCTTAACAGCTTTAATTTTTTGCTGTCGAAAAAATGAATTTTTTTCTAAGTTCCAAAACCTGATTTTAAAAAAATATATTTTGCAATAGTGCACCTGTAGTTTTACTTTTCCACACACTTATTATATTTTCACAAATTCATAAAAGCGCGTAGTTTTTAATTTTTACTGTAGTTTGTACATTTTTATGGTATTTTTTTTTTATCAGTTTTACCTGTAAAAAACTGATAAAATTCCTATATAGATGTTGTCTATAATTTTGTTCTTTTATGACATAAAAAAAAAAAAACAGATAGCAAAAGTCAACAATTCTGTACAATATTTGTACCTAAAAAATGATCACCAGTCGTCAATTGAAGTAAAACATAAATGCAAGTAGCAAAACAAAAAGGGGAATTTTACAACGAATAAATGATTTGCTACAAAGAGGAAGGGATTTTTAAACGAAATTATTTTCGTTAGGCTTTTGATTATACTAATGAGGAATTAAGCTTTTCAAAAGCTTAAATTGCTCATTATGAAATTCCTTTATACATTTTAAAATACCCATCGAACAACTTTTTTAATGTTAAAAGTGTTGCTTTTCTATTTTTATCAGATTTCCTTAAGTAACTTCTTATTGACTGAAAACAAAAACTTTAAAGCTTTTTTTATTAAATTTTTTTAAAGAAGGGAGAAGTCTCTTTCACTTGAATTCTATATCAAATTACAACAACTTGCATTTAGTGCAATTGACAAATAAAATAATACTTATAAAAATGGAACATGTTTATGCGCCTTTGTATTTGCAGTTATCGAAAGCTTAAAATAAAATGATTTTAAAAGAGCTTATTAAAAGTTGTTTGAAATAATTATGTACAAAAATCTTAAGTTTTTAACTAAACAAATTAGAAGCTTAATAAATGAGCTTATGAAAAGCTTTTTAAAATTAAAAAAAAATCGTACGTTCTTAAGTGAAAAATAAAAGCTTTGTAAAAGAGTCTTCAACTTTTGTAGTTTTATTCTAAAAGCTCCCAAGCATTTCTTTTAATTTTAGATTGTTGAGTGCCAAAAGTTATGTGAATTTTTTTGAGAGCTTTTTAAATAAAAATTTTTAAATATTGAATTGTTAATTATTTTGATATTTTTACGCTTTTTATGTGTTTTTATTATTTTTTAAAACTTTTTTGCGCTCATCGAAAGCCTTTTTAAATTATAACTAAAATTTTTGGTTTTTAACCGAAAAAAAATAAAAAAAATTTAAGAGATTATTTAATATTGTTTTTTTAAGCAAACAAAAGTTTCTAATACTTTTAAAAATTAAAGGGGCTTACTAAAGACTTTTTCAAATGAATACAAAAATGTTAAGAGTATTAACTGAAAAATTTTAAAAAGAGTATTTTACAGATTTATTTCAAAAGCTCTAAAGCATTTCTTTTAACTACACTACTCAACAATTTTAAACTTTTTGTAGAAACTGTCTTTGAAATACATATTTTGTAATGGACTTAAGTACTCTTAATTCAAATATGTCGAAATTGTTTTCTTTTTACAGTTTTTGAAATATCGCCGTTGTTATGTTTTTATCGTTTCAACAATTTTTGTGTATATTTTACTTAATTTTTCGAAATTTTATTGCAAAATACTGAAAACTTTTATGAGAATATAAATCTACACAAATTTATTTTAAATCTTAGTATAATCATGTCTGTGTTTGTATGTAGTTGACAATTGTACTTTTTTAGTTTTATCCTTATAAATTTTATAACCAGATTAAATAATATATATTGTCAATATTTTTGGAGCTTTTCAAACAAAAAAAAAAACAGAGATCTTTCGAAATAAAACTACACAAGCTTAAGACTTAAGTTTAAAGCTTTTAATTTTTGGAGTTAAAAACTTTTTTAATAAGCTTTCGATATGTGGCTAATTTTTTTAAGTTGTAGGAACATTTATTTTCATAAAAAAAAACTTTTTTAAAAGCTTTTATTTTTCAGTTGAAAGCATAAAATACTTTCCTTTTTCCAAAAAGCTTTAGATATTATTTTTAGTTTTAGAAACTTTAGGTTGAATCTAAAAAGCTTTTATATTTTTCAGTTGAGAGACGAAAATTTTTGTACTAATTTTAAAAAGCTTCCAAGTTTTAATTGCTTGATATTTTTATTAACTTTTACTTGCTATAAAACAAAATTATTAAAAAAAAAACTCTGGATTAAATTGTAAAAGGGCCAGGAAAAACTTAAAAGTTCTATTTAAAAAAAAAAGTATTAAAGAGAATTAATAAAGTTTCTAGTAAATCGTTTTTCTTAAGACTTTGTCATAGTTTTTGGTATGTTTGAAGAAAATATTGGAGATTTTTCATTGAAATATTTTAAAATGTATTCGTTAAATGAATATTTTTCCAATAGAAAGAACTAACAATGCCTTTAAAGTGTAAGTAGGGTATTCGGTAGCTTTAATGGCAGTAAACAATAAAATTAAAGAGCCAATTGAGTAATACTTCAAAACTAAACAAGATAAATGTTTAACAAAAATAAACAAAAAGTTAAACAATATTAATATTACAGTTAATAGTGCAATTAATTAAACTGACTTTAGGAAAAAAAACTTCCATAATTTTAGACAAAATTAAATCAAAGGGGAACACAAAGTTTCATAGCGGCTAAAGAATACTGCACTCAAAGGAAACGCTGCATCATATTTATGAAAACTTTATAAATATGATGAAAGCTTAACTTTTTTTCGACCAATGAAACTGTTGCGTAAAAATATTGTTCAGGTGATTTGTTTTAAAACACCACCCGGATCTGATTCAATTTTCATACCGATGTGTGTTAGTGCTTCACTAAATTTTTACTTTTTAACCTACATATCTCTTTCGGATTTCAGAATATCAGGATACCATAAAAAAAAATATTTATGACATTTTTGAAGAAGTAATGATTGAATTTTTTTTTTATTAATATTCATGAAAACTTTCATCATATTTATGAAAACTTCATAAATATGGCAATATTTCAAAAAATGTAAATGAAACTGTTTCATAAATATGATGAAACTTTTTCAATGACTGTAGTCTTTCGAAATCACAAAATTTTGATTAAATCAGCCATTGTGTAATTTAAAATTCTAGACACCATAATGTCTACTAAAATCAAATTATGCTTATTTTAAATTCCTATAACGATTTTATTTAGATGTTTGCTAATAAATAAAACATTTACTTCATGGATGGTAACCGATTCGATGTGGGTATCGGTAAGGGTAACACTATTTTCGTTTATTTTGGTAACGATATTTTAGGGGTAAAGATATTTCAGTTATTTTGGCAACAGTCTTTTTAGCGTTAACGGTATTTTACTTATTTCGGTATCGGTAGTTTAGCGGTGACGCTATTTTAGTTTATTTCGATAACGTTGTTTTAGGGATAACAGGATTTAATTTATTTCGGTAACGGTATTTTAAGGCTAACGTTATTTAAGCACCCAGAAAACAGTCTCAGTTGTGGCCTCCGAATTTGTTGTCAATCGAATTCTGCCGGTTACGACAAATATCGTAATGTTAAATTATAGTTTTAGTCGTGAAAGCTTATATTCTTCAGTTGCCAAACATAATATTACATTCAAAATAAATATTATTACGTTCCACAAAATTTTACTGAAATTAAAAAAACTTTTCTGATTTATCTGGTATTGAACCGTGGCCTTTCGATTAATAGTCCTAATGATTGCACAGCAATCAGTTTTAATTTGAATTGTCTTATTTGCTGTTTAAACATTTGAATATTTTATTTTCAATTTATAACGAGCTTTCAACCTCCGTATATTTACAAAAAATAAAGCAAATCAAACATATTAGCTAGGTTGATACTAGTATTTCGATCTGGCTAAAGGTCTCATCAGAACCCGAAATTTTAGAAAAGCTAGAGCCTATATAATAGGCAGAACTTTAACAAAAAACCTATTAATAATCAATGTTGCTCCATTCTTGTCTTCTTAGTAATCAACCACGTGGTTAGGTCTTTTCCTAACAAGCATCATGACGTTACTAAACTTTGAAACTTTTATTTTAATTAAAAAAAACTTTTTGTGTTTCTTTTTTGCGAGATTTGAACTCGGAAGTTCGGAGTACATGGCAAACTATCTACAACCTACACCACAAACACTTATAAATGTTGAGTGCTAAATTTTTATTTAAATATTTTGTTAGGAAAACAAACATTGTCTCAAATCCGTTTACCAATGACAATCATTAGTTGCCTCCATATACAATGCAATCCATATATATAATATATTTTGTAACTTAGAACTTATTTATTGTAAATTATTTTTAAAAGAATCACAAAAAAAATTTTAGGATTTTCAGCAAATAAATTAACTTAAGTATAATTTTTCTACAAATTTTTGGAGTTCTTTTCAGTCTATTAATATTCAGCAAAAAGTTTGTTAACGTTTAGCAAGGATTTTTTAATTTTTAATCAAGTAAGTGTTAGCAACGGATACTGAACCTATAACCTGGCATATTTGATTGCGAATACCGTATTTGCAGTAACCACTTTTGATTATCGACAATTTTTTTTTTTTTTAATTTGATAGATTTTACCAATTCTCTTGTAGTATCACAAAATAAATGGTTGCTTCCATCGTACACAAATACTAATCAAATTTTATTTGAAAATTTGATTGGAAATACCAATAATTGGATAAATGGATTGTTTTTTAGTGTTCCTTTTCTCTCTTTTTATTTTGCAGTACAGTATTTTTGCTTTATTAATCGATTATTGGTAGTTCCAAATAAAATAACGTCCTATCAAATAAATTTTAATGGTTTTGACCGAATTCCAACCAATCCTTTTTATTGGTAAGTTATTCGGGTAATGTCAATGCACATCGAAAATTTTGAGCCCCGTTATGCCAGAATTCTAATGACTAGCGAGATTTTGATATATCTATTTACAGCGATTATTTTTCTTGAGTTTTTTAGATTATTTCGGTAACGGCATTTTAAGGATAAAGCTATTTAAATTATTTCGGTAACGGTATTTTAGCGAGATAACGGTATTTTAGTTATTTCGGTTATGGTATTTTAAGGATATTGGTATTCTAGGTTTATCGGCAACGGTATTTTACGGATAACGGTATTTAAATTTTTTCGGTAACGGTATTTAAGTGACAACGATAGTAAGTTGAAAGGGTTTTGAATCGATAAAGGTATTTTAGCGGTACTGCCTGCCATCCCTGATTTATTTCAATTTAAAGTTTACGATTAGGTACCATATTACAAATTTTATTATTTCAATCTCGATCATCATCATCAGTACGGTTGGGTCTTACTTGTTAACAAATTGTTGTAACATTTAAAACGTGTAATGAATATTAATCAGAATTTGGTTCTTTATTTCATTACCAGTATATTTAAACCCTTTTCAAAGTAAAACCGCACCTCTGAAAACCTGTAAAACCAAACAAACAAAACTTTGTTGTCTCTAACAAATACGAAAAAAATAGTACATAGAAAATTAAACAAAAAACTTGGCGCTTAATTTTTTTTGTTATTTTATCTAACAAATACATCATGGACAATGACATAAAACACTTTTTTCGGTTGTTAGTGTTTATTAGTGCTCGACCGAACAGTTCGGCCAAAAAAACTATATTTGGTCGGTTTTTTAGTCAGCCCGATTATGAATATTCCCTCGGATTTTTTCCTCTGCTGATTTTATTTTCTCGAGAAAAAAATCCTCCTATTCTAAAGAGGTGGGGAAAAGAATAATAAGGGAGAGAGAATTGAATAATATTAATTGAATAATTCATACAAATGCTATCCCAATTCTCCCTATTATTGACTTTCATAATACCTCCATTATTCCGGGGGAAGAGTTTCCCATTTTCAAAATTCGTTTAGAATAAGGGAAAAGTGAAAAAATGCCCGGACAGATTTTATTAAGATTAGGGGAACAAGGAATAGGGAAAAAATTCTAACGGAATTGTTATTGGAAATTGGGCTGAGTATCTAGAGAAAATGAGGATTTTTTTTTTTGGAATCATGTTTGTTGAGCAGAAAATGTCGAAATTTAGCTATAAAGTTAAAAGTTCGGCTGACGAACTGGTCGAATTAATTGCTGAACTTCAGACTTTTCTTTAAATTTGACACTCAAAATCGCATCTAATCAGCCCAATAAACATTTTTCCATTCGCTAAATTTGTCCATAACGCTTTAAAATACCGAATACCAACCAAATGCATTTTCTGGCCGAACTGTTCGGTTGGACACTAGTGTTTATGCCTGTACTTTGTTTTTTAGATTTCTTGATATATGTAGATTAGGGCAGCTTCTTTTTTCTTGAAAACTTTTGGAAGTTTAGGCAAAATTTAATACAAATCGGACAATTATTAAAAAAAAAATCATATTAATTCAGCAAAAAAAAAAATATTATTTTAGTGTTCAGTATAAAAAGGAAAAGGCAGATGACGAGAAACTTTTCTACTAAACTTTTCCAAAATAATTTTTATTTTAATCTATAACATTTGTAAATTTATTTTTTATAACAAGTACTACATGACAGTTATGTGTTAGCAATGCGTTTGTCGATATTTGGACTGTAATTGCAGTTGTTTTACTTGAGAAAAAAATGTTCAATGTTTTTGACAGTTGATTTCTTAAACAACCTACAAAAACTACTGTGTTTTAGTTACATTTATTCTAGGTAGTTGTTTCGAATTTTTTAACAAACTACAACTACAAACACAGTAGTTTTCAATTCGGTGTGTGTCTTTCGGTCAAATATTTCACACAAAAACAATATAGCGCTTGTTTATAAACTACACACAAAAAAATATTTCTTAAATTGCGCCAAGTAAACATTTTGTTGAATAAAAAAAACATAATCAATTACTTTTTTAATTGACTCAATTACTTTTTTAATTGACTCAATTAAAAAGTAATCAATATTTTAAATAATATTGATTACTTTTAATAAACAAAAATATTGATTACTTTTTAATTGAATCAATTAAAAAAGTAATTGATTATTTTTTTTTATTCAACAAAATGTTTACTTGGCGCAATTTTTTTTTCTGTGTACTAATGTAGGAATATGAGGAAATCATTTTTCTCTTGTGGCTTTAGTCTACAAGAAAACGCTAAAGAAACCAGACGCATAAAAGCATAAAGAGAGAATTTCTTGGACGAGTTTTAATGAAATTTTTTCGATAAACTAACGAAGTTTTCTTCATATATTGAATGAAAAATGTCTTAAAGTGTATGAAAAAGGCTCATCAAAAAGCTTCAATGAAACAATTTTTAATGAAACTTTTTCATTAGTCGAATAAAATTTTTAATGAAATTAATTATTCATTATGAAAAACTGCATTCATAATGAAAAGTTTTAATGGACAAATTCCAGTGACAATGTATAGATCTAATGCAAAAATTAATTTATATCATACAGATAATTCTCTCAGTGTAATATAATTTTTTTGAAACTACTTAAAATCAAAAAAAAAAAAAAAATTCTCTTGTGGTTTTGTTCAAATTTATACATTTGGGTTCTAAAATCTGGTCACTATTTTATATAGTTAAAAGTATGGTATATCAGCAAATCCTGCCGTTATCCTGTTGGTTGAAGCGAAACTCATAGTTTATTTGCTAAGAAGAGAATTAAATTAAAGTTCGTCTTGATTATCAGAAAAGTTTTCTGAAAGGTTTAATATTTTTGAAAATTTTTTTAAATTTTGCTTCATTTTAAAATATTTTGTTTGCTTTGTTATGAAATTTTAATGTTGACTTTTTCTTGCTGCTAAACGGTTTATTTCTCGTGAAAAATTTCGATTACACTTCTTTTATAAAAATTTTAAATGTATCCTAAAAGGTCAACAATGTCTTAAAATGCTTAAGTCACGGTTTTAAACATACGGGGAAAGGAACAGGCCCCAAAGTGACAGGGTGGGGTCCAAGGACATACTTTTTATATTAAAGAGACCGGTGCTTTAAAATGCGACTATCATAGGATGGGGTAAATTAACACATTTTGGACACATTGTGACGTGTTACGTGGTGTGCCTAAAAATAAATTTTGTAAATATCACAGAACTTTATGCTCACAAGGCAAACGTTTAACGGTCTTAGCTAATTTTGGTTGCGCATATTAGCTGGCTAACAGCAAAGTTATATATTTTGCATGTGTGTTTTATTACAAAGGAAAACAAAACAAATACTGCAACAAAAGAAAACGGTTGTCGAATTTGTAGTCGGATTTTTCGGCTCCATACAAAATGGTTTTGCTTAAATTGAAAATTATAAAGAAATTAAAACCTGCTTAAATATTTTTGTTAATTGGATTGTTATTTATGGTAAACTTAGTTTTAGAATTGGTTAATAGTTGTGTTTTCCACGAATTTTCAGCAATTTACTCTTACTCTCGAATTCGACTACGACAACCGTAATAAGGACGAGTAACACTACAAAATGACCGGTCACGGAGTAGATCCTCTGAGAACAATTGTATTTTTAATTAAGCAGAAATACTTTAACAGAACTTAATGCCAAACTAAATCCCAATATATCCTTTGAAAGCAAATGACTCCGCATTTACCACAGGGCAGATATTGGGCGTATATTTATACATTATTAGCCAGCATTTTGATATTTATTCATGGATTTTCTTGAAATATATCTAGTTTTACTAGTAAAGAAGATGTAAACTTCAAGAATTTTAGATTTTTTGTACTTAAAACTAAATGTATTCCAAGTAATAACGTTTTTAAAATCCACCCTAATAATAAATTACTTCCACAATAATGTTTGAATAAAAGTTTACTTAAATTGTTTGGCCAATGGCTATAAAATTACTTAAAGTAGAGGTTGAAAATAAACAACTAAAAAAACTGTTTAGAATTTTAATTAATTCTCCAGAAAAAAGGTTTCAAATCCAAACTATTTTTAGATATTTTTATTTACCTCAATTTTTTCCTCTTATTTGTAAAAAAAAACTAGCAAATACAGGTAGAGGAACATGAATTTTGTGAACAAATAAAGGAAAAAATCATAAAATTTTAAATAAATATGTATAACAAAAATTTCATAATCAAATTTATAAACAAAAAAAAAAAGTATTAAAAAGCGAAACCAGTCTGTCAAACTGTTTTTATTTATAAGATTTATATGAGGCATGAGTCAATTTCAATCAAAATTTTTAACGGATTAATGGTTCAAATTTAAATTTTTTAAAGAAACTTTTTAACAAACATATACACTAAGAACAAAATAAGAGAATTCTTCTGTGTTTATAGAAAGTTGCCGGTAATTGTTTAAGCTTTCTAGCAATATATACTTAAGAAGCTTAGAACGCAAACCTAAATTTTTACTACTATTGAAAACTTGTTACTCGTGGATTTATTTCGAAACTTTCCAACTTAGTTTAAAAATTGACTATTTATTATAATAAGATTTTTCTAAAAAAAAATTTGCCTTTAAAATAAAGGCATTAACCCTCTAATGTCCGAATTTTGTTTTGCAATGAAATTCATACCATGTATTCGTCTCGCAAAAAAAAATAATAATTTCTCTTAAAAAAATGTTTTTTGCTGACTACTTTCGGCGATATGAGCAAAAATAATTTAAAATTTATCTCGAAAACTAATGCAAGTAAAACAAAAGTTTGTACCAAAAATTATTGCTCTTACCAAGACATAACCACAATCCAAAACTAAACTTTTTTGTGCTTCTTTTTAAGAAGATATGGCGATTTTCACTTTTTGCAAAATGCGAAATAGGGCGAAAAAGTATCTTAACTTCAATATTTTTTGTTCAAACTTTAGACATTTGCTACTATTACTGATTGTCTTCTCTATACCAAATTTCAAAACGATCCGTCCATTACTTTATAAGTTAAGACAATGTCCTTTAGAGATATCCTGATAAAATCCTGTTCGTCCCTGAAGAAAAATAAGGACTGATTATTAAAGGTAATACTTCAATCTTATACTTAATTTTCAAGAGTTTTAAATCAACTTAAATAAGTGTTTTAGTTGTTGGAAATCTCAGTTAATTAAAAAATAATTATTTTTTTGAATTTTTACAAAATTTGAACTTTAAAGCTTTCTCGCGTTTTAACAGTGCACTGAATACGAACAGTTTTCTTCGCAAAACTTTTAGCTAATTCACTTGTATATCGAACTATATCAATTTCTAAGTATAAAACACTCATTCGAAGCATTTGGGTTCAATTTTATAAACGATGACAAATGTCATCGTCAGGCGTTAGAGGGTTAAAGTTATTTGCTTCAATTTTAAATTCATTCTATATCTAAAATTTAAAATTATTTATTATTTATCAAAAATCTAGCAAAATTCTCTTATTAAAAACTGTATTAAAAATACTCTTATGTCAAAAAAAAGAGTTGCTAATACTAAAATTTTTCAAACTCTTTAGAAAAAAAAACAACTTTAAAGTGTTAATTATTATTATCAATTTAGAATTCATGTATGAAGAAGAATCCGTTAAAAAAAAAATTACTTTAAAATATATTTTTTTATAAAGTGATAAGAACAAAAAACTTATAAAAATTATTTGAAGGTAAACGGCGTATTGTTGTAACAATAATAATAAAATTTAATTAAAAATATTGTAGATGATTTTAATATTTTTTTTTAACCTATAGGAAAACTTCATAACCATCATTTGTAATAGGAAAAATTATTAAAAATTACATTAAAAATAAAATAAATATTATATGGCAAATATTACGTGTGTACAAAAGTCATATTGGGGAAGCTTGTCGCTGTTTTTAATAAATACTACTGGTTTTAATGATGAATATCATCATGTTGTGTTTTTTGTGGTTTAAAGTTTAATTACAAAAAAAAAAAAATATTTTCGTCTGGGAAGATGTCATAATATTTATAGATATAACACCATTTCTAGGTCAGGAATTAAACGTGATTTTATTCGCCATTCATTTTACAAATTTGTTGTAGTTTGCTATGGTTTCCACGGCAATGCAACGATTTGGATTTAAGTCAAAGAAAACAAAAAACGGATGGTACAGAAAAAAGACGCATAAAGTTAAAATGTGTTTGAAACTTCTGAAAAACTTTTTTTTACGTATGGCACTTAAATGGCATTAAATGGAAAAGGTCAACCTTTTCACACTGTACTTTTTTATTCTAAACCAGGAGTGCCCAAAAGTTCCTTATGGAAGAGTAAACACCAATACATTTAAAGAAAAACTAATTTTTATTCAATATTTTTTGTTGTAAAAACCAATACATACAAAGAAAAAAGAAAAAATATTTCAATGTTTACCAGCTAAGCATGCGAAAGTGTTGTTGCTTTGCACTTGCGTGTATACAGTGAAGAACGACAAAAAAAACGAATAAGACAAAGTTGTTTGTGTATTTCGTATTGCTAGTGCTGAGTGCTCTATGTGTGTATTAAAACACACAGCCTATAGCTAAGTGTTTTTACAATAACAAATGAGCACGAAGCGCATAGGGCTTGGGCACCCTTGTTATAAACCCTCAACCTCAACACTATCATCCAGCATAATTAAACGGTACACAGCTGCGAATTGGGATTTTTGATTTTCATCTTATGATTTAAAGAATAAAAATATGGATAAGGTAAAAGTACACAAAAAAAGTTAGTCGAGTCAGCAAAAATTTTTGCTTTTTGGATGGATCCTATCAGAAAAATTGCTTACATCTGCAAAAGTTTTCTGCTGAACATCAGTGAGCTAATTTTAAGCAAAAAATTAGTAATTTCAGATATTTTTTGGTGACACTTAGTTCAATGCAAATTAAATTCGACTTTTTGAAATCAACAAAATTTTTTGCTGAAATTGTATTTTTAGCTAGAATTTTAGTTACACTTATTAAGCCCTTAACAGTTTTGAACTAATGTTTTACTAATATTTTACTAATGTTTTACTAATTTATTTTGCTAAAAAAAAATGTGCTAATAAGCACATTAATAGTGTGGACGAAAACCAGATTGAAAGATATACACAGAATGAAGTAGATGTCGCGGCAAGTGAAGATGTAGTGGAAACGAGAAAAATTATACTAAAAACTAAAACTCTTCTAAGACATATAAAAATATCAACCATGCAAGGTTTTAGCATATGTTTTTTATACAGAAGGACGCCAAAAATGTGTATTCATATAAATTGTTAATCTAAAAACACTTAAATAAAAATTAGCTCATTACATTCGATTTCTGAATATTTTGCGTGTTGCAACTAAAATTCAGTTGAATTAGCAGAAATTTGTAGTAAAAACTAATGTTAAGTTGTGCCAACCGTAATAACGGAGCTTGAGTCGTAGTAACAGAATTTCAGTTGGCAAACAGCTAAATTGTTTTCTGTGTGTAGGCACAGGTCTTCGTTTACACAAAGTTTGGTTATAAAATATCAAATAAAATTTGTAGCGATTTTAGCATATATATTTCCTTTTAATCTTTTAGTAATTTTTTGCATTAATCAATTTCAAACAAAAATTTTAACGTTTATTTAAATCGAATATTGTTCTACCTCAAGTTCAAAAATCTAATATGATATTGTCATATTATATTTTATTTATTGCTTTTCAAAAAGTTTGATCATTTTCATGATTGACAATACAACTGTTTCATTGGCATCAGCCAAATCACGGCTCTTCTCAACAAACACTATTTGTTGGGATATATGTTGTTTTTATAAATTGTAATACAACAAATACACATACATGTACTGGCGGTATAAAACAAGACCCCAATGAAATAAGGCCCCAAACCGAAAATGAAGTAAGGCCCCAAAAATTTCGATAAAAAAAAATTGGGGTGTTATTTCATTTTTTGGGACTTTATTTCATTTTTTTTTTTTTTTTGGGACTTTATTTCATAATGAAATTAGGCCCCAATATGAGAAAAGAAATAAGTCCCCAAATAATATTTTTGGGGTGTTATTTAATTTTCTTAAAAAGCACAATTTTTAAGTAATATAAGCAAATAACCGTTATAATTACTGCATGAATTATCAAGTTATTAATGTAAATAGTTATTTGCTATTAGTAAGTGAGATTATACCGTGTAGTAATTTTGAAGTTTCTTTTATGTAGCACGCAGAAAAAAACTTTATTTCGCGAAACCGCCTGCCGCGTTCTACGGAGGAAAAAACCCCTAAGACCGGCCGAAGGCCGCCACCCAGAAGAACTTGTTTTTCAAATCAGATGTCGAATCCGTTGAAATCTTATATTTTTAAGACATCAAGTAATTTGTAAAAACAAGTTTTTCTGTGTGGCGGCCTTCGGCCGCTCTTAGGGGGTTTTTCCTCCGAAGAACGCGGCAGGCGGCTTCGCGAAATAAAGTTTTTTCTGCGTGCGATTATACGATTTATAAATTTAGTTTTATTTTGTGATATACTACTAAAAAATATTAAAAAAAACTGTATCAATACAATACTAAATATTATTAATCTTTTTATTTTAAAAAGGCTGCAAAAAAAAATCGCGCAATTTTTTTTTCAGCCTTTTTACTAAGTATTAATTAGGAATAAAGAAATATTTCAAAGTAATATATAATTTGGTTTTTTTTTTATTGGGGCCTTATTTCATTTTCAAAATGGGGCTTTACTGCATTACGAAATAAAGCCCCAAAAATTGGGTCGTTACTTCATTTTGTTTTGGGGTGTCGTTTCATTTGGTTGGGGGTTTATTTAATTTTTTTTTTTTTGGGGTATTGTTTCATAATAAAATAAAGCCCCAAAAAATGGGGCGTTATTTCATTTTTGGTTTGGGGACTTATTTCATTGGGGTGTTGTTTCATACCGCCCATGTACTGACATACAGAGTACACAGAAAAATTATCAACTTAAAAGATTTAATTAAAGATTTGATTTGAATTAAATGTGTCTTTAAAAAAATATTTAATTGAATCAATTAATATTTTAATAGACTTTTAAATATATAAATACATATTTTATTTTAGACGTAATTCTCAAATTATTTTTCATACATTGTATGCTTAAATAAAAAATTTTCAGTATAAAATACCAAATGAATTTGAAGTTAACAAACAAAACAAGCACACACACAAACACACAAACAGATGTAGCATTACCAAAAACACACATACCAACTTATCGTTCCACACACATTTCTTGTGGGTATCATATTTTTTTTTTTTTGTAGAAGTTATTTATAACTTTTTTTCCTTTTTAACTTTCAATAAAAGTTTTAATTGATATTATCATTGCCGTGATAGGTGCAAAATCAATTAAAATAATAATTGATTTAACAAATTTTTTAATTGAAACCCCTTTTTTAGTTTTTTTTTTTTGTGTATATCGACATGTAAAATTGTTGTTTTTCAAATAGTTTTTTGATTTTATAATTCGGGTTACCAGATAAGTCAGTTTATACACTGAGGCATGTCTGTGGTATGTAATGTCTCTTTTTGAGTTGAGCCAATTATCTTTTTGAATTGCAGACAACTGATGATTTGTTTGATGACAATGAAATAATTGTATTGTCTTTCGTGAAAATCATCAAACTTTTTGAAAAGCAGCAACAAATAAAATCATATTTGACAATATCATATTTGACAATATCATATTTGATTTTTGGACTTGAGGCAGAACAATATCCAACTATACATATGTAATATGTATGTAATATATGATAATATATGATAATATAGAAAGTATGTATGTAATATATGAAAATATGGAAAGTCCAAAAAACAATTTTTGTATTTTTAATAAAAAAATTTAAAAATTTTTGTTTATTTTGAGCTAGTAAGTTAAAGAAATTTGGAAAAAATTTTAAACAATAAAAATTTTTTTTTTTTATGAAATTTAAAAAAAAGTTTTTCAAATAGACCTGAATATGGTGTAGTATATTTTAAACATCAGCTACAAAAAAATATAGATTTTTGTAATTGTATTTAATTAAAGTTAATTTTTCAAGCAAATTTAAGAAGAAGAAAAAACTTAAAACATAATCATACTCTTTTTATTGAATGTATCCATTTTATACAAAAAATTAATCCATCTACTTTTGCATTTCTTCCATTAAAAAAAATATATTTTTTCGACAAACAGCTCAATAGCTTTTTTTTCGCTTCAAATGCTAAATGTGCAGTGATGACAATTAACCGGTATAATTTCGAGCTTAAAATGAAATCATTACACATTTAAATATTTTTAGTTGAGAACTTGTGAATATGCAAAATTTTACAAGTTTATTAATTAAATATACTAAATCGTGTAGAAGTTATAAAAAAATCTGTAATTTAATTCAGAAATTAACCAAATTTTGCCCAGCACACCATTTAGCTAATTCAAGCAAAATGTGTCTGTAATTATTTGTCATGTGAAAGTTACTACTTTAGTAAGCGTAACTAACATTAAGTAAATTTTTAGTAAACTCTTAATGGAAATTGATTTTCTGAAATCAGACATACAGCCATGGACATTAAATTAGCACAAAATCACTGTAAATTTTGATTGTGTTATCTTTCTAATTTTTTGACTAATTACACCAACTGCATTGGAACAATTGGCTTCTGTTAAGCAAAAAAAAATTACCGTTATTATTCTTTCTTTTTCTATTTTGATTTCTAATTTTGTGATTAGCTGAGTTTGGCTTGGACAGTAAATTAGCACAACGTGTGTAGAGGTGTTATTAGTTTTTTTTTCGCGTAATTTCTTTCATATTTTAAATTTTTTTAATTTTGGGTTGTTTCAGATAACTTTTTAAAAAATATGGGACGTGGAAAAGATTGCACGCCAGAGGAAAATCTAATTATAGCAAACACGTTGAAAGATGGAAAAAGCCACCTGAAATTGGCGAAATTTTGCATCGCTCGCGAAAAATAGTTTATAATGTGATTAATTCCAATAAAACAAACTCAGTTAATGAAACAGAAAACAAAAAAAAAGATGCCACGTGTCAAAAAAAAAAAACAACCCAAGGAGTGGACCGTGAGAAAGTCAAAAAAGGACGCCTTCATGTTATCACGCGACATTGCGAACGAAATTAACTCTGATTTTGGATTAAATTTATCAGACAGACTTATCCGAAGACGATTGAATGACGCTCAACTGTTTGGACGCTCAAGCCGTAAGAAGCCACTCCTATAAAAAAAAAAATATTGCAAATCGTTTATTGTTTGCTCGCACCCATAAGTCTAAAGATCTCTCAATCTGGAAAAAATACTTTGGAGTGATGAAACCAAGGTGAATCGAATCGGACCTGACGGTAGAGTCTTTGTTCATCGACCAAAATGACAGGCATTGAATCCACGCTATACTCAGAAGACCGTGAAGCATGGTGGAGGAAGCATCATGGTATGGGGATAATTTTCGTGGCACGGTGTGAGCCCTATTGTGAAAGTAAATGGAAAAATGGACCGGTATCAGTATCTGGACATTCTTAAGAACCAAATGGAACCTTACACGTTTGAACACATGCCAGTTTCATTCACTTTCATGCACGACAATGACCCAAAGCACACGTCGAAGCTTGTGAAGGAGTGGTTTTCTACAGAAAATATGCCGGCCCAAAGTCCTGACTTGAACCCGATCGAAAAACTCTGGAACGATGTGCAATGTGCGATTGCTAAACAAAAGTACAAAAACTTGGATGATCTTTGGACTGGAATACAGAATGCTTGGTACTCAATTCCCCAAGAGCGTTGCAAGAATTTAATTCAAAGCATGTCCCGTAGATGCCAAGCGGTACTTGCAAATAAAGTTTACAGTACTATCAGGTAAACTAAAACCATTCATATTCATATTTATTTATTAAAATATATGCTTTTTATTTCAGAAATTTCCATATGTGCTATTTTAATGTCCAGCTATAAGTTGGCGGATGAGATATTTGTAGCATTAATGATCAGACAATTGGATTTTTCATCAAAGTTTTTTGTTTTTTTTCTTTTTTAAAGAACAATATTCATCTTAAGTTTTCATGTTTACAGTTTGTTGCTTCTAAAACTATAATTCAATAAAAAATTTAATTGTTGTTTATATAAAGATTTGTGCTAATTTGCTGTCCATGGCTGTAATAATATTATTTGATTTTTCCTTTGATTTTTTTTTTTATATTTTAGATTATAAAAATTTTCAATTTGGAAAAAAAATTTAAATGTGCTAATTTTAGAAAATACGTAAAAAAAAAATTAAATATTTTTCCTTAATCAGAGAATAGGTAGAAATTTTACTAAATAGGAGTAACGCCATTTTGTTTTATTTCGGTAACGGTATTTTGAGGTAACGATATTTCAGTTATTTCGGTAACGGTTTTTTAGCTTTAACGGTATTTTACTTATTTCGGTTATGGTATTTTAGTATTAACGGTATTTTAGTTATTTCAGTAACACACTTTTAGAGACAACGGGTTTTCAGTTCATTCAGTAACGGAGATTTTAGAGTAACGTTATTTTAGTTATTCAGGTATTGTCAATGCACACCGATATTTTTAGCCCCATTATGCCCGAGTTCGAATGACTGGCTCGTTTATTATCAAACTTTGGGGAAATACCTGTATTTACAGCGATTTTTTTTTTTCAGATCTTGCCAGATTATTTTGGTAACGGTATTTTAAGAATAACGCTTTTTTCATTATTTCAGTAACGGTATTTTAGAGATAACGGTATTTTGATTATTTCGGTAACGGTATTTTAAGGATATTGATATCTTAGTTAAATCGGTAACGGTATTTTACGGATAATTATATTTCATCGTTAATGATAACGATAGTCAGTTGAAAGGATTTTGAATCGATAACGGTATTTTAGCGGTTTATCCTGCCATCCCTGCTAAATAATGACTTTGTACTAAAAAATAGTACAAAACCTCTAAAGTCAAATATTAAACGTTTTACTAATGTTTCTACTATTTTTTATATTATCTCAAATTTTCAAATAATTTTGTGGTTTTTTTTTTTTTTTTTTTTGTGCTTCTAACATGTTAGCATCACTGTCAATGCTACCGCTTCTATTTTTATTGTTGTTTTTTTATTTTGAATTGGCAAATATTTATTTAAGTTGTTGGATATTTAAAAAAAAAATTTTTTTTCGTTATAATATTGCTAATGAATTGACAAACAACTTGAGTAATAAAAACAATATAGGTATATTTCTACAGCTTTGACGGTTTCGACCGTTTTTATTTAAATTTGTTTTTTTTTTTTTATTTAACACAAATTTAATATGTCGAAAAATTATACTATTTTCTATTCCGTCTCGTTGTGTATTGTATGTTTTCAAATTCTACATATATGCATTTCTAAATTTACGAGTTTGTTTTATTGAAACGTGATAAAATTTTGTGATTTGTCATTTAGCATAAACAGTTCTATATGAGAACAAAGTGAATATGAAAATAAAATCTATTTATCCTCAATTTCAAGTTCATTTTAACCCATTTTGCACTGCTGTTGCTCTAAAGCAACACCTTAAATTCTGATAATTTTGGATAGGAGAGAGATATAATAACGCAGTAAAAAGCATGTAATAATTTCAGGCCTTTTTAAAAAACTTTCAAATTATTGTTCCAGGGTTGCCATATAATTAATTAAAAATTAAAATTTTTGACATTTTCTATAGCACTTTTTGGAAAAAGTTTCAATTGTTAGAGAAAAGACCGCTGTTATAAAGGTTATAAGCTGATTTGGTTGGGGACGTCTGAGAATATTTTTTTGAATGAGAAAAGTTCCCACGGAATCATTGTTTAGTATATTTAACTACACAGAAAGAATTTTGTGAGACGAAAAATCATGAAATTTTTCAGTAAATCAATGAAACTTTTCATCACAAAATACGTTTTATTAAACTAGTTTTTTTCACTGCTTCCAACTATTGCTCAAATCTTCAATAAAATTATACTAAATAGAATAGCAGAGCACTTGAACAGTATGATACGTAAAAACCAAGCTGGCTTTCAGGCAGGAAACTCATGCATCGATCAGATATGCACTACAAGAATTATAATAGAGCAGTCCTCCGAATATAATGCACCGCTATTCTTAGCATTTATAGATTACTAAAAAGCCTTTGATGCGCTCAGTCGGAAATATATATGGCAATCTCTCCTATCGAGGGGAATACCTGAAAAGATAATCAACATTTTAAAAAATACCTACCATGGAACTTCTTGCAGAGTTTTGCATGATGGAAGTTTAAGTGAACCTTTTTTCACCACCAGCGGCGTTCGTCAGGGCTGCGCTTTATCTACACTACTCTTTATCACAGTTCTGGATATGGTATTCGAAACCCTGGATATTAACCCTACTGGCATAAATTGGAGAATGTTTGATAAGTTAGGAGATCTGGAATACGCAGACGATGCAGTTCTAATAACAAATACGTACACAGACATGCAAGCAAAGATTGATAAATTATCAAATGAATCGCTAAGACTTGGGCTAAAAATAAACACTGGAAAAACTGAGACTATGAGGATCAATACAAATAATGAGACGTACTTCAAAATATATAACCAACAAATAGACGATGTTAAACGGTTCGAATATCTAGGCAGTGTTTTAACAACAGATGGCGGCGCGAAAGATGATGTAGTTAACCGAATAAGAAAAGCTCAAGGCGCCTTTGCATCACTAAAAAATATATGGTTCTCAGAAACTATTGAACTTAAAACAAAAATAAACATATTTAATGCTTGCGTAAAATCAATTTTACTTTACGGATCTGAAACTTGGTTCATCACTAACAATTTAATAGCAAAGCTTCAAACCTTCGTAAACCGCTGTCTACGATCCATTCTAAAGATTTGGTGGCCACGTACTCTTTCCAACGAAAGGTTATGGCTAATTACTGGACAACAACCCTTACATAAAGATATAACCAATAGAAAATATAGCTGGCTCGGCCACACTTTAAGAAAGAACGAAGACGATATTGCGCAATCAGCTCTACAATATAATCCACAAGGTCGTCGATCCAGAGGCAGACCAAGGACAACATGGCGCAGAACAATAGAATATGAGACCAACCAAACAATTAACCAGTTAAGATATATAGCTAATGACAGAAATGAATGGAAATCCTTTGTAAATAGACTAAGTTTATAATTTGATTAATCAAATAAAAACATGTCTTAATAAAAAAAACTAGTTTTTTAATGAAACTTTATCAAGTGTATGAAGCTTTTAATAAATAAAATTCTATTTTGCGTAAATTTTGATGAAAGCTAGCATTAACATAATGAAAAGATTCAATAGACTAATTCCAGTGTAATTTCATTGATTTTATGCAAACATTCATTGATATCATCCACATAGTTATTTCAGTGTATGTTAACTAGTTTCAGACCGAGTATTTGGCTTCGGCTTTGGAGTTCGGACCAAAAAGTGAATAGAGTATTTGAATAAATCGAATACATTTTCAGATTAAATTCTCCAATTTCAAATACAAGCACAAAAATTTGTAAATCAAATTCGCTATATATTTTAGTAAAAATGAAAAAGTTCAAGCATTCCCAACTCCATTAAAAAAATTTAAATCATTTTTTCATATTTTTGAAGAAAAAAAAATCAAAAATAAGCTTTTTTGAGATTTTCTGGTATTGAAATAGTTTTTGTAAACAAATTTCGTTGTTAAAATCAAACAAAATTCATGTTTTATTCAAATTAAAAAGTTCGGCTACGGCTTCGGCCGAACATTTAAAATTTAGTCGAAGTTCGGCTACGGCTTCGGATAAAAGAAGTGAGTTCGTTCGAACATTAACACTCTAATGAACAAATTCCTTTTTGCAATGAAATTCAAACTAAGTTCATCCCCATATCAAACTTCCATGATGGTACATGTCTTCTACGTCATGAGATAGCTCTTTTAAATACCTTTCAGTTGATAATTTTTTTTATTCATGATCAAAGTACAGGTCGCAAGTATTAAGATATTAACTCATAAAGAACGCGTGATAGATCCGCTGGATACTTTGCAAAAAAATGTTGCCAATATATAGAACAATGCTTCATTCACTCATTAATGGCACGTCTTAGATCAGCTGTACAGATATAAAGAACAATGCTTCATTAACACGTTGACTGCCAACTACGAGATAACTCGTATATTGCGTTCCCTTCTAGGGTGCCAACTACGTGTTATCTTGTACTCACTAAACCTGCCATTTTTCTGTAGCTACGAATAAAACCGTATTATATCAGTGCTAGTATCGATAAATGGCTTCTGGGAAAAGAACAAAAAGTCAATGTTGGCTTGCGTGAACTGAACATTTATTAAAAACAAAAAAAAAAAATATAATGGAAAAATTCATTCAATATAATGGAAAAATTAACTCAAATACAAGAAATAAGGTAATATTTTATTGTTTGTGGAAGTTCTTAAAACAATTTTCCACACAAAGGGCTGGCTTCTCTTCGCAGGCTGGACAGAAGTAACGCGTTTCTCGATTTTTTTTTGCTTGGGTACGTACGAATTAATTCGTAGTTGGCTTCTGCGTAGCGATTTCTGTTACAGAAGCCAACTACGAGATAATTCGAAGGTCCTTTTTCTCCTAAAAGAAAACATCGTTTTTGCTTTTTGATGATACCTATGATCTAGAAATAGAGTTTTTAGTAATATGATGTGAAAAAATCAAATTGTCATTTTTGGCCAGTTTTCTGAAAATTGCCGTGGCAGTCAACGTGTTAAGAAATTTTTGTATCTTTTTGGCCTTGAAGAGCCCTCTAGTGAAAATATTAGCAACCAAAGTTGAAACATGGACAGAATATAAATCATAGACGGTTGAAGATGTTTTCTAAACTTTATTTTTTCATAATTTTATGTACAAATCTTTATTAAAAAAATATAAAAAAAATATCTATTTAGGGTAAAAGATTTTTATATTTTTTTTGTAAAAATATATTGGTTTTTGACCATTTTTTTTAAATTGTCATATCGCAACCCAGACATTACAAGTTTTATAAGTGTAGAAGTATTTAAATAAAAAGCAGCCATTATTAATGTTTTGAGTGAAAACGGAATAAATTTGGGATTATTTTAGACTTTGTGCATTGAGAATTTCATCGTTCTATCGATAAGATTTTCAAAAATTGCATGCATTCGATTAACTAATTTTTAGTTAAGAAATACATTTTCAAATTTTTTCATCAACATAACAATCAATAAAATAAAAGATTCGACTTTTTTAAATGTTTAAATAATTAAAAAAAAAAGTCGCATCAAAAAGTGTGAACAATTTATTCGTTTGAAGTCAAAATGCTGAAAAATTATAAGGTTTTTAAATTACCTAATAATCTTTAAACAGTAATAAATAGATTCCTTTAAATTATTGTGACGAAAAAAGAAAACCAAAGTTAAAACCTTCACAGAATACAAATTCAAGACGATTTCAGATATTTTTAAAAATTTAATTCAGTATAATTTTATGGACAAATCTTGATTCGAAAATACATGAAATTTTTTACTTTTTAAATTAAACGTTTTTAAAATTTGTTTTAAAAAAATATGGTTTCGACCATTTTTTTGTAATTGCCATATGGCAACCCTGATATTATTTATAGGAAATAAATGTACGTATTCTACGGACTTTTCTTCAAATTTCAAAATCGCATCTAATCAGCCAAATAAAAATATTTAATTTTTTTTTAATTGATAACTATCTTTTAACCTCCGTATATTTACAAAAAAATAAAGCAAATCATACATATTAGCTAGGTTGATACTAGTATTTCGATCTGGCTAAAGATCTCATCAGCACCCGAAGTTTTAGAAAAACTAGAGCCTCCAGAATAGACAGAACTTTAACAAAAGAACCCTATTAATCATCAATTTTGCTCCCCTCTTGTCTTATTAGTAATCAAACACGTAGCTAGGGTCTTTTCCTAACAAGCATCATAAAGTTACCAAACTTTTAAGACCAAAAATGTTTTATTTATATAAAAAAAAATTTGTTGTTACTCTGGCTCAAGTAATATTTTTTACAGTTTTATTAATTTTTTGTTTTTATATACATCGACATTATTTTAATCTTATTTTTAATTTATAACGAGCATTCATATTTACAAAAATAAAGCAAATCAAACATATTAGCTAGGTGGATATTAGTATTTCGATCTGGCTAAAGATCTCATCAGTTTTAGAACAGCTAGAGCCTCCAGAATAAACAGAGCTTTAACAAAAAACCTATTAATCATAAACTTTTTCCATTTGCAAAATTTTTCCATAATGCTTTAAAATACCGAATACAGAAAAAAATCGTTTTCTGGCCGAAAAATTCGATCGGACACTATCAATTACACTTTATGAACAATTTCTCTCAGAAAAAAAGCGGGTTAAATATTTTTTTTTTTTTTTCATAAAACCCCATTATTTTTTAAAAAATTCGCTACAATTTTATGGTAATGTTAATCAAAAACTCAAAATGAATGCAATCTCTGTGAAGGGCTATATTCGTGATTTCAATTCTCACTTCAGTGTTTTTTATATTTTTACTCGCGTTAAACATTATAGAGGCGGCCTTGAATTTTCTATAATTTTTAAATCTTTTAATGTGGTCGGTTAATTTTTCTGTTTACCTTTTAAAGACTTATAATTTGTTTAATAAGCCATTAACAAAATTGGTTGTATGTATTTTAATACGCCCTTTTAATTTCTTGTAATTTCCTGCATATTTTTTCAAATTTAATAATAATTTTATTAATGACCAACTGCAAGTGTTTACCCTAAATGGTGGCAACGGTTTTTAACTGCTTTTTTCTAGGTTATAATGACAATTGTACAAGTAAATATTTATATTTATGGATTTTGGTTTGAAATTGTGTTTTAATTTGTAGTTTTTTTTTTTAAAGACAGCATTTGTTAATGCTACAATGCCATTAGCGAACATTTGTAATGTTCGTCAGCAACTCTATTAATCAGGGTTTATAAATTTCATAAAAAAAATATTACCGAAAAAGTTATAAATCACTAAAATAGTGTTGTAATAAATTCAGAAACTTCTTTAGAAATGGGAGAATTAAAGCACACGTTCTTTAATAATTAATTATCTTAACACGTCTTTTAATTTAAACCCACTGAATTCTATAAAATTTACTATTCTGAGTTGTTACTTAAAATTTAAAACTAAATAATAAGATTGTTAAAATCTTACAAGGCAACTCTGTTGGGTGGTTTCTTCAGATTTCAATGAAATTCGGATATAAGTTAGAGGAGACGAAGTTAATAAAAAAAATTGTAAGAAATATCCTTGCCCAATCGCATATTTGGGGGGTAAAAATGTGTTCTTAAGTTGTTCGAAACTTGTTTGTTTAAAAACTTTTTACTATTTTTTGTATATCAATAGAAAGGTCAATACTCGTTTTAATCAAACCTCCCGTCCCTCACCACCATCCACAATTGACATTATGCTTTCAAATTCTAGTTTACAATTTTCAAATCTAGAGACTCATCCAAATGAACTCGTTTCTGACCATGTTCCTGTAACGTGTTATATTTATGGACATAATAAAAGTATTTCTACTAGAATACCTCTCTATCATCTAGCTGACTGGTCACTTATTGGGAGATGGGTGGACAGAGAGATTTTTAAAAAAAACCTCATGTCTGAAGAGCTGACCAAAGTTAACATCGACTCATATTTAGATAGAACAATTTCAATTTTAAGCAATGCTAATAAAAAGATTCCGGTTGGAGAGAAAAAAGGTTGGCAGTCGAGTGTTTCCGAGTTAAGTTCAAACTTAATCAGACAACGACGGAAATTTCAACGCAAACTACAAAGGTGCTCCGATCCTAGTAGAAGGCAGACAATTATTGGTATTTTAAGACAATTGAAGAAGTTGATAGATTTTCATTTAAACCGGGATAGAAATGAGAACTGGTCAAAATTTATAACCAAATTGCCAACAAATTGCCAATTGTAAAAAGTTTTGGAAAATAACGAAAAAGATTAAGGGTAAATGTTCTGAAATTCCCGGTCTGATAGTTGACGGTCAGCAAGTTAATTCCAATGAAGATAAAGCCAACAGTATAGCCGATGTATTTGAACAATCACACAAAATTACATTAAATGATAAATCAACAATGGATAAGAAAGTTCAAAAATGTATAGGTAATCTTGAGAGCAATAACGAAATTATTATCGACCAAGACGTTTTAACGGAATCTAACGAACTAATGGAAATAGTAAGCAATTTTAAAAACAATAAGGCGCCTGGCTTAGATATGATTCAAAGCGTCATTTTGAAAAATATGCCTATATCATTTTTTGACGTCCTTTCAAAAATTTTTAACTTTTGTCTTAAAAACGGTTATTTTCCTGACATTTTCAAGAAGGCTAAAATTGTTCCTATACCAAAAAATGGTAAAAACCTTAACATGCCGAATGGCTACAGACCAATAAGTATGTTAAGCGTTGTAGATAAACTTTTTGAGAAAGTCATTTTACACCATTTACTGTCCTTTACTGAGAGAAATAATATTATTAATCGACAGCAGTTTGATTTTAGAAAGCAATTTTCTACTGTCCATCAAATTAAACGAGTTATACAATTTATTGAGAACAACAAATCTAATAGAAAAAGTACGGGAGTTGTATTTTTAGATATTGAAAAAGCGTTCGATTCCATTTGGCATAATGGCCTAATTTACAAACTCAGCATTCTAAATTTCCCATTATACCTGCAAAAAATTATAAAAAGTTTTCTGACAAATAGATCTTTTGTGGTTTGTATACAAAATAGCTTCTCATCGGTTAGAAATATACCTGCTGGACTACCTCAAGGCTCTATTTTATCACCAACTCTTTATTCTATATACACATCGGATATTGTGATAAAAAAGGATAATAATGCTGCGTTCTATGCAGACGACAGTGCATTTATATGTAATGGAAAACTTTCCAACGCCATCATAAAAAGAATGAGAGATTATCTAAAGTGTGCTGAAAAGTATTTTAAAAAATGGAAAATTAAAATAAATCAAGAAAAAACTCAGGCTATAATTTTCCCATTTAACAAATCGCCTAAACGTACACCCAGTCTTCCACTACAAATTGAAGGTAATACGATTGAAATTAAGAACTCAATAAAATATTTGGGAGTTGTTTTTGATAAAAAACTAACATTTAAAAAACATGTTCAATATGTCAGTGAAAAGGCAAATAAATGCGGAAGAGCACTATTTCCGTTACTAAACAGAAAATCAGTTCTTAATCTTAATAATAAACTTCTATTGTATAGAATGTGTATTAGGCCAATAATGACTTATGGGTGTCAAGCATGGTTCCCAAAAACAGCGAAATCGCATATAAAAAAGCTCCAAATCATTCAAAATAAAAATATGAAAATTATTCACAAACTTAATTGGAGATACTCCGCAATAAGATTGCATAATAAATACGATCATAAAACAATAAATACCATGATGAGGGATCTGACACTGTCATTCAACGAGCGATGCAGACAGTCTAACCATGATATCATAAGAAATTTACTCTAAAAACTATACCTCTTACTTTTATAAAAAAGTACTAAGGTGTAGTTTATTATATTAAATCTTTATTAATTGTTAAATAAATTCTATTCTCATTCTATATTAAAGGTTTTTTTTTATACCTAATTGTTCATCCTTAAACTGTGATATTATTGTTTATGTAAGGCTTTGCCAAATCACTATCAATTGTTGTAATACTATTGTAAAATCTCATAACATGTAATTTTAAACTTAAAAAAATAACAAAGTAACAGAATAAAGGTCAATATATTTAAAAAAAAAAAAAAAAAAGAAAGGTCATCCAAATACCTTTCATTTAATACCGAATTTGAATATTGTTTCTATGAAGAAGCTTGAACTATTTTTGACCTCAAATTTCAACCTTTAATGTGAAATTAGGCAGATAAAAAGGTACTCATTCTTATGTATTGTATCCCCTTTATCAGATATTCAAATTTTATAGTTATCGGTGGGAACCCATCAGCGGTCCTTCCTTGTTAGAAGAATATTTTTTTAGAATTTTAAGTTGTTAATCTACATATTTAAATACTACAATTTATTCTACTACATAATTCGTTTTTACGTAATTTAAATATTTACGACAAAAACCCCTTAAAATAAAATATTTGGAATATTTAATGCAAATATTTATTTGTAATAAACAAATAAAAAAAAAACGTGATCGTTTACACAAAATTTTTAATATATAAAAAACCATTAATAAATATAAACATACCACAAAAACAATTTTTTCCTCTTAATTTCCACCCAAAAAAGAAAAAAAAAAAAATTAACGTATGAAAATAAAAGAAAAAAAAAATTATTTTAACAGTTGACATCTGTCATATGTTTAGTGCTTTAGTTAAATTTATGATATATTAATAAAAACAAGAAAATATTTAATAAATTCAAAATATAATAAACTCTTTTTTTACTCTTTTATAAATATAGACTCTCTTTGTATATTGACACAACCTTCTAAATTTTTGAATTATTAAAATTATAACAATTTAGCACTTTGCCGCCTTTTTATCGACTAAACCAGATTTTTTTCTGGTAAAGCGATTTTTGTGCCAACAAATATAAAATTGTATATGCCCATGCAAATAAAAATTATTCAAGTTCGAGGCCCGATTAAAAAAGTTTATATATGCTAGATATAAGAATATAAAAAATCATATCTCTGTTTATATAATTTCATCCGCAAAATGGGGTCTATCAGAGATTGTATTTGGTTTTATACAATTTAATCTAATACTATCTGATTAGATGCTTTCTAATGTAATTGTATCCAAAAATTGTGCACATACAATAGTATCATATGTTATCTAAATTGATAAAATTAGAAAAAATTTTATACAACTTAATACAAGGATATATTATATATGTATATATATATATATATATATAAAAATTTGTATATACCCGACTAAAAAAGTTTATATATGATTATTAGGGCGGTTCGATTTAAAAATCGCTCAACGTTCAAGGAAATTCGTATTCTAGGGATCAAAATAAGAAACTTTGCCGAAGGAACCATACCTCTAAAACGAATTCTGATGTACCGACTTTTGACCCGTAGGGTTAAATTTTGAAAAAGCCCACTTTGATATTTCCGAAAGTAGGAGGAATCTCTCCAAGATTATGGGAGCTACTTCTTCTCCGGGAGACGCGCTAGCAGATTAGATAATCATTCTAGGTGACCGTTAAGGGGTTAAAATTTAAGTTCAAAGAGGGCCTTTTTAGCCGTGTTATTATAGCAAAATGTACAAATCTCGGGATAGAGATATTTCAGAAAGTAGGAGGAGTCTTTCCAAGATTAGGGTCTCT
Organism: Delia radicum; assembly: GCA_021234595.1. Lineage (NCBI taxonomy): Eukaryota > Metazoa > Arthropoda > Insecta > Diptera > Anthomyiidae > Delia > Delia radicum. Next base: position 219,677,514 of record CM037853.1, on the reverse strand, counting down.
ATTTCTTCTCCGGAAGACGCTCTAGCAGATGAATGTATAAATTATATTCGATTATGTCGGATTCGATTGTAGCGCTCTAAATGGTTCAAAGTGGGATTTTTCAAAATTTGACCCTACGGGTCAAAAGTCGGGACATCAGAATTCGTTTTCGAGGTATGGTTCCTTTGGCAAAGTTTCTTATTTTGATCCCTAGAATACGATTTTCCTTGAACGTTGAGCGATTTTTTTGCCTCCATACAAATCGACCCGGCCTAATGATTATATACCCGAGTATATAATTTTTTATTGGTTTGAATTTAAAATGTTCGAAAAGAAAAAACAGCTCAAAAAAATTTTATACAACTTAATACAAGGATTACAGTATCGAGGTTATGAAATTTTAGTTAGGTATGTTACATACCGTAGGAAAGGTTAATTTCTTAGTAGAATTTTTATTTTTAATGTTTTAGAAACACTTACACATAAATAGGAAATAATTCAAAATAGTGCATTTGAAAAACCTTTGTCTTGAGTTACAAAACATTTATTTTGATAGATATCCCACTCGCATCCCACTAAGCGACCAAAAAGCTCTTAAAGGAAAAGACCTACGACATCTTTTGAGAAAACGCAAAAAAAAAAAATTCCCATATTTGAAAAAATTGTCAAAAAATTTTTTTATTTTTTTAAATATTTTTTTTTCGAAATATTGAAGAAATAAACTAAACTAAACTATTCAGGACAAATTTTGCTATTACCAATAGGTAATAAGTTACATGAATGAGAAAACACACCTGTTTGGCAAAATGTCAAATTTTGACCCCCTCTAACTCACAGAGTTCTTGACCGATCTTGTTGAAAAATTGTGTCTAAACTACTATCCAATAGGACTAACCTTGGTGCAAATTTCATCCCGATCGGAAGACATCCGTTTCACTTGAGATGAAACGCCCCATATAGAAACATTTTTTATATACCTGACTAAAAAAGTTTATATATGATTATATATAAACTTTTTTTACTCGGGTATATAATTTTTTATTGGTTTGAATTTAAAATGTTCGAAAAGAAAAAACAGCTCAAAAAAAAGGACCTTAGAATAATCTTCGATTTTTGAACATTTTTTGCATATTGTCTCTAAACTTAACACAATGTGTTAGTAAAAAATATTAAAAATAATTTAATTTTTTTCAGAAAATTTTACTAATTTATTGTTCAAAATTAATTCAAAATTAAGGCTTAGTTTCAGAGATATGGCCTATTCTACGATTATATAATAATATAATACAAAATAATACAAAATATGAGAAAATAACGTCATCACCAAGTGATAGCGGATAGTGTTGTAAAAGTAATGAGTATTTGAGTACTCGGTACTCGATACTAACTAATTTTACGAGTATCGAATACCAGGGATGTATTTTTCTGCACCATTTAGGTAAAAAGCATATTGCACTCTTGCGAACATTTTGTAAAAATAATTTTAAAACATATATTTCACTTTCGTGGAATAGTTGTGAAATTGCGGTGGAATTATCTCCGTATTAAGACCATTCGAAAATGTGACATTTGGCTTTGTTGTGAGTGCGGCTTTTTAATGACTGCGAAAAAATTTGATTTTAAAAGTTTATATTATAGTTTAGGGGCTTAAAACGAAGAGCGAAATTTGTTCGCATTTGAAAAAAAATACTGCCGTTAATAATGCAAAAAAAATGCTACATTAATAAAAACTAAAAAATTATTGAAAAACAATAACGTTGCAATGAAATAAGTGACTGAGTAGAAAGAACGAGAAATGAATTCAGTTTTTTTAGTTTGTGCAAAATAAATGTGAATTAAAAAATTCAAAAATATGTAATCAAAAAGAGTGTTTAAAAATATTGAAACATAAAATACAATAAATTTCAAAAAGTATTGAGTAGTATCGAGTACTCAATGCAAAAGTATTGAGTAGTATTGGGTAGTCAAAAGTAGCAGGATTTCACAACACTAATAGCGGAGACTTAAAAAAAAATAATGGTTTTGAAAACAATTGTGGTTTAAATTAACTGGAAAATTTGCAAATCTGAGAATCACGTATTACTAAATGTTAGTTTAAAAAATTTGTTCAAATACAGATGTAATTTGTTGTTGTGGCGAAATTAGATAACTAATAACTTTTGCTAAATAACTGATTTAAACAATGACTACGGAAAATATTAGTTCAACTGAATTGGAATCCGTTTAACAGACTTTTGTACTAACTTTTTTTTATGAGTGTACGAAAATCACGGTTTTAATAAAAAAAAAAATATTTAATATGATTTTCAGTTACAATACAATGCTTTATCGAGTTCTTAAAATAAAATTTAATAAACAAATAATCGAATCAATAAAATGTTGTAATCATTAAGATGAAAAATTAAAACATAATTTTATTAACTTTTTTATTGAATTAAGTGTAATTTTAACCCTAAAACCCGCATACGCTTTTCTGCAATGAAATTTATACCATGTGTTCGGCACTCAAAATAAACAATAACATAAATATGTTCATCTAAAGAATTGGTGGACATATTAAAGTCGGAAAATAAAAAAATTACTTGAAACTTATATGACTTTTCGCTTCATTTTATTTTTTTTTTTGCTCTCAGTTTTTAACTATCAGATCCAAACCAATAAAAAAATGGAGTCTCTAGACTTGAGAGATACATTCACTAAAAAAGTTTACAAGTGAAACCAACATTTTACGATTTACAAAAAAAAAAACTTCAAAAATTAAAAAAAAATTGACAAAATTGAAATAAATCTCAATTTTTTTATTTGACGATTTTTTATTTTTCTTTTTTTTTGCGATTTAAAATTTCTTATTTTAGTTTTTTTATTTTTTCCAAATATTAGGGATTTTTGGTGATTTTTTTCCAAATATTTGGGATTTTTTATTTAAATTTATTTTCATCGGGATAAACATTAATTGCATTTATAGTAATTAAATGTGCTAAAGTCCCAAAACTTATTTAACAAATTGTGAAAAGCAATCTGATGTAGGCGTGTCCCTATCCGGATTTCATTCCTGCCTAAGGAAATCTTCAGGGGACTTTGTTATTAGAATTTCTAGAGATATTTGTTATGTTAAATCACAAACTCAATGAGAATTTCTTGTCCTCGTCTAGGAGCGAGATTCAAAATTTAAAATATCAAAGAAAAAACACAAACAACAACAAAAAATTGTCACAATTGGCTTTGTCATCTTCCAAATACTACTCTGTTTTTTTGACAGACCTAGCAATGTAGTGACGTTTATTCAAGTAAATCAACAATAGAAAATCATATGTTTTCTATTAGTGCCAGTTACATTTTTTTATTTTGACGATTTTTTTTTTTTTTTCAAAAATTAGTGATTTACAAGTTTGATATAATTTTTATTAAAAATAAAAATTATGTGTTTTTTTCGACCTTTAATTGTGCAATGAAAAGGAAAATTATTCAAGTTCGAGGCCATACTGTATATTTCTTTATTAGGATATTGACCTAACAAATAATCTATAGAGTTTTTTGTTTTCAAATTTATTTTTTGACCCTTTCAGGAATGTGTTGATAGATCTATTTCGGGAATTTTCTAGGTTCCCATCATCAGAACACGTTTTGAAATCGGTAACAATCCTATGCCAAACATCACACATTCATATAAACTAGTTTACTCACTAAATGAGAACTAATATATGAGTTTGAAATTAAAGATTATAACCATTGATCAAAAAATAAATTAAAAACTTGTTTGTTATGTGCAAGGTCCACCTCTGGTGGATATTCAATACACGTTTTTTGTTTCTCTCTCCTTTTTATATTTTATAAACAATACATTTTAATATCTGAAGATTTTTTTTTTTTAATTACAGCTTTTTTAGTTGTGGAGATTTTTTTTTTAAATTTTGGCAATTTTTTAATTTTGATTTATTTTTGAAATTTTGGTAATTATTTAAAAATTTTGCATTATGTTGATTTTAGCAATTTTTTCTCCAATTTTTGGCTATTATTGCTATTGTAATTAGAGTTTCAATAGTATCTACTAAAAATTTCTTTGAAATTAAAAACAATTTTCAATTAAATATTTAACAGATATGATTAAAATCTTATTTAAACTAAATCAATTAAATAGTTAAAAATTATTTTAATTGATACCATAATTTCCGAATTAACTCGATTTTAGTTTTTTTTTTCTTTGCGTTTATAGTTTCGTAAAAAATAAATTGACATCATTGACATAATACGATGATACTGACTTTTAAACGATGATTTAATGTTAAAAACGCTATAAAAATATTACACTGTTTATTAGGGCATTCAATTGGTTAACCGTTACTCGATTAATCGATGAATTTTAGAAGAACAATTGTACGAGTAAATTAAAATGGCCAATTTCTAGTAATGAATACCTCGAACAATTTTGTTCGATTAATGGAGTAAATACAAATTTATTCTATTTCAGTTAAAATTTAAAAAATTGTTTGTATTTAAAAAAATATATATATATGCTATGTAGCCATTTGGCTGTTACCGTTTTAATTTAAATGAAAAACTTTTTTAGTAGGGGTATAACTTTTTTAAAGTGGCACCACGATATGGGCAATATACTGTATAGATAAAAAAAATATTTTTCTTTGGATATTTTGAATAAAAAACGTTCCCCACCGATACCTATGCGTAACATAACACATTTTTTTTTTTATCCGTTGTGTTTAAAAAATTCACTTTTTAAAAGAAAAAGTAAAAAAATTTGAGAAAAAAATCATTTAAAGCAAAGAATATCTGAAAATGCAATTTAAAGCTTGAAAATCTTAAAAAATGGCAAAAAAAAAAAAAAATAAATATGGGTAAAAATGGAAAAAAAATACACTCAATTCTGTTTTTATGCGACTTTTTTTATGCGATTTTAAACTTATGCGGTTTTTTAGTACAACTTTTTATAAGAATTTTTTATACGATTTCAATTTAAAAATTTAATTTTTTGTTAAAACTGCTAGTTTAATTGTCGACCATGCATTATCATCCAAGTTGACAAAAAAGTAGAAGTTTATTTGAAGCAAAAGGGACTTGATTGTAAAGTTCTGCTGATTGTTGATAATGCTCCGTCGCATCCGAATTTAGAACATCCAAATGTGAAAATGGCGTTTCTTCCACCTAATACAACGAGTCTTATTCAGCCATTGGATCAAGGCATAATTGCTAATTTTAAAAAATATTATGTAAAACGAAGCTTCCAATTTATTTTGAATCAACTTGATAATGAGCCAGTTACACTTACAGACGTTTGGAAAAAGTTTTCGATTTTAGACTGTATCAATCATGCAACTAAAACGATTCTAATACTTTAATTTATAAGATATTATTTCTTGTTGTATTAGAAATGCAAAGTTTAAATAAATACAAATACAAAATCTTCTGCTATTGGTGAAATAAGACCACAAACTTTAAATGCGTGTTGGAAAACACTATGGCCTGGATGCATTTTAAACAGAAACGCAATTAATCAAAGATCGACAGTTTCTACTGAAATTATTGCTTTAGCACATGAAATTGGTGGCGAAGGTTTTGAAACATTTAACAAAAATGATGTTGATGAATTGCTTGTGGACATTCCTAGATCCAGAAAATAATAGTGATGTAGAAGGTCTTCAACTTTCGGGAGGTTTTTAACTTTGCAGTTCATTGGAAAATCGTTTTATTAACAATGACCCGAATTCTGAACGGGCATTTAAATTCCAGCGAGACCTGAAGAGTTGCATTTCTGGCTATCAGAAACTTCTTAAACAATTTCAGAAATCTTCTCAAAGTTTAATAACAGATTTTGTTGTCAAAGAAGCAAAACCACCAGTCGTTGAAATTAGCACTGGGTCTAATGAGGGAGAATTAGTATCATCACCCGAATTGTTGACTAGCTACTGCAGCGATGATAGCGATTTAGTACCAGCTCAGAAACGGTCACGGGCAGTGTCAACAAGTGAAGATAATGACTAGGTGTAATTATCATTTAATTTCTAAGAAAAGTGTAATAAAAAACTAATTTTTAACTCGTGACATCATTCTTTTTATGCGATTTTTTGGTTATTTATTCGGTTTTCGAGAGTTATGGAACCTATCCCTATTTATTCAATGCATTTTAATGCGTTTTGCTCAGGAACGTATCTACCGGATAAAAACAGAATTGAGTGTATTTGTATTCTCTGACTGTGATACTCAAATAAAGGGCTAGTTTATGTAGGCATTGAAACTAAAAAAAAAATGTAAGACCAAAAGGTTCGATTTCCAAAAATTAAGCAAAATTTTGATATATCTAAATATTCAACAACAACAAAAAAATTTTAACAATCGCAAAAATATTAGATTGTAATGACGTTTTTTTTATTTTTGCAAAATCGAATAAACTGAATTCATCATCTTTTGGTAGTACAGGTCGGATTTAGTCGTCACTCTTTTCTTGCTTACGGATCTTTATTCAACATAATCACATACATTCAAAATTTTATGTTTTGCAAACAAAACAAAAATGAACAACACTCTTTCGTTTATTAATGACGGCGAGAAGGTAATATAATTTTTCTTGATATTTTTCCATGGCATGGACTGCTATGACATATTAATTTTTGATATTTGCGATCTTTATAAAAACGAAAAAAAAAAATTAAGCATTTCAATTGTAAAGGGTCCGCCATCTAACGTTTTCTTTTTCAACTAGTGCTTATTTCGTGAATGGTAACACTTAGCTCATGTCTGATTTGACAGATAATTAGTTTTATCCTTCCGCTGAACGAATATGGTCCGTATGCTCGTTATCTTGTGAAAAAAGTGAAAGAAACTGGCATCCTCATCGATAAACCAAAGCGTGAAAAGCCAAAAACAGTGCGTACACCCGAGAATATTGCTGCTGTGGCAGAAATTGTGCGTGAACATCAATTCACCGTCGTTCTCAACAATTGAACATTTCGGAGACATCATTGAGACGAATTTTGCCTAAAGACCTTGGTATGACGCCATACAAAGTCCAATTGGTTCAGGAGTTCAAAAAAAAAAAGTTATTTGGCGGACCCTTTATATTATTTAAGAACTTATATTTAGTTCTAAATTAATTAATTTTGATAAAATACTTTTCGGAACTCCTAATTTTGTATTTTTTTTTCTTGTGTGTTTTTATGTATTTTTAAGGAAAAATTAATGAAATAAAATTTTTTAAATTATTCGTGCTACTCGAGTAATTTTAAAATCTTACTCGATTAAAAGAGTAAGTTAAAAACCTAAAAAATCGAGTTACTCGTTTAATCGAACAAAACCAAACACGAGTAATTTGAATACTCTACAGTTTACTCTTTGTAGTCGTTTAGTTTAACAATATCTCTTTTTTCTTCTACTCTCTTACATTTTTCTGCACTCTTCCTTTTTCTGTATTTTCTTAATATATTTTTTTTATTTTGACAAATTTTGTTTATACACTTACTTAATTAAGTTTAAAACGTATTTTTTTTTTTGCTTCGTTTTTTTATTATTAATATTTGTATATTTTATTAGCACTCAATTTAAATAGAATTAATTAAAACTTTTTTTGTACATTACTATTTAACCTCAACTTTTTTATCGATCATAATTTTTTGTTTTAACTTTTAACACATTTTTTCATGTTTTCTTTTTACTTTTTTTTTACATATTCTTTATTTACAAATATTTTTTTATTCTTTTCTTAGTTTTTTTTTTCTTTAAATATTTACATTTTCTTTTTTTTTTACGTAAAATACTTTTTTTTTGTGTATTTCGTTTTCAATAATTTTTTCTATACGTTTAATAAAACTGCGCACGCAAAAAATAATATTATAAATTCTCCGTATTTAAATCACTTTTACGTACCAGAGTCGGCATTTAACTGTTTCAGCATTGCGCAAATAACCACTATGAAACAGACAACATGTGCTGTGCTACCAGGTCCCCCCAAAAAAAAACAAAAAGAATAAAAAAAAACGAGATATCAAAATACTCCATCGTTTTATTAGTTTAGCAACGTCAAAACTATAAAAAAAACAACAAACTTTGATCTTTTTGTTAAGAGAGTTTTTATTAATCGTATAAATAACTTAACAAAGAGATTATTTTAATTATTTAAGAGAGCATTATTAAAGAGTTGTTAGTTTCTCCTCTGGTTCTTCTATTAATGTTATTTTTTTTTTTGCAGTTTGTATTAATGTGTGAATTCAAACAGCTGTTTTTGGGGCTGTCTTTAATATTGTAACAGGAATCACCACCTCTCCTCCAAAATAACAGTTGTCTAGGTCTGATAAGAAACCAAAAATTTGCCATAGAAATTGAAGCAAAAAATTCTTATTGATTTTTAACTGAGTTTAGTTGATTAAGGGGAATGTTAATTTAATTCAAAATTAATTAAAATAATAATTTTTCTTTTTAAGATTATACATTTTCTGATATTTTTTAATTAACAAAAAAAATACTTAACAATTTGCTGGGGTCCACAAGTACTTTTCAAACGAAAATTGTACCGAAAAAAAAGAACTAAAGTATTAAATATATGATCTTTGGTACACTCACATAGGAAAACTTTGGTAACGGGTGCGACACAGTAATGCATTACCTTGTAATGCACCTAACCTGTAGCATTATTTTTAAAACGAAAGGTAATAAGTTACCGATAATGGGTTACATAATGCATTACTTTGTAATGCATACTCCTTACCTTCAATAATTGTGGACTCAAAATATCAAAAAAAACTGTAATATTAACAAAATTTGTGTTATATTTACCACAAATTTAGTAGAATGCAAATAAACGTTTATTTTGCTAAATCAACAGAAATTTTTGCTTAATAATTGTAGATTGTTGATTTAATAATTTGTTGATTTTTTTGTTGATTTTTTTGTTGATTTTTAATCGCATTGAAAAAAAACTATAAAAATTTCACATTTTTTAATGATTTTTTTTTGTCTACTAACATTTGGTAAATGTTTATGCTGATTTTAGCAGATTATTTTGTTACTTAAATTAACTAAAATTTAGCACAAATATAACTAAATATTTGTAAAGTCAACAGTTTTATTTTAGCTATTCTTATACTTATTACTTATATTTAGTAAACAAAAATCTGCTAATTTTAGCAAGCTCATTTTTAACTAATTTTTAGTAGCTTCCTTTTGCTATTTTCACAGGTTTATTTCTATGAGCGTAGGTAATGAGTCCACACCCATTACTTTAAGGCTCCCTGTAAAATTCGTCAGTGAAGTAAGATGAATTGTAATGCGTGGAGCCCTATGACGTTACATTACTTTACCTATTATATGGTACACAGAAAAAATTATGGGCCAAAAAAATCTAATTAATCGATTGTTTGAATATCAATGGCAATTCAAACAATTTTTTTAATTGATTCAATTAAAAAAATTATTGAATTTTCTAATATATCCATACAGTGTTGACAACATGTAAACAAAATTTTTAAAAATTTGCACACTATTTTTTTTTATTTTATTTAGATTTAATAATCAAACAAAGGTTTAATTATATCAATATATTATTTAATTTGTAAATAAAAAGAAAAAAATCGCAAATGATTAACTTTTAATAAGTTGAATAGTTTACCGATTTCAAATACACGCAAAATCGTAGTTATTTCACTAGAGTTTGCAACACTCTTTTTGTTGAGATATTCGTGTACGCACGAAAACTTAATTTAGTTTCGTGTTTTATCTATGGTAATAAAAGTGCACATATGGATTTAAATAAACCTTATCGAAAAAGGACAATTAAACTATTATTTTTGTAAATACTTAAATTTTCAATAAATATAAGTGTCATTAAACTATCATTTTAAAGTTGTGTGTGATTTTTTTAAGAAAGCAATTCAATTACAAGAAAAAGTTCAAGACAAAACAAGCAAAACAAAAATTTGGTCTTTACTTTTATTTGTTTTCTTATAATACATTTTTATAATAAAAAGCTTTAATTTCCGTATAAATAAAATGTCAATTTAATTTACAAACATACATTTCTTTTTTTATTTAATGGGGGGCATATAACAAAAATAAAAAATACGAGTTTTCAATTAAAACTACCATTGTTTTCTTCTCAAGTTTCAATTAAAGTTTTAATCAATTTAACTAATTTTTTTAATTGAGGTTGTAAAGAAAAACAATAACTCTTTTAATTGATATTATTATTATTTTAATTGAAAGAGTTTTAATAAACTGTCTGCAAATTTTTTAGTTAATACTATCATTTCAGTGGTAGGTGCAAAATCAATTAAAATATTAATTGATTCAATAAAATTTTTAATTGAAACCAGTTTTTAGTTTTTTCTGTGTAATGTGTGGTTTTGCTGGGTCATAGAAGTAAACCATTTCTGACGAAAGTTTACTGGTGCGAAAGATGAAAAAATGTAATAATTTGTAGTAAATTTGTCTTATCAAAAGTACTTCTGTACTCCAGCGAAAGATTTTTTTTTTTTTCGAATTAAAAAATATTAAAACTATTTTCCAAAATCAGCAAAATGTTTCAAAATTTTAGAGCCTCGAACATTTATTTAGAGTTTAGACCTAAATTTTCTTTTTTAAAATCCAAGGCGACATATGCGTTTTTAAAAAGAACCGGCTATTTTTAATTACATATCGTAACAAATGTAATTAAAATGTACAATTTTCGTTTGAAAAGTACTTTCGGACCCCTGCAAATTGTTAAGTATTTTTTTGTTAATTAAAAAATATCAGAAAATTTATATTCTCATATCAATTGTTGCCTTAAAAAGAAAAATTATCATTTTAATTAATTTTGAAAAACTGTTTCATATTCATATATTTAATAAATCGGTACACTCTTGGTCAGATTTGTTGAGATTTCTCATGGAATACATGATATATACGTAGGTACGTTGAACCAGGCGCGGATATAAGGGGAGAGAAAATGAGACATTTCCTAAACCAAAATAAAAATGTTCAATACAAAAAATTCAAAAGAATATAAAATGTATCAAAAATAATCTAACTTCCCTCTCCAAAATCTTTTCCTGGATCCGCGCCTGCATTGAATTAAATAAAAAAGCATTTTTTAAAATGTAGTATTTTGGTTCTTTAAAGTAATTAATTTAGGTGTGGTATATATTGCTTTAGTTAACATATCGAAGACAAAAACATTACGTGTCAACACCAACAATACAGAGAAATTAAAAATTTTTGAAAACTCACTCGTAGACGTCGACAGCTTCTGTTATCTCGGCAGCATAATAACAACTGCAGGCGATAGTAAGGAGGACATAGCTTACCGCATTGCAAAGGCTAACCAAGCATATGGCGCACTTAACAAAGTATGGAAGTCAAATCACAGAACTCTTCGCACAAAAATCAAACTTTTCAATTCAGTATTATTATATGGTTCCGAAACTTGGAACATCAGTAGAGAGGACTCAAATGCGCTCCAAGTATTTGTTAACCGTTGTTTGCGAAGAATATTACGTATTTTCTGGCCTCAAATAATTTCAAATAATGATCTTTGGCAAAAAACACAACAAAACGCCTTTACGACTGACATACGAGTAAAGAAGATGAACTGGCTGGGCCATACCTTCAGAAAAAGACAAGATGACGTTACCAGAAAGACCCTAGACTTACATCCCCAGGGTAGCCGACGTAGAGGAAGACCTGTTGAAACGTGGAGACGTCAAATAGAATCCGAACTCAGTACAGCCAGAATGACATGGAGGGAAGCAAAACGACACGCTGAGGGAAGCAAAACGACACCCTTTGTTCCAACTAGGAATCACAGGATTATATATATATATATATATTGCTGTCATCTGTAAAATATACTAAAAAATTACGTAAAATAATCTAACGAAATAACGTAAAATAACATTAACCCTAAAATAAACTCACGAAATAACTTAAAATAACGTTAACCTTAAAATAACATAACGACATAACTAAAAATACCGTTAACCTTAAAATATCCTAACGAAATATTCACCAAATTATACAATACCGAAAACAAAACCCAGCCCTGCTTATAAGCCATCCATATCTTAAAATATATAGAACCGAATAACCCTTTTTATTCTTATTCTTCTTAAATCTGTTTTTGTTGAAGAAGTTTGAAGATTATTTTTTCACGGTAAGTTAGATTCATTAAAAAAAAACTACCCAGCCAGCAATTGCCAATGGTCTGAAAAATCCAGCACTGGCAGAGCACTGTTTGCCAATGGTCTAACAAATAAAATGATGGCAAAGCACTGATTTACAACGCTCTGCCAACGTTAGTAAAAAGTGCTTTGCCAGTGCTTCATTAACAAAATTTACAACAGTAAAAATAATAAAAGCACTGGCACAGCTCTGGCTTAGAACGCTCTGCCAACGTTAGTAAAATGTGCTTTGCCAGTGCTTCATTAACAAAATTTACAACAGTAAAAATAATTAAAGCACTGGCACAGCTCTGGCTTAGAACGCTCTGCCAACGTTCGTAAAAAGTGCTTTGCCAGTACTTGATTTACTAAATTTACAACCGTAAAATAAAGCACTGGCACAGTACTGACTTAAAACGCTTTCCCAACATTGGCAAAAAGTGCATTGCCAGTACTTATTTACAAAATTTACAACCGTTAACTTAATAAAAAACAGTGGCACATCCCTTGTTCACAACAAGAGTGGAAAAATTCAAAACTAAATTGCAATTTATGATTTTAAGTTAAGAATATTAAGGTCTCCTATTATAGTCAGCACAAAGTATAGTTTTTGTACTAAAATTTTACTTAAGAAATTTATTTTCAAATTTCATTCTTTGGTGAAAATTGTGTTAACTTATCACAAAAATAATTTGATAAAAAAAATATTCAGTTATTTTGTAACTTAGCTGAAGCAAGCCTATTGTTATTTCTGTTCAAATTACCAAAATAATTCAATAAGAAATAATACAACTTTTTACTGAAGTAAATTACTAAGTAGGACTTTATTGGTCGTTTTTGGTTTTGGTACTGGCAAAGCGCTTATTGCCAGTGTTTTGCCAACTTTTTAAAAAAGAAACGGCCAAGCCCTGCCCGGTGTTATCATTTTGGGTTTGGCAAAGCACTTAAATCTTCAGATATCCGATGCTCTGCCAACGCTCATACCACCGTTGAAAGCACTGGGCCAATGCTTTGCCGTTCGTATTTTTCTGGCTGGGTAGTTTCATAAATATAAATTCTTTGGAGGATTTTATTAATTTTTGTCCCATGAAATGTTATCCGTATATCGTTATTATTATATTTAGTAAATTTTCTATTTACGCATTATTTTGACTTTAACTTAGGGGATTAATCGTAGCCCCGCACAGTGGGTTAATATTAACTTACACAATTTGTACAATAATAAATAAACATGTGTATTAATGCTCGTAGTAATTATTTAACGCTCATAATAACTATTAACCTTTTAGACAAATACAACATACAAAAATATTAAATATGTAGTTGTTTTTGTTTGTGTTGTAATACAGTTTCTTTATTTTTTTTATTTTTTTATTTTATTATTAATAAATAATCATATAATCATATAATTACAAATTATATACTATTACCCTAACCGAGCACTAGCTACTATGGCTTTCGGCTCGTTGTAACGAAAACATAACAGTGCCTCTGGTGGGAATCGAACCCACGACCCCCGCACTGATAAGTCAGCACGCTACCAACTAGCCTACGGGGGCGTATTAAATAATCATTTCAATCATTGTACGTTTTTTAATTTTAATTTAAAAAAAAAATTTTAACAAAATCTTCATAAAATGTTCAAAAGAAAATATAGCAGTTTGCATTTAGTTTATCTGGAGGGGTAGTGAATGATTAATTCGGTAAATTATGATTTTAAACATTTTTTTGTATAAAATAACGGACATTAAAGGGCGAAAACGGGTATTAACTTTCATTTCAAACACACTTTTTGACGTTTTGACGTAAAATGCTATAGAAATACAACTCTGAAACAGAGTCGCGGTTTATAATGAAGGTACTAAAATGAATTTTAGCTTAAGCAACTATTTTTAAAGTAGATAATTCCAAGATTATAAGTTCAGTGTTTAATTTAAAAATTTGTTTTAAAATTTTTTATTAGAAGTTTTTCTAATCAGGCTTTCAAGGTCATGGTTTTCAAATGCAAATATGTGCATATTAATTATAGTATTAATTGCACACTGTCTAAGAAGACGATGAATAAAATTCAAAAATCCCCAATAAAAGATTATTTCATTTTTCAATCCTTGTTATTTTCAATTTATAACGAGCTTTCAACCTCCGAATATTTACAAAAATAAAGGAAATCACACATAATAGCTAGGTTGATACTAGTATATCGATCTGGCTAAAGATCTCATCAGAACCCGAAGTTTTGGAAAAGCTACAGCCTCCATAATAGGCAGTGCTTTAACAAAACCCCTATTATTTATCATGAATTTTACTCCATTCTCGTCTTCAAAGTAATCAAACACGTGGTTAGGGTATTTTCCTAACAAGCATTATGAAGTTACTAAACTTTGAAGACCAAAAATTTTCTATTTATATAAAATAAAAAATTCTTTAGTTCCTACTCTGGCCCTAGTAATATTTTTACAGTTTTATTAGTTTTTTATGTTTATATACATCGAGAATATTTTTATGCTATTTTGAAATTATAACGAGCTTTCAATCTACATATATTTACAAAAATAAAGCAAATCAAACATATTAGCTAGGTTGATACTAGTATTTCGATCTGGCTAAAGATCTCATAAGAAACCGAAGTTTTAGAAAAGCTAAAGCCTCCATAATAGGCAGAACTTTAACAAAAAACCTATTAATCATGAATGTTTCACCATTCTGTTTTTGAATTAATTTTCTTGAATTCGAATATGTTTACTTGTTCTCAAACAGCTTTGAAACTTTCGATTGATACACTGAAAAAATTATCTGCATGATATTAATAATTCTTTGCATAAAAGCATTGAATTAGCAATGTTAATGGTCCATTTAAATTTGTCATTTAGTTAATGGTACACAGAAAAAACTAAAATCTAGTTTCAATTAAAATATTTGTTAATTCAATTAAAAGTTTTATTTAATTCGTTTCTCATTAAGGACTAATGGGTACACTTAGAATACTATGTAGTTGAAAACAAATGAAATTTCACTTAAAGAAAGGACGAATCAACTAACATTGTCATTTGTTTTTTAAAGTTAAACATTTATTTTTAAAAAATAAACATTTATTTTTATTTTTTTAAATAACCAAATATTTAATTTGTTCTACAAATGATTGACATTTACATTAAAAATAAAGAAACTGTATTACAACCCAAACAACTAAATATTTTTAAAGCAGAAGTTCCCTGAGTGTACCTGAAAACAGGTATCGCCAATTGATTTTCAGAGCCAGCTAGAGAAAGGATAAAACTACTTAAAAAAAAAATGTTGGGGTAAAATTTAACCCCCTCCCAGGGTGGTAGTTAGTGGTTCATAAGTCTGCAGATTTACACAGTCGAAAAATCTGCACGAAAATAGCTCTGAAAAATTGGGGAAGTGGAAATTCTGAAAACTTTCTTGGCGCTTAAAAGCCTTATAAAAAAAATGTACTTGCTTAGTACCACTCACCTGGGTTACAGGTATGATTTTGCGACATAAATTATAAAATTATTATAAAAGACGCATTTAACAGTTTTATATAAATACCCTTTCTTGAAATATCGACTCTTTTCAAGTAAAAATTAAATGTGGAAGATCATATTCATATTATTCAAAAACCATGAAAGAATTATTTAACATCAGTGATTAATGCATAAGTCTTAAGTAAGGCAAATCAAAAAAAAAAATATACCATACCAGAAGCACTGGTCTGTTTTCACTACAACGCGCCGAAGGCCATAGTAGCTAGTGCTCGGTTAGGGTAATAGTATATAATTTGTAATTATATGATTATTATTTAATAAAAAAAAAAAAAAAAAAATGGTAAATGTTTAATTGATTTTATTTTCAATTAATCATATTGATCATATTCATTAAAAATTTAATTGAATATTTCAAACTAAGTTTTAATAGATACTATTAAAACTTTAATTAAAATTTTAAAAAATTAGGAAAAAATAATAAATTCTAAAGTAAAAAAAATCGCTAAATTAAAAAGAGAATTTTTGATTTAATTCACCAAAATTTAAAAAAAAAATCTATAAAATTTAAGATTTAAAAAAACGCTGAAATTAAAAAAACGGTAAAATTTGATAAAAATCGAGTAAAATGAAAAATCGCTAGAATTTCAAAAAATCGTCAATATCGTTTTTTTTTTTATTTTAGAGATTTTGTGAATTTTTGGGATTTCTTTTTTTAAATTTCTGTGATTTTTTTAAATTTTGGCATTTTTGTCACTTTGTTGTCATTACGGGTTTAAAAAAACTGTAAAACGTGAGTGCACCAAAATTCATATTCAATTAAACATTTAAAAGATATTATTCAACTTTTAATTGATAGTCAGTTCGAAATCAAACAAAAGTTTAAGTGACATTTTTTGACAATAGCTTTTTCAGTGTAAGTTTTCATAAAATTTTATGAAAAATATAATTTTATTTATTAAAAGTTTCACGCACTATATAAATAAGTTTCATTAAAAGTATGAAGCTTTTCTATAATTTTAAGATAATTTTAAATTTTTAATTAAAAATTCAACAATATAACAATATCTTCTTAGTGCGCATACTTAAAGTTATCTGCGTTACAATTCTAACCAGCAGAATATATTTTAGTAATCATTAGGGCAAGGAATTTTTTGTAACTAAAAGAGGAAAATAGGAGCATAAAATATGTAGTAAAGAATCCAAAATATGCGCTTAAAATATACATTTAAATCGAAATATGCACAAAAAATATGCACGTACAATTTTTGGATTTTTAAAAATTGATTTATTAGTCGAGATAGTTGGTTTAAAACTAAAATCCAATATAAATGTCTAACAAGTGCCAACTAGATGCTGTGTTAGGGTTACAAATGTTTCCTTTTGTTTATTTTTAAATTATACTTAATTTAAATTTTTACAAAAAATATGTAAATAAATTGAAAATATGACAAAGACACAACAAAAAATGCTAAAATATAAAATATATTTTTTGCTATAAATATGCATTTATAGCCAAATATGCATTTAAAACAAAATATGGAAAAATATGCAACAACAAATCGATGACATTTTGGTTGCAAATTTTTTGATTCGGAAAAGTATTTGGTCAAAATCATTTTTGGGCTACTGACTACAAACATGCATTTGCATGAAATTCCTTGCCCTATTTATCATGAATGTATGAAATTGAACCATATTTTGTATTACTGTTGTAATATATCTCTTTTTAGTTGAATAAACGCCCTTGAACTGTATTCAATTTTATTGAAACTTCCGTTCATTTCAATATAATTAATGACCTTTACAAAAACTATATTGAACTGAAGAAAAATAAGCTACAATTAACTTAAATTGTTACAAAAATTAAATAAATATTGGTGAAAAAAAGAGATAAATACAAAAATTTTGCGAATTGCATAATTTTTAAATGATATTTTGTGTATATTACGGGTATTCACGATACGATGTATTGCAATCGAGTGTTAAAAAAATTTATCTACGATTTACTGAATAAAAATTGCCGAAAATTACCGTCTCTTAAATTCTTTTCTTTTAATTCTGTAATGGATTCAATAAAAAATTGACTAAGACTGTGTTATTCAACAAAATTTTTAATTGAATGAATTTATAAAATATTTTTAATGTCCACAGGGAAAATCGATAATTACGAATTCTAATCAGATATGATTGAATATAATTAGATCTGCTGACAGATCTGATCATAAATGATAAGTTCAGCATTTCCATAACACTTTAGGGTCAGATCTGTTCTGATCTAGTACCAGATCTGTTCATATCTGTAGGGCATCTGGGAAATTGGATGATTTGTATGCCCAGCAGATCTTGTCACATTGTGCCAGATCAATTCATATCTAAAAAGATACAATAGTCCATTTTGAAAGGCAACAAAAATAATCTCGATGTATATAAAAACAAAAAACTAATATAACTGTAAAAAATATTACTTGAGCCAGAGTACACACTAAAAATTTTTTATATAAATAGAACATTTTTGGTCTTCAAAATTTAGTAACGTCATGATGCTTGTTAGGAAAAGACCTAACCACGTGGTTGATTACTAAGAAGACAAGAATGGAGCAACATTGATTATTAATAGGTTTTTTGTTAAAGTTCTGCCTATTATATAGGCTCTAGCTTTTCTAAAACTTCGGGTTCTGATGAGATCTTTAGCCAGATCGAAATACTAGTATCAACCTAGCTAATATGTTTGATTTGCTTTATTTTTGTAAATATACGGAGGTTGAAAGCTCGTTATAAATTGAAAATAACATAAAAATAATCTCGATGTATATAAAAACAAAAAACTAATATAACTGTAAAAAATATTACTTGAGCCAGAGTACACACTAAAAATTTTTTATATAAATAGAACATTTTTGGTCTTCAAAATTTAGTAACGTCATGATGCTTGTTAGGAAAAGACCTAACCACGTGGTTGATTACTAAGAAGACAAGAATGGAGCAACATTGATTATTAATAGGTTTTTTGTTAAAGTTCTGCCTATTATATAGGCTCTAGCTTTTCTAAAACTTCGGGTTCTGATGAGATCTTTAGCCAGATCGAAATACTAGTATCAACCTAGCTAATATGTTTGATTTGCTTTATTTTTGTAAATATACGGAGGTTGAAAGCTCGTTATAAATTGAAAATAAAAATGTAGCCGAGTAAAAATAATATTATATAATCATGTATAATGTAATCCAGTATTGTACAATTTAATATTCATCATGTATAGGAAGATACAATTTTAGTTGTCAGTGTAATGTTTCGTAAAACGACATATTTAATTGTATCTTACAATATGTTATACCATACCTTATGAGACGTGCAATATATAATTGGATTGGTAGAATTAAATTAATATATGGGAATAAACAAAACAATGTATTACCCCATGTAAAAAAATAAAAATTTGTGGAAAAATCGACTAATTCGAAAATTAAGGACAGACACCGTAGGAAATTTGAAAAATTACAGGAAATTCAAAGGAATGAATTTGAAATTAGACATAATGCATGATTATATGTAAACGTCTTTCCTCGGCCGGTTTAGAACTTGACTGATATAAAAACCAGATATAATTGTATACACTGTTGGAATTGGAAAAATTATATCTGATAAGAGCAAGGATTTTATATTTGATGCAAAACACGAAACAGATGAAAAAAGCGGATGGTCGGAGGATTAATCAGGATTTATTAACACTAACAAATAATTACCCAAAATTTTTAGATAAAAATCGGCAGCTATAGACGAATTAAAAAAAAATAACATTTAAAAATGTCTTTAATATCCAAACTTTTAAATAAACTTATTAAAATAAGCGTTTTTTAAAAATTGAACTAGAAAATTTTAAAAATGATTGAACCCCTTCAAATCTAAAAATATCAGATCTGTCCAGATTTTATCAGATGTGCACAGATTTGATCAGATCTAATTAGATTTAAAAACATCTCCCCATTTTTGAGATCTAATTAGATCTGGATCATATATTCTTACAGATCTGGTAGAACAGATCTTGTCAGATCTGATCTTTTCCACACGGAATTTCAAAATAATAAGTTTTTTACAGTTATATTAGTTTTTTGTTTTTATATACATCGAGATTATTTTTATGTTATTTTCAATTTATAACGAGCTTTCAATCTCCGTATATTTACAAAAATAAAGCAAATCAAACATATTAGCTAGGTTGATACTAGTATTTCGATCTGGCTAAAGATCTCATCAGAACCCGAAGTTTTAGAAAAGCTAGAGCCTATATAATAGGCAGAACTTTAACAAAAAACCTATTAATAATCAATTTTGCTCCATTCTTGTTTTGTTTTTTTATATCAACCATCTAAAGTGACATTTCTGAAATCCACACTTAACATCATGTCGGATGTCATTGTCATACTGCATAAACCAAAAGCACATTTATCGCCTTTTACTTCATTGCAAATTGTAGTTTTTGCTTTTGCTTTTGCATTTCATAAATTTATTTATGATTGTTCTGTTTCTTTTGCTAATAATTTATTGTTTGCTAAATTATACAAAAAATAAAAGCACTGACTTTGAACTTGTTGTGATTCGTATTGTGTTGTTGTTGCAAATTTGTCACTGTTTTGCCCTGAACTTCAAATACAGTAGAATGCCGATTGTGGGGATTATGCAAAAACAATCCAACAAAACCACACATTACCAAATATTGGGTAAAGTAATGTATCAAAAAAGGGCTCCACGCATTACAATACACTTTACTTCAATGATGAATTTTACAGACGATTATGCTTAAAGTAATGGGTGGGCTTATTACCTAGTAGGGTTATGTGGTTATGTTGGTTGGAATAATATTTTCATAAAAAAATTTGAAAAAAAAAAATATTACAAATATTTTTGTTAATTAAATAAATAACATGGTCGAGATGAGATTCAAACCTGGGGTCTCTGGTTGTTAGGCGAGAACTCTACGAACTAAGCTATCGTCGCATATAACAAATAATTGGAGACACATGGGTTACCTTGTAATGATACATCATTACCATTTACGTTATTTCAAAACATAAAATAAAGACTTACCGATCAGCAATTACATAATGCATGAAATATAAACGTTAAGTAATATTTAAAATATTTTTTTGGAAAATCTATATTTAGACACATTACTTTGTGATTTTTTTGTAATCATGAGTAATTTTAAACATCACAAACGAAAACTCGAAGCACAACAATTTATTAACATTTTAGGCTAACAACCAGAGACCCTATTTTCGAATCTCAGAGCAACCACGTTATTTATTAAATTAAAAAAATAATTGTATAAATTTTTTTTATAAAAATCTATTTATAGACACATTATATAAGTAGCCAGTTATTTTACCCCATACTCGGTAATGAGTCCACCCATTACTTTTAGGCTCGTCGCCTATCATATTCATCAGTGCAGTAATGTGTATGGTAATGCGTGGAGTCCTATGGCAATACATTACTTTACCTATTATTTGGTAATTTGAGGTTTTGCTTGGATCACAAACGAAAACTCGAAGCACAACCATTCCCAGCAGTAGACCATTACATCCCAGCATTTTTCATAAACTTTTTTTTCGTAAAACTTAATAGTTTCATAAACAAAATGCATTAGATTTCATAAAATATCTCTTCATAATATTAAGGAAAATTTTCTTTAGAGCTAGGAAATTATTTGAAAGACCTTTTTTATTTTTTAATAAAATTTCATAATTTCAATAATTTTCATACATTTCATACTTTAGTTTTAAAATTTAATTCTGAAGTGTTCGACATATTTCATAAAGTGCTTTAAATGTAGCCTTTTAATAATTTTGGACTTCTATGAAATTGTTTCCAATGCATTTTTCTAGACATTCATGAAGAGTTTTATTAAGTCAATGAAACTTGTTAATATTATAGAATTTTATGAAACTATTTCATAAATTCTATGAACGATTTATTGTCGTAATGATTCAGTAGTTTTATGAAGACTTTCATTAATTATACAAAGTATTTCATAAACATTGACTTTAATGAAACTTGTTTCATAGAATCTATAAAAAGCTTCCATGGACGAGTTCCAGTGACAATTTTTATTAAAGCTATGAAGAAATTAATTATTGAAGAGAAGATAATTCTCTCAGTGTATGATAGATATTAGCGAAATATATTATATATTAATTCAATATAATCCGAATAAAGACAGCCTTTAACATGTGAGGGTTAAAATAACATTTCTTGAATGCAGGTAATAAGTTTTTGGCCCTGTTCCTGGTCCTCTAATCGAGATCTTACTGTAAGTGTATACAAACGCATTTAAATATAATACACTGAAAGAATTAACCTTCATGATATTAATGAAACGTCTTGTTTTTATATTTTTTCATAAAATTTCATAATTTCATTAATTTTCATACATTTCAAACTTTAGTTTTAAGATTTAATTCTCAAGTGTTCAACATATTTTATGAAGTGATTTATTATTTAAATGTAGTATTGTATTTTATTTATTTATATGAAACTGTTCATTGGCTTAGTTCCAATGCATTTTCAAGACATTCATGAACTTAACTCAAAAAACTTCTTAATATTAAAAAATTTAATAAATTCTATAAACGCTTCACTGGCGGAATGAATCATTAGTTTTATGAAGATTTTCATTAATTCTACAAAAATTTCATAAACATTGACTTTAATGAAACCTGTTTCATAGATTATATGAAAAGTTTCACACAGAAAAAATTTTGATATTTGCCAACTGAAATTCGGTTACTACGACTCAAATTCGGTTATTACGAATTTCAAACAGTTTGCACAATTTTTTATTAGTTTTCACAACAAAGTCCGGTTAATTAAATACAATTTTAGTTGCAACACCCAACATTTTCAGAAATCGAATGTAAATATCGTTGTATTAACTGAATTTATAAGTTGTTACCATGAATATACACTTTTCAATTCGGTTGGCACTTTATTTCTCTGTGTGTTCAATGGACGAGTTCCAGTGACAATTTTCTTTAAAGCTATGAAGAAATTCATTACTAAAGTGAAGATAATTCTCTCAGTGTATAACACTACTTTAGTATATACCTCACCAAATACATTTTACATATGCAGATATAAAAAAATATATAAAACAAGATCGGTGACCACACGAGTTTCCCACATATGATTCATATCTTCATATTCATAGTAGCTTAATTCTTGTTTTATTTATGCAAACTACATAATCGTACCTCTACCTACAATGTAGAAATATCGTTAACTTTAAACTTTGGTTTAATTTATTCAAAAGAGAATATTCTTAGCAATTTAAGAGTGTTTTGTAAATTATTTAAAAGCATTCGAATTATAACATAATTAAGGCGACAGGCAACAAGATTCGGAAATTATTAATTACACAGAGCGAACTTTACTGGAATAAATATATTAATTTTGGGCATAATTTGTAAACCAGTGAATGTGTCTACAAAACACCTTTCATTTGATACCTAATTTGTCTATAGTAGTTACTGTTATTAGAACGAAATAAACCGAAATACACTTACAACGGAAAAAAAACTTAAAATGTGGTCATTTTTGACCCCACTTACAGGGGAGGTATCGGAACCGTGTTTTTTGTTTAGCTGCCCAATCTCATGTTTAGGCGTTACTAGTGGGATCAAAAATTACCCTATTTATTTTGTTCTATTAAAAGTAGCTAAAGACAAATTTAGTATCAAATGAAAGGTTTTTCAAGGACTCATTCACTAGTACACAAATTTTGTAAAAAGACATTCAAGTGTTTTTTGTTATTCAAAAAAATGTTTTGAGTAACATTAAATCTGGCGGTTTATTAAAGAATTTTAGTTGTTTTACGCAAAAATAATGCATAGCAATGCATATTCAGAACCTTTCGGTTTTTATGCGATTCTTCCCAAAGAGCCTTTTCCCCCTATATTTTAAATAATTCAAAAATGTGGCAAGTTTTCATACAAAAACAAATTCATTTTTAACCATACTTTTTAACCCTTAAAAGTGAGATTGTGCAGCTAAAAAAAAATACGTGTATCTTTTTTTCGCTCCTTTACAATATTTATTAAAATCTGCGAGTTCGGGTCGGGGTACCTCCCCTGTTAGTAACGCCTAAACATAAGATTGGGCAGCTAAAAAATGGGCAGCTTAAATGTTTATTATTTAAATTTATTTTCATCGGGATAAACATTAATTGCATTTATAGTAATTAAATGTGCTAAAGTCCCAAAACTTATTTAACAAATTGTGAAAAGCAATCTGATGTAGGCGTGTCCCTATCCGGATTTCATTCCTGCCTAAGGAAATCTTCAGGGGACTTTGTTATTAGAATTTCTAGAGATATTTGTTATGTTAAATCACAAACTCAATGAGAATTTCTTGTCCTCGTCTAGGAGCGAGATTCAAAATTTAAAATATCAAAGAAAAAACAAAAACAACAACAAAAAATTGTCACAATTGGCTTTGGCTTTTTATTCTCTACAACATATCCGAAGTTCATTAAGATCTCCCGTCCGGGTCGGTATACCTCCCTTGCCAGTGTCGAAAACTAGCGGAATAACTTTTTAACATTTGCCACAGCTGACAAACTTCACACTAGGAGCACTTGTATATATTGCAAGCAGTTAAGAGACAGCATGAGGATGGACAAGCCAGTACATCGAATTTTTTGTTTTAAAAATATTGTTTTTTTTTTGCGGTGATGAAGCGGAAGAAGAGGTTGAGAAGGAAAAAGCTCGCTGATTTGCAGCAAAAGATTTTACTGAGATTAACAATTTTTTTGAAAGTACCCGCACAAAAATGTTTTGCTGACTTTACTAAGTTTTTTTTGAGTGTAGAGTTACTTTATTCATCAGCATATACTAATTGCCAATGCCAGTCTTACTCGAATGCTGAATTGAATACACTCATAGGTATAAACTTGTCAAAATAACAAAAAAAAATAGCTACTAAAAATTTGTTAAAAATGACCTTGCAGAAAAAACTGCTAAAATTAGCAGATTTTCTTACTAAATATAAGTAATATAAGAATAGCAAAAATAAATCTGGTGAATTTATAAATATTTAGTTATATTTGAACTAAATTTTAGTTAATTGAAAGTAACAAAATAATCTGCTAAAATCAGTAAGAACATTTACTAAATATTAATAGACAAAAAAATCTTAAAAAATTGTGAAATTTTTAAAGCAAAAATTTTATTAATATTACAGTTTTTTTTTTGTAACAGTTTTTGCTAATTTTACAGAGTAAAGTGCTATTTTCAATTAACTAAAATTCACATTGAATATAACTAAAATTTTGTAAAGTTAACAGATTTTTTTTTTTTGCTGTTTTTATTTTATTAATATTTAGCAAAAAAATCTGAAAAATTTAGCAGTTTTTTCTGCAAGGTAATTTTTAACTAATTTGTAGTAGCTTGTTATGCTATTTGTATAGGATTATTTACATATATGAGTGTACAACAGACGAAGATTTAGGAGATGTCAATGAAGAGAAAACTGATTCATCTTCCTTTGAACAATTTATAAACATGCAGCAAAAAGAAGAAATCGAAGATTTTTAATGTAAATGTTAGTCATTTGTAGAACAAATTGAATTTTTTATTAACCTTGCAGTTCCTTTAAAAAAACAAACCACATCAAATGACTGTTTTATGATTTTACATTCATTTTTTAGAGTAGTTTTATGTTCATTAAAAAAATAAATGTTAAGTTTCTTTTTTACTAACATGTGGTTCATTTTTACTACTATTGTTAGTCATTTTTTGAACATTAAACAACAAATGACAATTTACTGAAATGTAAGTCGACCTTTCTTTAAGTGAAATTTCATTTGTTTTTAATTACCTTTGCAGTGGTCTTTACCTACATAGTATTCTAAGTGTACGTTTAACGGACGGACTAGCGTTGTTATATCGACTTTATGTCAAAAAATACAGGCTCTGAAAAATTGTTGGTAAAAATGGATTAAATATTTTCTGAGATATGTCGCCTAAAGTAAGCGATAATCAGAATTATAGCATTTTCCTATTATTTGTAAAAATATCATCCTAATCAAAAGAACCGAAAGCAGTAGAATTTGTTTGTTAAATTAAAAGATTATTCAGTTATTTCTTTGTACTTAATAAACAAACTACATTTTTATTAACAATTTTACATGAGTGAAAACTAATTTTATTTAAATTTTATAAAATATTTTTTAACCAAATCTAGCTTCTGTCAATTGACTCCATATTATGCGTCTTTTATGTATAATTTCTTTTGACTCTGTAACATTTAAACTATTACTGCGCCATTTTTTCAAAGTTGGTTCAGCATTAGCCTTAATATGTTGATAAGTGTTCACTAGTGAAGCAAGAAATCCTGAAAGACCCCCGTTAGATGAGGATATATTATGAGTCGTTAAATTTGTAGGAATTTTATGATCTTGAATTGATTTAGATTCAATTGTTTTAACACTAAAGGCGTTTATAAAAATAATCACTAAGATATAATGTGATCTACACATTTTGAGGTGTTTGTACTAATGAAACGTTTAAATAAAAACTAATACTATAGATATTTTGAAAATTTCGAAAACTATTCACTAAGGTAAGTTTTAGATTATTTAAGATAAGATTTCTTATTAATATATCTTTAATATCGCACTCTCATTAAAAACAAAACTGTAAATATTACTCTTCCCACCAGCGATGCCAACTAATTAAAAGCAAAAAGCGCTGGTCGGACACTAAAAAAGAGCTAAAAAAACGCTAAATGTAAATAAAAAAACTTATTTTCAATTTTAAGTCCAATATTTCAATTTAATATTAAATTTTATCTATTTGAGATCAATTTATTTATTTATTTCTTGTTTTTGTACAAAAGTTATACAAAGAAAATAACAAAAATAAAAGAAAAAACTAAAGTATTTGAAATATTTTTTAAAATAGTCCATTAAATTGGTCATTTTCGAATAAAACTTTATTTTCCTCTTCTTCTTCGGGCCACAATATAGTTTTTATAAAGTATTTCGACTTTTTATAAGTTTGGTTTGAATTAATTTTTGAACAAACGTGTGGTGGTATTTCATAGTTTGAGCAACTAGTGTTTTTTTTCGTTTTAGTCCATATTTTATATGAATTAAACAATTTAAACGCTAAATGTTCTTTCAACTTCAGCATTAGAGTAAGGCAATATTAATAGCTTCAGGACAAAAGTTGAAAGGTTATGATATGGATTTTCATGTAAAGAATTTCTAAAGTTATGAACTTCAATCCAAACAGCTGTTGTATCTTCTGTATTACTTGTGAAAATGTTGTTAACACTAAATGCAGAAATCTTTTCTAAAATTTCAAAATTTGATTGTAGCTTTGCTCTTATTTCATAAATAAGGCTAAGTAAATTCTACTAACTTTTTTTAATTGCTTTTTTTCGCTTTTTTTAATATTGGTATCAGAACAAGCTTTTTAAAAACTGTAACCTAAGTAACAATGTTTATTTATAACAGGTTCAATAACACCTTCCATATAATCAAAACCATCCATTGGGATTATTATTTTATTGCTACGCTTTGCAGTAAATTATACAAATCACTAAAAAGTTTTGTATGATCTGCACTTGTTTAAAAATATCTGTTATTCTTTACCTATTACAGAAAAACCCCAATTTGAAATGCAGAGTCGTAAAAAAAGTATTTATTACGTTTTCAACTTTTAGTGATTGACAAAAATAACATTTTTATTGACTTAGCTGCCAGATTATTCAAAAACTTATCTTTTTATAAAAATCTGTGTTGCAATTAAAAAAGAGCTAAAAGCGCTAAAAAAAAATTAAAAAAGCGCCACCCTAGCGCTTTTTTCTTAAAAAAGCTAAACGAAAAAAGTACGCGCTGTGAGCACTCAAAAGCGCTAAATCTAGCGCGAAAAAAGCTAAGTTGGCATCGCTGCTTCCCACAATAAAATATTGACGAAAACAATTAACCCTTTATGACTTTGCAATACCAACACAACAAATTTAAAGATTAGATAAAAATAATGTTATGATGTTTTTTTTATAAAATTTTAACAACAGCCTAAAAGTAGACTTTAAAATTTTTTAAAAGTAAATACCAAACAGATTTTAAATAAAACATTTAGAAATATGTTAAAAAAAATTCAGAAAATAATTAAGTCTTTTAAACTTGTCAAACGATTATTCGTTTAAACGAATATTTGCTTTGTCTTATAAAATCTTTAGACATTTTGCCTATTGATTGTCATTTCTGTAAAAATATTTTTTTTGTCAAAATGTTTTCATCAATTTTTATCTTAATTTAAATGTTTTACTTTATGATAAATTTAATTATCTCTTGTATATATTTTTAAAGTTATGTTTTGCTAGAAACTTTCTATGTTTGTTTTTGTGTAACACACCCATTTATTATTTCTTTGGAAAAAACATCACATTTTGTCTCATATATTTTTTTCAATTTCTATAAATATTGGCTGCTTAACATAAATATTTGACAATTTTACTTAATAATTAAAAGCAATCAAGTGTGAAATTAAAAAAAAAAAACTAAAGTGAGTTCAATATTCAGATTTTTTTTGTAAAATGATTTTTTTCGTGACAAATATTATATTGGCTCTTAGTGGGTTAACGCTAGCCAAATTGGATATGTCAAAGGTAATAAAAGTTTACACAAAACTTAATTCAGATTTAAATGAAATTCGGATATGTGACAGAGAAGAAAAAGTCAATGAACTTATTTTTTAGCGCCCCAATTACATGTCTGGGAGGGTTAAAAACATAGAACTACTTTTATCGGAACATGTCTGAAATTTTTGAAACTCAAATTTAATTATAAATAGGATTTAAGTGCTCCAGAAAAGAGTAATGATGCTACATATGATTTGAATCCATAGCTGCAACTTATTTGAAATATTAACTAGAGTTGTGTCGTTCATGAACGAACTAGGTCAATTGAACGACTCACTCAATTGAACGATATGAATCGTTCACCAATATTCGATCCTTTCGTTCAATCGTTCATTTCGTTATTTTTATTATATAGAACAATTGCATCTAAGTTCAATCAAATTGCTTGCAAGAGCAATTATTTTTTTTTATCAAATTGTAATAATATTGTTCCAAAATTAGGAAAAACAATTAGTCATAAAAAGAAAATGTTTTTTACACAATATAAATCAATTTTTGTTATGTACAGTAAAATTTTTTTTTTTTTTTTTTTTTTGAAATTTATTTACAATCTGTTTTTACAACAATAAGTAAATTTGATAATCTTAAAATAACAACATAATCTGGCTAATAAACCAGTAAAACTATTTACAAATTTATATATAAGAGATCATTTTCTGTAAGGTAAATCTAAAACATGATGCCTTTTCAGTCTTTTAACTTCCTCGCTTTCGTCTAATAAGCATATAGCTAATGAGTTGTTGTGGTTACTAAGTCTTTCAAGGTATCTTGAGCTAAGTCTATTAATTTCATCCCTAACAGTGGACATATGTAAGTCCTTATGAATATTGTCATTAGTGACGAACCATGGAGCATTTGTGATTAACCTAAGAGTCTTTGATTGATATCTCTGTAGGATTTCAATATTCGAATTACTAGCTGTTCCCCATAGCTGTATCCCGTAAGTCCAAACCGGTTTTAAAATTGTTTTATAAAGCAGAAGTTTATTTTCCATGCTTAATTCAGATTTTGGTCTAAGAAGCCAATACATTCGCCTTGTTTAAATTTTCAATTGTTCCCTTTTTGCTTTTATATGATCTTTCCAAGTAAGGCGGCGATCGAGGTGAAGACCAAGATATTTAACTTTTGTTTGTTTTGGAATTTGTGTGCCATTTAAAGTGACATTGGGACAATCTCCTTTTCTTAGTGTAAATGTAATATGGGTAGATTTTTGTGTGTTTACTTTTATATTCCATTTTATTAACCATGCTTCAATGTGATTAAGTTGATTCTGAATTATTGCTGATGCAATATCCGGTACATCATTAGTAGCTATTAGAGCTGTGTCATCGGCATAAGTTGCAACTGTTATATTTTCTCGTATTGGCATATCGGACGTAAATATTGTATAAAGGACAGGTCATAGGACACTACCTTGTGGTATTCCCGCCTTAATTGGACATATATCAGATACTTCATTATTAACCTTTACATAAAAGAATCTTCCGTCTAAATATGATTTAAAAATAAAATAGTATTGTGCTGGAAGCAATTTTTTTATTTTAAAGAGAAGCCTTTTGTACCAGACTCGGTCAAAGGCTTGTTGAATATCTAAAAACACAGCTGAACAGTATTTTTTACGTTCCAGTGCTAATCCGTTTACAAGCACGGTCTATCAGCGACTGTACAGTAAAATTTGTGAAAAACTCGTAAAACATGAATAATGTAATAAATTGTCAAACGAACGACATAGTTCACAACACGCAGCTCAATCACAGGTCTTAACAAAAAAAAAAGAACAATTAAACGATTTGAATGCACTAGTTCACTGACTCGAATTGAACGATAATGACTGAGTCACCAAAATGAACGATTAATCCCAACTCTAATATTAACCCATTGAGACACACGCTCACAATTGCGAGCTTTGATGTTTTTTCCTAAAACTACGAATATTTTTAATAGTAACAGATATATTGAGATGAAAAAAGTCCTATTATATTTTTAACTAAATTATATTTCATAAAATATGAATAACCTATAGGGAAACTGTAATACTTTTTAACTTATTTTAAGTAAAACTTGAAAAATCAAGAATTTTTTGCATGTGTCTCAAACGATTAAAAAAATAGTCGCAAATAGCGCTTCGAGAAAAAAAGTAAGAAAATACAAGCTTTACGAATACACTGATACACTGATACACTGATACAAAAAAAGGGGTAAACATTTTTGCTAAAACTACTAAAAATTAGTTAAAAATGACGTAGCAGAATAAACTGCTAAAATTAAAAGATTTTTTACAGTTATATTAGTTTTTTGTTTTTATATACATCGAGATTATTTTTATGTTATTTTCAATTTATAACG
The DNA here is from genome assembly GCA_021234595.1 of Delia radicum. Lineage (NCBI taxonomy): Eukaryota > Metazoa > Arthropoda > Insecta > Diptera > Anthomyiidae > Delia > Delia radicum. The sequence continues at coordinate 219,646,858 of CM037853.1, read as the reverse complement.
AGCTTTCAACCTCCGTATATTTACAAAAATAAAGCAAATCAAACATATTAGCTAGGTTGATACTAGTATTTCGATCTGGCTAAAGATCTCATCAGAACCCGAAGTTTTAGAAAAGTTAGAGCCTCCATAATAGGCAGAACTTTAACAAAAAACCTATTAATAATCAATTTTGCTGCATTCTTGTCTTCTTAGTAATCAACCACGTGGTTAGGTCTTTTCCTAAAAAGCATCATGACGTTACTAAATTTTGAAGACCAAAAATGTTCTATTTATATAAAAAATTTTTAGTTTGTACTCTGGCTCAAGTAAATATTTGCTTAATATTAATAAGATAAGAAGAGCAAAAATACATCTATTGAATCTACAAATATTTAGTTACATTCGAGCATAACGTTAGTTAATTGAAATTAACAAATTAAACTGCTAAAATGATCAAACAAATTTGCTAAATATTAGTAGACAAAAAAAATCAATTATTTTTAGATATTTTATTTTTCCCTCAGACCGGCCTAAGGTTTTTTGCAACGAAAAATAAACAATATGTTCTTCTACAAATTTTTTTAAAAATTTTTTAGAAAAAAAATTGTTGATTTTAGCAAATCGATTTCCATTAATTGTTCACTAAATTTTAGTAACATTAACTACATTTTTTCTACACTTTCACTTTACTAGTTATTATCGTTTTTGCTAAAATTAGCTAAACGGCCTAGAATTCTTAGTTTTTCTGTAAAATTAAAAATGTTTCTGAAAATTTTATATAATTTTTTTTTTGTTGAGTGTAGGCATTAAATTTCGACTTCAAAAAAATAAAAATCAAGTGCAATATACTAGGAATGATGCAGATAGGGATGATAAAAAGAAAAAATATGACAATTTTTGGGTGAATTAAAAAAATGAGTCTATTTTGACATTTACAAAAAGTTTTAAAATATTTTAAACTAAAAACACAAGTAAAAAAATTGATATGGGGCATCATCAAATCAATTAAAATTATATATAAATTAGATATGCGATGAGATCGAATTTGATCCGAAAAATTAGAACACATAATTGTATCTAAAATACATCAAATTGTATCGAAATTGATACAATAGCATCGAATTATGTCCAATTCGATGCAATTAAATACAATTTTGTACAATTTGATGAAATTTAGATTCATCAGAATTTTGTTCCCATACAAATTTGTAAAAAATTATTAGAAAAAAGTTGATTCAAACAGTTCTTAGTTTTTCTTAACAATTATATCAAATTGTATCTAATTTCATACACCAGTTATATTTTTGACTAATATTATTTTTGCCGTTTTTTACGAAGGTGAAACTGTGCATCCAAGATACAATGGCTTTATTTCAGCAAATTTAACTCCGAACAGGGTGGTTTTGTAGAAAAATTTGCTTTTCTAAGAACTTTTCACTATTAAATTTCAAAAATATTTTTTTTTTCCATCCGTATGAACTTATTATTATTATTATGCAAACTGACGAGGACCAAAAAAAAGCTATGTTGCGAGAGTCGCTCAACTTTTGTTTTTGTTAATTTTCATTAAAAGTACTTTTTTGCAAGTACTTTTAAGCGCGCGGGTGCTAGGGTCGTTCTTGTGAACAAAACTACAAATTTTGTAAGTTAACGAACTCAGAAATCTCAAATCCGGAATTATATAATTATATCTAAAGTCACTTAGAAAATATTGTTCATATACCACCACATATACTTGAATCTAGCTTTGTACATGACCATATATAATCATATCTGAATTCAATTAAACAATAATCAAAGCATTGCCCCTCATATATTTTTTTATATAATTTTGTATGGAACAATATATGCCTTTATAAAAATATATAATTAGGTATATTAAGTACAATTGCATATTAGGCAATATAAAATAATATATTGATATATATACCCCTATATAAAAATGTTTGTAACAACACAAAGCTATATACTATTAGATACAAATATTTATGATTTAACATATACGTTTATATGACTATAATTTTATGCATTGAAACATTTAATTGGAAAAATTATATATGAATATATATAAACTTTTTTGCTTGGGCAATTTAAAAATCCCGCGTGGCCAAGGACGCATCAAGGTACTTCAACTAATATATTTTCTCTAGAATTAGTGATTTTTTATTTCTATTTTTCTTTTATTTTCTTGTTCTGTTTGAAGGTTTTTATTTTTTGTATTTGAAAACACAAGCAAAAATATAGGTTTGCTGTTAGCCAGCCAACATGCATGGGCAATATTAACTTACAACATTAGCTTTTGCCGTGTAAGAAGTGTTTTTAATTATTAGCAGTAAAGTAAAATCACCTAAAACGTCACAAGATGTCTAAAATGTGTCAATTGACGCCCTACTAGTTCAACGTTATGTTAAAGTGAACGACCAGTTTCATAGAACAAATTCGACTGGAACTGGTTGTAGCAAGTTCTAGGCAAGTTTTATTAATATTTTAATTCCGTGGTATGAAAACCAATTAAAAAAAAATTTCCTCCATCCCTTTCAATAATAATGACTTTGTCAAAAAAGTAGTAGTATCTCTTTAACTTTGGGATAATTATTTAATTCATTTATAATTTTTCTTAATTCTGCTTTTCAGGTCTGTTTAAATAACAATTTGGATGATGTTATTCGTAATCCAGAAGATTGTAGTTCCTACATTGTATGTGCCTATAAACCATCCATACAATATTGTGAAGCCGGTTTACACTATGATGCTGAACGTAAAGTGTGCAATTGGCCTCAATATGCCGATTGCAAACTAGAGCCACAATTAACTGAAAATGAGGAAGTCATAATTGAACCATCTTTGCCTGAAGTTGTAGAAGAAGATAATATATATTATTCTTCGTTTGTAGCCATTGATGTTATGACTGGTGAAACTGTAGATCCCATGTTTGATTATGATCCTCAACAGGTGGTGTGTCGTCATTTTGGAGCATATTTTTTACCTCATCCTTTACTATGTCGCTCATATTTCCTATGTGCTTACGGTCATATGCATAAACATTCTTGTGGTCTTGGTAGCATGTGGAATTATGAAAAACAAAAATGTGAAATAAGTGTATGGGCTAAATGTTATCAGAAGAGTAGTGAAGAAGCTGAAGAAATTGCTAGTTCTATGCCAACCACTACCGATAATCCTTTAATGGTTTGTTATACCCTAGCACCAACGACAACTGATGGTTTGCCTACCAATACTTGGCATCCAACTGGTTCTATATATAATGCCACCGCTACGGGTTCGACATCAACAACTGCCATGAATTCTTCCACAACAACTACCGCCATTAATACTTCTTCTTGGTCGACTTATTCTCCAACACCCCAGACCTCTACTATCGCTTCTTCTATTGCAACTTCCACCAAGACTCCCAATTCATCAAATCCTTTGATTTTGAAATGTCCTAGTAAAAATCAAAGTTATATTGCCCATCCTCGTGATTGTAGTAAATATTATATGTGCATTAGTGGTATGCCTGTGCTTACGTCTTGTCCAGTTGGTCTATTTTGGGATACAAAAATGGAATATTGTGATTTGCCACAAAATGTTAAATGTTTTCAGTAATCTCGGAAATTTAATGATGTAATAAAATTTTGAAATTTATTAATGGCTTTGAATACGTTCTGTTATAAATTTAATAACACGGTAAATCTTTTAACCAGTTTTATAAATACACACATAAAATTTTAATAGACGATAAATTATGAAAATGAAAATGAACGAACAATTTCTTAAAACTAATGAAAAGCTTCATTTAGTGAATGAAAATTTTAATAAATAAAAAGATAGTTTACCTTAAATTTTATGTCAATAAAAAGTTTCAATGGACGAACGAGTTCCAGTTAGGGATGTCAATCGGGATTAATATTTCAGAAATTCCGAAAACGAAATGCAGGCATTTCTAGGCACTTTTTCCAGTACACAGAAAAAAATAAAGATGGGTTTCAATTAAAAAATTTATTGAATCAATTAATATTTTAATTGATTTTGCACCTATCACGACAATGATACTATTAACTAAACCTTTTATTAAAATTAACAAGGAAAAAAAGTTATAAATAACTTCTACAAAAAAAAAAAAAATATGAGTGTACCTTTCTAAATTTTAAAATTTTATAATTCCGCTTTTATAATATTTCTCAAAAGTAATCAATTCTAATTTGAATCAATTGAATTTTGGTTGAAATTAAATTTAATAACTAAATATTTCATATGCAATGAATTCTCTTTAAAAGAAAAATTGGAATCATTTATTTATTAACTTAATTAAAATACTTTTGAATTAATAGACTGATAAGTTTCAAAAGTGTTATTTATATTTTTAAGATTAAATTAATTTTTTATATCGTTAGCGCATTAAAAGACGCGTCATAGATCCGCCGGACATTTTTCTAACAAGCTTTGCACATATCTCTCATTTACTTCAAGAACGTTACAACTCACAAAACATGATTTTTGAGTTAATGGCGCAGAATTATTCGTTATATCACGTATCATATTGTGTAAAAAAAATCGTATTTATATCTTGTATACTCACCTCTTGAGAGTAATTATGTCGTTATTTTTTTCTTCAAGGTGGGAGTAAATTGAAAACTTTAAACTCATTTTCTATAAAATCAAAATTTTTTGAGTTATGACGTTATTGAAGTAAATCAGCGTTATATAGAAAAATAAATCTTTAATATTTTTCCTCTTAAAGCGACCTCTATTGGAAACTTTTGCAAAAAAATTGAAACTTTGACAGAACATAAATCCTAAACGATTAAAAATATTCGAAAAAAAAAGTTTTGTATAAATTTGTAAACAAATCTTTATTAAAAAATATATGAAGTTTAATTGTTTTTAACCGATTTTTTAAATTTTTGGAAAGATATGGTGTATTTTGAGAAATCGGAATAAATTTTGGAATTTTTAGACTTTGTGAATTTGAAAAATTAATGGTGCTACCGGTCAGATTATCAAAAATTATACGCAATTGAACATTTTCAAATTATCTCAGCAAAATAATAATCACAGATATATAAGATTATGCTTTTCCATATTTTGAAATAATTTTTGAAAAAGGTCCCACCAAAAAATGTTAAAACCTTGATTTTTTTTTCAAATAATTATTTGGCAACTCTGAACAACAATTTTCCACAAGTTTTTTATTCACGCTTTTAATGAAGATGTTGAATTAGTTTGAAGTTTTTAAACCGCTTAATTATCTACAATTAAAAAATATAATCTTTTAAAAATACTGGGTTGAAAACGGAACACTTTGTCAATAAAGAGTTAATTGTTTATGTTTGTTTTTCTTATTTCAAGTTAGTCCCGAAATCCCAAAAAATACCGTAATCGCAGTTTTCAAAATCCCAAAACCCATTATTTATCAAAATCAGTCCCGTTCGGCACTCCTAGGGGACATACTGTGTTGGCGTATAAATGGAAGTAGTCTTTTTTGCAAACCTTTTTTTATATACAAATTTTGGTTTTTATTTTTCCTGTTGTTACAATTGACTTGCTACTTTTTGCACAACTGCATACTTTATTTCTCTGTGTGTGTTTGTTAGTGTTGGTCACTTCTGAGTATAATATCAAATAAGAGAGAGGCCATACTTGGGTGTAATCGCTAAACGGTCATGACTTGTATTATTACGTTTGTGAAGTAAGAAGAGCGCAGGTTTGATTCTTACAGACGCAGGTTGTTGAAAAATTTATCATATAGAGACAATCTGACAATTATAAGACACAAATAATATAAAAACACAATTTAAATGGAATATCACTGATGACATCTGTCCATAAAATAGGGAGAAACTAGTTTAGTCTGATTTGAAAATTAAAATTGTTTATAATTTTTAGAGAAAAACCTTTATTCTTCTTCTTAACCTCAACCTTTCCAAATTCTAGATTGTCAATCATTTATTTACGGACATATTTTTAAAAAGAACTAAGATCAAAAAAAATATTTAAAAAAGCTGATGATGAAAGTTATTAGGGAAAACGCATGTTAATTTTTTTTCGAATGAACACCTTAGGTTGGTTCAAGATTATAAGTTTATGACCACTTCGACAGACAGTAATAATAATTAAAGATCATATTATGATCATTAGGACTATACTATAATAATTCCCAATCATAATTTAATGCTGTTAAACCATATTTTTTCTCTTTCTCTCTTTCGATTTTGACGTTGGACTTTCTCAAAATGTTACTGGTTGTATTTTTAGAGATGTGTACTAGGCCGGGTCGATTTGTATGGAGGCAAAAAAATCGCTCAACTTTCAAAGAAATTCGTATTCTAGGGATCAAAATAAGAAACTTTGCCGAAGGAACCATACCTCTGAAACGAATTCTGATGTCCCGACTTTTGACCCATAGGGTCAAATTTTGAAAAATTCCACTTTGACCCATTCAGAGTGCCCCAATCGAATCCAACCCCAATCGAATATAATTTATACATGCATCTGATAGAGCGTCTTCCGGAGAAGAAATAGAGACCCTAATCTTGGAAAGACTCCTACTTTCTGAAATATCTCTATCCCGAGATTTGTACATTTTGCTATAAAAACACGGTTAAAAAGGCTCTCTTTCAACTTAAATTTTAACCCCTTAACGGTCACCTAGAATGATGATTTATGCATTAATCTGCTAGCGCGTCTCCCAGAGAAGAAGTAGCTCCCATAATCTTGGACAGATTCCTCCTACTTTCTGAAATATCAAAGTGGGCTTTTTCAAAATTTGACCCTATGGGTCAAAAGTCGGGACATCAGAATTCGTTTCAGAGGTATGGTCAAAAGTCGGGACATCAGAATTCGTTTTAGAGGTATGGTTAATTCGGCAAAGTTTCTTATTTTGATCCCTAGAATACGATTTTCCTTGAACGTTGAGCGATTTTTAAATCGACCGGCCCTAATGTGTACTCTATAACAAATATACAAAAATACCGCCTTTGCCCCAAAATATAGTTAATAATTCTATATTTTTGTTGATATTATATGGGTTCATTGCAACAGTTTTTGAAGACTTTACCAAACCTGTGCAAAAACATAGTCAATAAGCATATCAAACTTCCTGTTTAATAAAATAAAATAATCAGAAACAAATGATGTGCTTGAAGTGATTAAATTTCGAATACTAGTTAAAACATTGACAACATTTCGAAAATATTGTTATTTATAGTTATGGCGTTAATATGTTTACTAAAGAGTTCTTAAATGACACTAGTTAACAAGTATTAAAATATTTACTTGCCAATCTAGAAAAAAAATTAAAATATTTTCTCTAGAAATATGTAAGAAAAATGTTACGCGAATAAAATCCTCAAACCGGATATAGAAGATTATGACCTAACTTATTTCAGACTCGATATTAACCTTATTAGCATTCTCTATGGGGTTTATAACTAACCAGTTTATGTAAAGCAAACCTATTTCCAACTTACCAACATATTTCCAAATCATCAAATTATTACCTGCAATAAAGTATAAAAAAAAATTCATTAAATAATTAATATAATTTTTATAAAAATGTTAAGTTTTCTTCGATCTTCTTTTATTTTATTCTTTTTAGTTTAAACGAGCTTAAGATCATTTATTTATTTATTATTTATTTCCAATATTTCGTCTCCACATTGGGTGACTTCTTCAGGGAACAAATATTACAATTTTGATTGTAATATTACAATTTTGATTGTAATATTTGTTCCCTGAAGAAGTCACCCAATGTGGAGATAATATACATTTACAAAAATACAACATTAAAATATTAGACAGAGAAAACATAGAAAGAAAAAGGTACACTATTGAGAGCTTACGAATACAACAAAAGGAGAAATATACGATGAATTTAAAGGAGGATACAGACAATAATAAATGCTAGTTACAAAGTTGCCATACATTAACGTTTCTGTGATATTATTTTTAAGCTGTGTTTTCTAATTTAATTAATGTTTAATGTTTAAATATTTCGTTTTAATGTTTTATGTAAATTTAATTATGTTTTAAAAATAATACTCCTGTTATTGTAAGTGTAAAAATTATATGGTCTGGTTGATAATGTTACTAATTAAATGTTTTACATTTTAAAGATTCCGATTGGAATGGTTTCAATTCCGTATTTACCATTCCGATCGATTTTGCATTAGCTTCTTTAAATTCCGATCGATTTTGATGATTCCCAAATATTTGTACAACTCTGTTTTATTAAATTAAATATGGCAACGTTTTGCATACCAGAAGAAAAACCATATATTTTTTCGAATTAAATATGGCAGCGTTGTGCATATGAAAACAAAAACCATATGATTTAAGGAAAAAAAAAACAAACAAATTCAATAAAATCCGTAAAATTTTATAAAATTTTATAAAATATGCCCGGGACCTCATATGTTTGCACTAAAATAAAGCAATTAATCAAATTTTTACTAGATTAACTTTTCAGTCTAAACGCAGCATTAGTTCGCGGCCTAGTTCATTGGGATCAATTAAACCACAAAGAACGCTCTCTCAAATGAACTAGAATGCCTAATTCCATTTTTGTTTTTGTTTATGCTTTGCGTTGCCAGTACGATACTTTTTCAAAAACTGATAATTTTTGTTCAAAGAAAAAAGTGGTTCGGACGAAAAAAAAAAAGTGGCAACGTGTTGCTTAAAAAGTGATTTTATTTTGCAAAAAAGAAATGTGGTTTTGTGTAAAATCAGAAAATTGGTATAAAACAAATGTTAAACGTATAAATTGCCTGTAAAATAAACTGTCAACAATATTTTGTATTCATAAAAACTACTTTAAAAGCCTTTTTTTTATCTTAAGTCACTTAAAATATCAATTCCACATAGGAAACTAGAAGTGGTTTCATTCCGGGAAACTTTTTCGTTTTACATTTTCTGGAGAAGCAAAAAGTGAAAATTATTCCACTTCCGATCGGAATGGAATTCTGTGACATGCCTGATAATGTGTTTTATTTACATTAATTGAATTTAGGCCGAATTAGCTTATTTTGAAGATAACATTTTCGTTCAAATTTTTTCTGTAAACTAGTGCTTTAATATAATACAAAATGTTAAAAATGTTGGAGTCTAATGCAAAAGTACATATTTGTTATCAAAAAAATGAAAAAGAGTGATAAGATTCGGTTCAGAACACAAAATTCTTTTTAAAATCGATAACCAAGTTATTATTCTTTATTTTTTCCACTTTATATGCTCCAGCTATGTGGCGAAATATCGAATTCAAAAATGTGCGATTTATATCAATTTAATTTTTACTAACATATGGCATTTTTTACACTCAGGGACTTTTGGTAAAAATAATCTTAATAAAGTTTCATTTACATTTTTTAATTCAGCGCAAATCAATAAATTTGTTTCGTTTTTTTTTTTTTTTTGGATATTTTTGAGAAAACTTTTAATCAGTTTTAGCCAAATATCTATTCGACAAAAATTATATAAAAATTACCCTATTTTTAGGAATGAACAACCCTATGGGAAATTTTAACAAACTTCCACCATACCGATCCCTTTATATGGAACGGACCTGTCTATCAATTTCATATGCTTTTAGAGAGCTTTTTAATTAAGGTCCACTTTGGGGTACATGTTCCCTAATGTAGACATTTTGAGTTATTTTGTAAATTGTTATATAACTTTTTTAAATTGCACTCATAGAAATGAACATATAAAAATAGTAGAAAAAAAAGACGAAAATTTTTTTTAAAAATTTCGTTCCAGTAAAATAGTAAAATCCAAATAACTGGTTGCAGAACAACTTATAATGAATCATAATAGGTTCTAATTTATGTTTGCAATAGGTTCTTCACATCCAAATAAGAACAAGTTGCTTTATAACCGGTTCTAGAACCAGTTATAGAACAGGCTCTGGGACAGTGAAACCTTACATTTTGACTCCCAGGAACCTGTTCTAGAACTTAATCCATGCAACCGGTGGTAAAAGAATCTGTTCTGGAATAGATTCAGAGGTAAGCAGTTCTAAAAAATTGCTAAACTAGCAATGTTTTTTTTTTGCTAAATATAAAATATGAACAGCAAAAATATTCCCGTTAACTTTACAAAATGTTAGTTATATTCAAGTTTAATTTTAGTTAATTGAAAATAGCAATTTAATCTGCTAAAATTAGTAAAAACGTTTACTAAGTATTTGTAGACTAAGCAAAAAAAAAATTGCTTATTTGAGCGGTTTTTTTTACAGCGTAATTTTTAACTAATTTTCAGTAGTTTTAGCAAAAAAATTTACAAATGTTTTTTATTAGTGTGTTCCTACAAGAAAATGATATATAGCCGAAAATGCCCAAGAAGTTGGCCTACAAGCTGGTGTATTTAGATTTGGAATACTTCATTACACTCATAGAAATAAACCTGTAATGGGGTAAACGCCGGGTTCGATCCTCGTCGATGACAACATCAATTTAGAAAACAATATGTATGAGTTTTCTATCCCTCATACGTATCGCAGCGTTCACCTTCGGTGTTCCCATAGCACTTAACCCCACCGAAGTAAAATAATGAATAATGAACCAAAAAAAATCATTAAGATAAGGTAAGGAAGAATTTCCTGAGTGGTGCTTCTTTAAAAATAAATAAATAAAAATTTGTTAAAAATTACGTTGCAGAAACAAACTGCTACAATTTACTGATTTTTTTTTTGCTAAATATTAATAAAATAGGAACAGCAAAAGTTAAACTGTTAACTTTACAAATTTTAGTTATATTCGAGCTTAATTTTAATCAATTGAAAATAGCAATTTACTCTGCTAAAATTAGTAAAACCTTTTACTAACTATTTGTAGACAGAATGTAGACAACAGTGTATTTGCAAAAATCAACAGAAATTATTACTAAAAAATGTATTAATTTGTTACTTTCAATTAACAAAATTTTAGCTGAATTATAACTAAATATTTGTAGATTTAACAGATTTATTTTTGCTTTTATCTTACTAATATTTAGCAAAAAAAAATCTGCTAATTTGAGCAATTTTTTCTGCAACATCATTTTTAGCTAATTCTTGGTAGTTTCAGCAAATTTTTTACTAGTTTTTTTCTATTAGTGTAGTTTTTTATATAGCCCAAATACCAGATGTTACATTAAGATACATTCCCCTATTTAATGAAAGTTTTTTTGAAGACACATTCACTGGTGTATTAAATATGTCTAAAAACTTTTAATTATTCCTGTTATTCAAACAATTATGTTTTTGGTACACTCATAGAAAAAAGTTAGCAGAAAAATTAGTAAAGGCGTTAGTAGTCCAACTTTGCAAGTATTTAACTAATTTCCAATTGAGATTTTAGTTAAAAATTTTGCTATTTTGGCTTGATAAAATACTAAATTTTTAACTAATTTTTTTTTTGTGCTGAATTCAAAAAAGTCTTAAAATATTATTTTAATAATCAAAAACAGCAGAGGTCGTTGTAATGCGATATTTGCATTTCAGTATTTGAACACGTCGTATTACATAAATATTTAGAAACATTTATGTAAATGGTTTTTTTTATAAAGTAAAAAAAATTAAACTTTAAAAAATATTCAAATATTTTATAAAAAAAAGTAAATACTACTAAGTGGTTATTTTGTTTATAAAATTATTTATAATGTTTAAAAAAATGAATAAAATAATTTAAAAAAAATATATAAAAATAAAATTTTGCTGTCTTTACTGGAAAGGCTTTGCTAACATTAAGTTGATTAAAAATTAAAAAAATCCTTACTAAAAATTAATAAAATTTTTGCTGAATATTAGTAAGCTGAAAAACACTCAAAAAAAATGTAGAACAATTATACTTTAGTTAATTTGTTTGCTAAAAATCATAAAAAAATGTTGCGTTTCTTTAAATAAAATTTACAATACATAAAAAAATATAAAAATGTCCATACAATATATAGAAATAATTGTATATATATACTCGTAACATAAACAAAAATATATTTAAACTACTTACAACTATGGTAGTCTAAATGATGACAATTTGGAAATAGACAAAGAAAATAAAAAAAATTACCTAAGATGTGTGTGCTTCTCTTTCGCTTTAGTCTGTCTACCTAAAGGTATATTTGATTGCAATTTTTCCACATTGCAGAAATTTGGTTACAAATACACATTTAATTTTTAATAAATTTAAATATTTTATGTTGGCTTTAATTTAATCAATACTCAATTTCTTCGACAAGCCGGAATCAACACAATATTTGAGTTTATTAAATCAACAATTTATATAAATACAATTTTTTGGCGTCCTTTTGTATGAAAAACATATACAAAAATCTTCCATGCTTGATTTTTTTTAGTATCATTTTCCTCGTCTCTACTAGTACATGACGTGCCGAAACTTCTACTTCATTATGCGTATATCTTTCAATCTGGTTTTCGTCCACACTATTAATGTGCTTATTAGCACAATTTTTTTTAGCAAAATATATTTGTAAAACATTGGTTCAAAACTGTTAAGTGCTGAATAAGTATAACTAAAATTTTAGCTGAAAACACAATTTCAGGAAAAAATTTTATGAGATACTGGATTCATAAGACGTTTTACTAATTTTTGTACTAACTTATTTTTTTTTTGTTTTTTTAGTGTTGTAATGCCTATTTAATTTAATCGAGGAGGTGTCTGATCTTTTTCCGATGTTCTTAATCGTTCGATTTGTTTCTTGAGTACTCGTACTTTAACCCTGCGTACAAATAAATCTAATTTTCTTAAATTTAACCTTTAAATGTAAAATTCAGCTAAATCCACAACATATTTAAAGTTCATTAAAATCTGTGGGCTCGGGTCGGTAAGTATTCCTTTTGTTAGTTTAATTTTAAAGCTGTTTATATTTGATTTAATGTTGTTTCTACTTGATTTTATACATATTTGTTTTCTGTGCATTTTCTTCGGACCTTTACAGGTTTAAAGAATAATTTTATTCAATGCTAAGATAGTAAGAAATATATTTATTTTTTTGCCATTAACATATAAAAAATAAAAGATTATTACCCAAGTAAAATTGATATGGGGTAACAAATGAGAACATATAATTGTATCTACACTACACCAAATTAGTATCGCAATCGATACAATCGTATGGAATTCGATGCAATTATATACAAATTTGTACAATTTCATGTATTGTATATTAGATACAATTTTATCCGAATTTTGCCCTTTTGTTCAAAAATTAAGATTGTTCCGTATTAACATTGCGGAGTTATATAATTATATCTTGAATCTCTTAGAAAATTATGATGATATGGCAGCACATGTAATTGTATTAGGCTTTACATATGAGATTATTTAAAAATATTCAAAGCTTGGGGCTTATAAATTTCTATATAATTTTGTATGGTTCTATCAAAAATTATGAAAAAAATATTTTTATTATTGGCACACATGTAGTTATATATAATCATATGAACATTATTGTTGAATTATATACGAGCCCATATAACTCTATATTCTATATATAGTAATATATAATTAGGTATATTATGTAAAATTATATACAGCACCATATAAAATAATATATTGCTATATATACCCACATATACAAATTTTTGAAACAACAGAAATCTATATACAATTAGATACAAATATTTATGCTATAACATAAATATTTATATGACTATATAAATATAAATAAATTGAAACATTTAATTGTATAAAGTTGTATCGAAACACATAAACATTTTTTTACTTGGGTATATATTTAATGGATAAGATAAATTTTGACAAAATAACAATCAAAAATTTTGAAGTTATATATAAATTAAATATATATTAAACATATCAAAACAGTAATTAAAACAACGTTAACAAGTTAAAAACAAGAATTTAAATTTAAAAAATAAAATTATAGAAAAAATAATTTTAAAAAATGAAAGGTGTGTGATTGAAAAATTTAAAGAAATTAAAAAAAAAAAATTATGAATACAAAAATACCCGAAAAAATTATCTTTAAGTGCCTTGTTTATAGTTTTGTACATCGTTAGAAATTAATTGATTTCAAATAATGAAATGAAAAGCTTTAAGATCTCAATTAAGATTACACACAAACAAAAATATTTGTGGTGAATTCGCAGATTTTAATGAAACTTGGATATGGGCAAGTCCCGGAAATAGTAGACCAACCAAACATTTTTGAAATTGATCCAACTTTATTTTTTTTATGGAACATTAGAAGAGGTATATAATTTTATTAATATATAAAAAAAAATGTATTTCGATGACCATTAATACAAAAATGCTTACCAAATCCTACCCTACCTCAGATCTCTTAAGGTTATAAAAAAAATAACATTTTTTAGGTGTTCATATCGTTACTTTAGTGTTGACATAGATGACTCGATCGAAAGCACATTTTTATTCACTCAATTCTCTTCAATTTTATTAAAAAAGAAAAATTTATGTACTATTTGGAAAAGACTGAAATTAGGTATGAATGTCAAGTCCATGCGTTGTAGCGTGCGTCACGGAAAATAAGGTTTTTTTATATTGTGAGTAGAATGAAATTTTCTTTGCAAGTTCGTCTATAATTTTAAATGAATTTCTTGTCCTGCTTTTAAGTAAATAAAAAATTACAAATTAAAAAAAAATGTAGCGTATTAATTTCTGTAGCGTGCTTCACGATTTGAGTTCTCCCAAAAATTACATTAAAAACCTTTGCAATTGTAATATTATTTTCTTATCTTTTCGCTTCTTAACTCTATTCTTCGCCTATAGGCAAAAGTGTTGTTGCTTTGATCTTCGGTTTAGATACCAAAGAGCAAAGCAACAACAATTTCGCTAAATTTATTGGTACATATTTGCGACCGTTATTTTAATTTGATGTTGCCTAGTTTTTTAATTTCATTTCAATCATCTGCAATTGTCTTTAATTTATGATTTACAATATTACAATGGTGTTGAAAAATAGTCTTTGACTTATAATTTACAATATTACGAGGGCGGATCAATAAGTCCGTGACTTTTTGAACAGTTTTTTTGCAAAAAAAAAAAAAAAAAAAAAAATATTTTTCAACATAATCTCCTTTTAGTTCAATACACTTACTCCAACGTTTCTCCAATTTTTGTATCCCTTCCAAAAAAAAAGGATTTTTCGAGGTCCATAAAATAGGCATTTCTTGGCCATATGGCGAATTTTTTAAATTCTTGGAAAATCGGTCCAATAAGTTGACATAATATTCGCCGTTTATTGTTTTTTCCCCTTTTGAAGATAATCGATGTGGATTATCCCGCGTGCATCCCAAAAAACTGTTGCCATCACCTTTTGGGCCATGATTACGTTTATGGTCAATTAAGGGCAAACTCATCACCCATCTTGCAGACAGCTTTCTTTAACCCAACTGATCATTTAAAATCGAAACCACACTGCCATATGAAATGCCTATGGCATCAACAATCTCACGCACTTTTACTCTTCGATTGGCCAACACCACATCGTCGATTTTTTCTACATTTTCGGGTGTATTATCCTCATTGGCCTTCCAGATCGTTCAGCGTCATTTGTACTTGTGCGGCCAACGAAACAACGAAAGTCAGTAAACAACTTTTTTTACCATTGAAATCGATGATGCAGAGTCCCTATAGTATTTATCAATCTTTTTCTTGGTTTGTTTGCCGGTTTTTTTCGTAAAAATAATGTTTAAAGAGCACTTGAAATTCACCTTTTCCATTTTTAAAAAAATCCACTAGGTTGTATGTTTTGAACAGCTGTTAAACGCAAAGTAAATGACGGAACTAGCTCCAAATTTGACAGTAGTCTATTAACAGGTGGTACTTAATGGGAGCAGTGTTACATTTCATATATCTACGAGGGAAGTTCAAAAAGTCACGGACTTATTGATCCGCAATTCACAATGGACCGTATTGGTCTCCGAGTGGAGTTGTGCCCCTTGGGCACATAACCCTTCCTTACCTATTGATCCGCCCTCGTATAAAGCTGGTGAAAAATGAAGATGTTTGCTGAGGGTGCTCGAAATTATCGGGATAAAATACAATCAAGTGAAAGTGTAAAAGTGTAACACAAATAGAACGTTTAAAAACTGCGAAAAGAATGAAAATTTATAGAAAAAATCTTAAAGAAAAACTTAAAAATGGTGCTTCGTTATCAAAAAAAATAAAGGCTGACAACCGAAACCGTTTGGAAATTTATAGAAAGAAAATAAAGCAACAAAAACAATAACAGCATATACACTGTATATTATACATAAGTGCAAAAATACATTATACAAAGCCTTAAAAAAAGTGGAATTAGCTTTACCAAAAGACATTAAAAAAAAAAATTCTTAGAATGCTTACAGAAAAATGCTTGAAAGAAGAACAGGATGCTCAAACAAAAAATACGGCTGACGAAGATGTTAAAATGATTTACGAGCTTTACAATAATAATGACATCTCTACGGAAACTGCCGGAAGAAAATACACACTTATGTATATCGAAATCAAATAACCTTCCAATATCTAAAAGGTTCATGGTTATGACAGTTCAAGAGACTTATGAATTGTTTAAAACATCGTTTCCAGAAAAAACATTTTACGTACTCAATTTCATAAAAACCGACCAAGACACGTGGTCGGTTTTTTACACACATAACATTAACATGAGTGTTTGCCAGCATCACGCAAATTTTTCATTTTTATTGGAGCTATGTTTAGCGTTTTTCCTTTGTTCCCATCTAACTTAGGCAACTTAAAAAAAAAAAAAGTGTGTTGCAACGAAGCCAATGAAGTTTGTATGAGGAATGAATGTAACAAGTGCATTAATGACATTACAGATGATCTTTCAACTCGAAGAGCTTACTGAATGGAAGCATTGGAGATTCATTGAGAAACGCATGGTCCTTAGTCATACGAAAGGACCAATAACTGATTTGATTAATGAATTGAAATCTCAGTTGCCTTCCTTCAAACTGCATACTTATGTTAAAAGAACTCAACAAAAATACTTTCAAGACCGAAAAATATCTATTAAAGAAGATGAAGCTATTCTGCAAGTCGATTTTGCGGAAAACTATAGTCTCCTCACTCAAAATAAAGTTCAGTCTGCTCATTTTAGTTGCTCCCAAGTAACCATTTTTATTTGTGTTTCCTGGTTGCACAATGCCACAAGAGCATTTGCTATCCGAGCGATGAACTATCACTCAATAAATATGATGTTTATTGCTTCCTTATGAGCCACATAAGCCACATTGAATGGATTTTTTTTTTTTGCAACTGCTCACGGAAAAGTTGCAGTAGGCGGAATTGGAGATGTTGTGAAGTGAAAAATTTTGCAGATGGTAAAAGCTCAAAATCTTATACTTAATAACGCCCACGACTTTTTTAGATTGGCAAAAAAGCATAAAAATTTCATTTATATTTCATATGTAATTTCATATGTGCAGTACATATATAAAAAATACAACTGGGTTTCTTTCGGAGAGATGGGCTAACTTAAAGAGCATTCCCGGAATTAAAAGCAAGTATTATTTTCCATCATTTAATAAAAATGAGCTCGAAATAGCACTAACGGCAGACTCGTCAAAACATAAAATTGATTTATAAACATAAAATAAGTATTAAGAAATGTTATTAAAAATAATATAAATTGTTTTGTTAATTAAAAATACAATTAAAATACAATTGTGTTTATTTTTATGCTACTATAAAAAATTGAACGTGCGTCATGTAGCGTGCGTCACAAAGGGTGGACGGCTTTTGATAAAAAACAAGAATATTTTTGGGTGGAGTGCAATAACGCCTTACGAAATAAGGCCTTTAAGGCTTTATTTCACTTTCAATTGAGAAATAAGGCCTTTATTGCGAAAAGGGCTTTATTGCACTTTGAAAGTGACATAAGGCCTTTATTGAAATTTAGCCAATGGTGCAATAAAGCCTTTATTTTGTATTTTTTGATTCTTTTGTTACACTGTTCAGTTTTTCTGCGTGGCGGCCTGCGGCCGATCTTAGGGGTTTTCTCCTCCATAGGACGCGGCAGGTGGCTTCGCTGAATACAGTTTTCCTGCGCGCGTCTCATTATCTTCCCTAGTGTGACGCGCGCAGGGAAACTTTATTCAGCGAAGCCACCTGCAGCGTCCCATGGAGGAGAAAACCCCTAAGAGCGGCCGCTACGCAGAAAAACTTTATAAAGCAAAGATTTTCAATATTGTTGCAGTTAAATTTTTTGTTGAATTATTAATGTTCTATTAATTTTTGCTTATCATCATATTTGCAAAAATGTGTAATGATTAAAGTGATTTTTTTTCATTTTGGTGGGATTTATTTCGTTTCCAGAAGTGGGATTAATTACACTGTGCTAGTTCAAAAACGTAACAAACGGGGCACCCGGCGGCTAAAGCTAATTCGAGTACGCTGAATCCAGTGGTGCTAACCGTTTTTTTAGGTTAGCTCTCGTTTAAAAAATAATTAAGATTGAAAATTATGGTTCCAAGTACCTAAAAAAAACAATTTTTTTAAGTTTTTTTTACCATTTATTGATTTTAAATGTATGAAATTGAGAACATTTTATGAAACAACATCAACAATAAACTATTTGCAACAAAATTTAATTGACTACAACAATTTTAAAGTGATTTATAATTTTTTTTTAATAAATAAATTTTTCATGATTTTTTCAATTTTCATTTCCTGATTCTTCTATATCATTATCTTCCTCTTGCAAATTCCAACAAATGTCACCTAAAAGTGAATATCGCATTCCGTCCATTTTCAGTTCGACTACCAATATTTGTAATTGATGGACTCGTACAAAATTTGAAGGCTATATAGCTAATATAGAACCCTAGATATTTAATATTAATATTAATTTTGTATATGAGCTTAATATTCACTTTGTATGGGAGCTGCCACGCCCACTGGTATGATCCCGCCCAATTTTCCCATGACTATTCCTAATATAATCAACGTGCACAAATTTCTAAGACTCTGGCTATTATAGAACTGTAGATATATGATATTAAATATTTACTTTGTATGGGAGCTGACACGCCCACTGGTCCGATCACGCCCATTAATCAACGTGCACAAATTTCTAAGACTAAGACTATTATAGTTCTGTAGATATATGATATTAAATATTTACTTTGTATGGGAGGGAACCATAATTTTCAATCTTAATTATCTTTTAAACAAGAGCTAACCTAAAAAAACGGTTAGCACCACAGGATTCAGCGTACTCGAATTAGGTTTACCCACCGGGTGCCCCGTTTGTTACAAAAAAAAGTGTCCGATTCGAGCACAGTGTTATTAATGTTCTATTAATTTTTGTTAATATGAAATTTTTTTATAAATGTTCAATAAAATATAAGAAGAATAAGAATAAGAAATTTTATTGCTTCATTTAAAAAAAAATTTAAGTGAAATAAGACCTTTACGGCTTTATTTCACTTTCAAAGTGCAATAAAACCTTTTTGGAAATAAAGGCCTTATTTCACTTTCCATTGAGAGATAAAGCCTTTAAGGCCGTATTTCGTAAGGCGTTATTGCACCCCATCATATTTTTGGGCTGCAAATAAGTTATTTTAGAATTCTCTTGTATTCATATGTCTTTTAAGTATTAGATTTTGTGTGTTTTATTATGCAAAATTCGCTAAAAATTACAAAAAATACACTTCAACTTTCAATGTTACTTACACTTTTTGTAGTGTGCGTCACAAAACTTTGTGATCAATTATTTCGCTACAAATACCTGTTAAAAAAGTATGTTTTTTGCCATTCGAAAGTACACTTAAATCCCACAAAACACCACGTATTTGTAGATGGTATGGCTTTTTAAAGACCAAAAAATGTGTATATTTTAATCCGAAAACGCGTACAAATGTAGTGTTCGTCACGCAGGATTTGCCCATATGGGAAAGAGGGCAAGGAAAAATTGAAAAAACTGAAAAAAGTGGTAAGAGTAGTGTGTTCAGTTGCCGTTACAAGTATTATGAAAAATACATTTAAAGGAACGTGAAAAATCGGAGCATTTTGATCAAAAAATACACTTTTCTCGTTAATATAGCTCGAACGCTTGATGTCGGAGAGTGATCTAAGGCAAGATTTGGATTTAGCGTACCTTGTACCTTTAGAAAGGTATAAATTAGTTCTAGTGTCAAACATTTTTCGGCCTGAATCTTTAGGTGTAAAAAGTACTTACATGTACTCACAAGTGCTCCCCACTGTATATGTAGTGTTAGGCCAAAACTCAATATGAAAAATATTAGAATTTTGTTTCCATAAAAAATTTTATTTTTTTCTTATACAATTAATAAGTATATTTAAGCATATAGAGATTTTATTTCGCACAAATATATAAAAACCCACAAAGGATATTGTAGGAAATAAATGTCAAAGGACATTTTTTAAAATTTCGATATTGCAAAATTAAAATCAATACTTTTATTTTAAAGAAAAGGATCTAATCTTTCCAAGTAAAATAGTAAAATCCAAATAACAGGTTTCAGAACAACTGATACTGTTTTATAACAAGTTCTAATTTCTGTCTACAACTGGTTCTCTTTATATGGAGTTTGGCCTATTTGCAATAGGTTCTCCAAACAAGAACAGGTTGCTTTAGAAGCGGTTCTAGAACCAGTTATAGAACTGGTTCTGGGACAGTGAAACCTTACATTTCGACTCCCAGGAATCTGTTCTAGAACCGGATCTATGTAACTGGTGGTAAAAGAATTTGTTCTAGAACAGGTTCAGGGTTAATCTGTTCTAAAAAATGTTGCTGGGTTCATTTGATACCAATATGTAAGTCACATCATGAATACAAGCATTTTAATATTTTTTTTTTTTATTTAAACTTTAAAGCCCCTTTAAAAGGAATTTTGACGTGATGGAGAAAAACTGAAAACGCAGTTTAACTATATGTTTCCTCTAGTTTCTCGTGCATATAGATTTTTCCATGTGCTGTAGGGTGAAATAATGCTTATGTAATGTTACGATGGGGTTTCTGGGCTTTTTTAAATGTTCGTTATCGTTCGGCTTTAAAACGACTTTTCTCGAAGAGCTTGTATAACCTATATTTTAAATATTTTAAATAAGTGGTAACTATTGGCCCACAGCATAGGTAAAATTATTGTTTTCTCGAGTACTTTAATACTTACACAAAAATCTAAATTTCTTAAATTTCAGACATGCTTTTATACAACATTTTCTTTTAAATTTTTTACCCCGTTTTTAACTCTTAAACGAGTGATCGCGCACCAAAAAAAAAAAATAGATGTGTCTAATACTTGTTTGTCCTCAACAAACATACTCAAGTTTTACTAAAATCTGCCTATTCACCACTCTGTAGTTTCATTGTATTTAATTAATTATGTAATTGATTTAATTAAGAAAATTATCAACATCACACGTGGGAAAGATTAAATATTAATAATTTAAAATTGAATCAATTACACAATAAATTACACCGAAATAGACTATTGTCAATAAAATTTCAATTAAACATTTGTTTCAGTTCATATTTACTTTCAGTTAAAAGTTTTTTATTATCTATTAAATGTTTAATTGAAAATGAATTTGGTGTACAATAAATTTCCAGTTTTTACAATAAATAATGATAACAAATTGAAAAGATGCCATTTAAAAAATCACCAAAACTGAGAAGAAAAAACGCCAAAACTAAAAAAATCGCTAAAACATAAAAAAAAAAAAAATCGCAAAATATTAAAAAAAAAAATCGCCAGTATTCAAAAATTTAAAAATTTCCAAAACTAAAAAAAAATCGGCAAAATAAATGACTTTTAAATGGCTAAGGAAATTCTTAAATTTCCAATAATGCTCATATTTAAGATAAATTTATGAGCAGAGCATATGCTTTATGCTAATATGCTTTTTTGCTCATTTTTTGTCATTTTAACTCATATTTGCTCTGTTGCCATTTTTAATTTTTCGCCTTAAGGCTCCATTAGTTGTTCCGTTCCGTGACGATTCTGCTACGTGCCGTTCCGGATGGCTATTTTGTGTGGTTAGTCTATTCCGTACAGTGTTGCCAGTGGGCTTTTTAAAAAATACCTACACTAAGCAATAAAAATCCCTTTTCTCCCTACATTATAGAATTTTTTCCCCTACAAAAATCGCAACGAATTTTAAACAAAAATCATGCCAGGTATAAAAAAGTTTAATTTCGTACTAGCAGTTTCTATTTAATTTTTATTTGGTGTTTTTTACATAACCCATCAAAAATTGTATTGCTTTTCGTGGGTGAAATTTAACATTGGTTTTTCATAGGAAGCTGTTCATACAATGCTGCACAACAACTTCCAAAGCATAACTTTCTAAATAACTTCCAAAGACATTGTTAGTTAAAAAACAAACAATCATCTATTAAAATGACATATTATAAGAAACTATTTTTTTCTACTGAAATATCTCTCAAAATATAATCATTTTACAAAAAAAAAAATAAAGAAATAACTGTTTTTGAAATGATTTGCATTATTTGGAAGAAGTACCTACATTTTGACTAATTTAAAATATCTGTCCCTTTTCCCCTACGCCGTTATTTTGGAGGCAAAAAAACCTACATGTACTTCTGGCAACACTGATTCCGTAGCAAGCTGAGTCAGGGACGATAAATGAGAATTTCAAAATGTACCAACCATCATATAATATAGTACTATTTCGACCCCAATAGTACAAAAAAAAAATATTATAAATTACCATACAAAAATGTAAATAAAAATTTATTACAAAAACAAAAAGTTAAACAATGTTGGTTACAAAAATTATAAAAATTTATAGATTTTTTCTTAAATTCCTCAAGTTTTTAAAATTTTTTTAATACATATATTCATAAATATATATATATATATTAATAAATATTAATGAATATATTATTAATAATAATATATTCATTAAAAGATTTCCAAATCGAATTAAGGATTAAATTATTCATAAGCTTTATTAATGGGACTAAAAATAATAATATAGAAAAATTTTTAAATAGTACTAAAAGGATCAAAGGAGTACCATAGTACTTTAAAGGTTACAATAGTATCATACAAAGTACTATAGTACCAACTTTATTATCCCAGTGCTGAGTATTTTTATGAGAGAGCAATCAGCTGTTTTTAGCTGTAACTTAACGGAGTACAGAAATTCTGTTTTCTACAGGTTCGACCGGCACGGAACGTTACATTACAGACAAACTAACCACGCACACTCGTTTTCATACATCAGAAACAAATCAGCTGATTCGTCACGGAACGGAACGGCAAGACTAAAGGGTGAATTAGCCAAGCGTAAACGTAAACGTATCTCGGTGTACGAAATTTAATAAGTCAAATAAGAATAGAAGACATTTTGTGTATTTTGTTGTTTCATTCATATGCATTTAACATAGAGAAAACGTAAACGGACAACAAAATTCTATTTTGATTAGATTTTCTTGTGTTTTTACGTATTCTATATGTTTAATGAATATGAATGAAACAACAAGATACACAAAATATCTTCTATTCTTATTTTACTTATTAAATTTCGAACACCGAAATACGTTTACGTTTACGCTTGGCTAATTCACTCTTAATTCTACCTTTAGAAACAGTTTTTTCTTAAGATTTTTGAGCTTTAAAATTGCTTTTTTCAGACATCTCTTTAAATGCTTTTTTCCTCAATTGTTTTTACTCTTTATTTCCAAAAGTTAAATTTTTACCTTTTTGAAGTTTTGCTATTTTTTGCCTTTTTTACAATATTTTTTTTTTTTTTGCCATAAACACCTCTGATTTTGCCATTTTTTTGTCTTTTCTGTTTGTGTGTCATAAAAGAACTCTCAGAAAGACGCTTCATTGGCAAAGAAAAACGCCCTCATATAGATAGCTATGATTTCAGAAGGCTCGAAAACGCTTTTATGAGTATTTTCGGACGAAAAACTTCCACTGGGTTTGTTATTCAAAAAGCTGTTTTATTTAGAGCAATTTAAGATTTTTGTGTTTTGAAAAAAGGCAAAAGCTTTTAATTATTCAAAGTTTTTTTCTAAAAAAGTTCAACATTTTAGTTAAAACATTAAAAATTTTAGAAGGAATTGATTAAAATTTTTTAAAAAAATTTTAAATTCATTTTAGTTAAATCATTAAATATACTTTTGAATTTTAATCTTTATTTTTTTTTTCTTTTTGTCTTAAAATTCTATTAAGTGTTTAAAAAACTTGTGTTTTAATTTTTATCTTTATATCGAAAAATTTTTGCTCTGCAATGATTTGAAAAAGACATTTTCTTTCATATCAATTATGATGTTTTATGTCTTAACACAGTTTTAATTAGAATTTTGTATTTTTGTTCCGTGGCATTTTCTGTGGCATTATAACAACAGCTAATCTTTAATGTTAAATTTGTACAACTATAGTATTTGACAATTATTAATTTTTTTTATCAATGAAACATTTTTTTCTTATAAATTTCTTTGCAAAATTTTTTTAGTATTTAAACCCTGGGAAGCGGACTTATAAATCAGTAATTGTTTGCTGAGTTTTCATAGTAAAACATTACGAACATTTTTTTAAATTCTTTAAAAAACGGTTTAAAATTTATAAAAATTTTTAAAAAATGCAAGGTGTGTTAAAAGATTTTAAAATAAAGTTATACAAAATGTTACATTGTGTCAATAAAGTGAAGAAAAATGCATGCATATAAAAGAAAATCATACATTTCAAAATATTTTTCAAATCCGGGCAAGTTTTTAAATGGATGTGCAAGTCAATATTATTTAAAGAAATTCTTCATTAAATCAACGATCAATTTATTTATTTATTTACGGTTTTTCGAGTTGTTATAGCGGGACAAAATCAGAATTTTCTACTTGGCATAAAACGATTGTGAAAGGTCTGAAACAAGGACATAAAGCCGTCGGCTAACAATCGTTTAGCCACCGAGAAGTGTATTTGTTACCTCCCGACCCTGTCTGGTGGCTAAACCTCCGCGATTTTGGATCAGCTTGCATCTCTGCTTTGGAACTTAGCTAAAATTACGACGACCGTTTTTAGCTTAAAATTAATAAAATTTAAAATTTATTTTATATTCTGTTAAAATCAATTTTATTACACTCAAAATAAAGTCAGTCAAGTCAAAAACATTTGCTAAGTTCGGCAACATGTTTACTGAATTTACTATTTTTGGCTGATATTAGCAATTTTTCTGCAAGATCCTCACAGCAAAAATGTTGCTTGCTTTACTATTTTTTTTTTTTGTTTTGAGTGTAGAGTTCTTTTAAAGCGCTTGTAGATTTATAAATTTTAAACCTAAAAAATCTAATTTTAGATCGAAAATTAAAAGCAATAGAAGTATTTTTAAGGTGTTTGAGCAATGCCCCCATTTTTTTTAATTTGTGAGCCCATTATTTTTCTTTGGATAAAACATTATTTCCTCACTGGAACTTGCTCAAAACTGGGTCACGTGATCCTTAAACCCCAGACAATATTGCCACATACCTTTCATCGACTACGCCTTCTTTTACGCCCACTTTTTTAACATTTTCTAATGCTTTTTTACTTTAGATAAAACATTTTTTCTCACTGGAGCTTGCTTAAAACTGCCAAAAACACAGGCAAGATCGCCAAATACTTTTTATGGACGCCTACTTTTCCGCCCACTTCTTTTTGGAAGTTTCATGTTTATATCTCTAAATTTGTTTTCTTTTTTGACTGATTACTCTCGAATTTACTTCACATGATTCGCATATCCCAGGCAATGTCGCTACAAATTTTTATCGACCACGCCCATTTTTACTTTAGGTGTTTGTTATACATATTTTCATTTTTTAATTGATTTTTCCAAAAGTTTTAATACAATATCCTTTTACCACGTTCTACACAAGTTTTTATTGATCAGGCCCATTTTTTCCTAAAACATGTGAAATTTGCATAGCCCACATTAATTGTTTGCTAAACAAATTTTGATTTTCTTATGAATTTCGTTTAAATTTAGTGCTCATAATGTTTACACCTTGAGCGAGGTCACCAAATACTTTTCATCGACCGAGACCACTTAAAGGCCAACTGTTTTTAAATTTATAAATGCATGGATTTTCGCAATATAAATTGCTACTCTTCCACAGATGTCGCTTAAATTTAACAATTTATAAAATTTGTAGAGTCCAGTTTCGATTTTCCCTAAGCAATTTTTTATTTCTGACCGGGCGCGTCGGTAGCGGTGTGTCGCGTTGCCTGCTGGGCTTGGGTAATAATTAAGATAATGAACGGGAGAAAAAAATTGGAAAATGTGGAAATTCGAAAAGTTTAAATTTTTGTAGTCTGTTAAGGCCCAAAGTTACACTAAAAAACCGCCCTATAGAGGATATCTCTCAAAATAAGCAAAACAAATATGCTTGGCACATTTTGAGAGCCACACTGAAAGATTTAACCTTCATGATATTAATGAAACAATTTCATAGAATATGTTTCATAGATTAAATGTTATTCATTATATGTATTTCCTTACATTAAAGAAATTTTATTAATATTTAGAAATTTTTCATAAACTTTTTTTCATTAACTTTCAAAGTTTCACAAAAAAAAAAATTAATTCAATTTCATAAATTATCTCTTCATAAATTTTCTTTAGATCAATGAAATTATTTCATATACTTAATTTTTTTTATTTTTGCATAAAATTTCATAATTTCATTAATTTTCATACATTTCAAATTTTAGTTTTAAGATTTAATTCTCAAGTGTTCATCATATTTTATAAAGTGCTTTATTATTTCAATGTAGCATTTTATTAATATTGAAATTCAATGAAAATGTTTAAAAAATCATACAATATACTTAGTTCCAGTGCATTTATCAAGACATTCTTGAAGAGTTTTATTAATTCAAGGAAACTTTCTAATATTAAAAAATTGTATGAAACAGTTTCATAAATTCTATAACTGCTTCACTGTCCGAATGATTCATTAGTTTCATGAATATTTGCATTAATTTTATAAACATTTCATAAACATTGAATTTATGGAAACGTGCTTCATAGATTCTATGAAAAGTTTCAATGAACGAGTTTCAGTGACAATTTCCATTTAAGCTATGGAGATAATTCTCTCAGTGCAAGAAAAAAGGGCCAACATTTAATTTTTTCTTTTAAATATTTGCTTACTTTCGATAAGAATTTTTTTCTGTTTTTTTTTGCGTTCTTAAATTACTTAATAGTCTTTATTTTGTAAAAAAAAATATAGGCGTTATAAACGCACTGCACTAATAGAATTATATGCATGATAACAATGAATTTTTGCATTATATCTATGAAATAAGACTGGAATTCGTCCACTGAAACTTTTCATTCTTTTTATACTTGCAATGAAAAAGTTTCATTAAAAACAGTTTCATAACAAATATAAAGCTTTTAAGTGAAGTTTAAGAAATTTTTCATTCACATTAGGAAGAAAAGTTCATTAGTTTAGTGAAAAAATTGATTAAAACTCGTCCACGAAAATTCTCTCTGTGTATATTGAAAAATTGACCATTTGGTTTTTTAAGAGTTCATTCATAAATTTTTTAAAAGAAAAAAAAACATTTTAAGCAATAAATTTGCTATTTCTAGCACAAATTCTTGTTTTTAATTCGTGTTCTCAAAAATAAATTAGTCTAACAATGAAGGACCGCTGTAGGGTTCCCTCCGATTGCCATAAAATTTGGTTATATAATGGAGGGGACAAAAAAAGAATGAGTATCTTTGTAGTTACAAATTTTTTCAAGCTTCTTCAAAGAAACAATCTTACAATTTGCCATCAAATGAAAGATATTTGGTAGACCGTTCCATTGGTATAAAATCGTAAAAAGTTTTAAACCACAAAAGTTTCCAGCAACTTTGAACAACATGTTTAGCTCCTAGATATGCAATTGGGCAGATGTTTCTTTCATACAGAGAACAATTTTAGCTATTATCACGAATTTCAGTCGGTTGGTTGAACATTAGTTTTCACGACAAAGTTCTGTTAATTCAACTGAATTTTAGTTGCAACACCCAAAATATTCAGAAATCTAACGTAAATATTGTTTCACTTTATTTCTCTGTGTGAACCCATTTTTTTTTTTTATTACTTTTGTCTCCTCCACATCTTATATCCGAAATTAAACGAAATCTGGAGGGACCGTCCAAAACACGGCAATGGTAAAAAGCTTTTAGTAATAATTTTAAAAAAATTCATAATTTATTTTTATATTTTCCTAAAAATTTTGTTTTCCATAATTTCTTTCTAGGATTTCAATTAACATCGCGTGTAGTCCTGATTACAATTGGTTTGTTTTCTCTACAAACTCAATTAGTATCAGCTGCTTTTTCTATGAAAGAAACCTGTGCGTATGTAACCAAAACTTGGATAGCTGATCCTAGTTCCTGTCAAAGTTGGGGCTATTGCAACAATGGTCAATTGATTGGTACTGGTAAATGCGGTGATGGTTTATTGTTCAATTCTAAAACTGGTAGCTGTGCTAATGCCACTGAAGTCACATGTGCTTCTACTGTTGTAGATGCTTGCAAAAATATGGCAGCGCCAACCATGATTGCTGATTCTAATAATTGTAATAACTATTGCTATTGCGATGGTCTGGGTAAATCTGAATGTGCCAAATGTCCCGTAAATCAATTCTATGATCCTACAAAGAATCAATGCGTCTGGAATGCTGACTACTCTTGTCCCGCCAATTCAATTTGTCGTTTAGTACCCAATAATCAATTTGTAGGTGATCCAAATGCATGTGGTAATTATATTGTTTGTGTAGATGGTGCTGGAAGCTCAACTGCATGTGGTAACGGGCAGTTCTTTAACCCTCTAACTGGAATATGTGAAAATGCGAATTTCTGTGGTAATAATAGCGTTGTTACAGCTCCAATTGCTGCCGGTCCAGGTGTATCCCAACCTTTGCCAGATAATAAAGCCAAGTGTACCGCTTATGTTCCAGGCGGCACAGCAACACAATTTTTCCCTGATGGACAGACATGCATTGGCTCTTATGTTTGTACAAGTCCAACTGGACCTGGTACTTGGGCCAAATGTCCCATGGGTACACAATTCAATCCAAAAACTCAAAAATGTAATACACCATATGCGGTTAACTGTACCTTTGACCGTTGTGCCAATATTAATCAAGCTTTTGTTACTGCTCCACAAACTAATTGCAATTCGTATTATATTTGTAAAAATCAAACAAAACAAAGCATCGGTACTTGTCCTGCAGATTATCCATTCTTTGATGAATATGTGGGTGCTTGTGTTATTCCAAAACCAGGTTATGCAATTTGTTCTTCATAAAAAACAAACTTTATTGAAAAATATAACAAACAATTAAAAAATGTATTTTTAAAATAATATACCACAATTGAAAACAACAACAAATAAAAACCACATGAAAGCGTTAAATTCGGATTTACTATTTTTTTTTTATTCAACGCAGAGTTTTTGTTTAAATAGAAAACATTTTAAGGGTATACAAATTGTTGGGTTGAAAAAAAATTTTTAAATACATAAAAAAAAATTTAAAATAAAAATTGTAAAAAATAATTTTTTTTAGGGCGCAAAACCACTTTGAGGTAAATATAAATCATTATTCACCTCTAAGCGTCTGTTGAAAAAGATGACAAAATATTTTATTCACCACATTATTTCATACAATGTTAAATTTTTAATTAAATTAATATTAATAAAATTTTCATAACTTTTTTTTTTATAAAATTTCATAATTTAATAACTTTTTTTTATAAAATTTCATAATTTAATAAAACAAAAACTATTACACTCAGAGAATTATCTACATGATAGCAATGAATTTTTGCATTTGATCTGGGAA
The DNA here is from genome assembly GCA_021234595.1 of Delia radicum. Lineage (NCBI taxonomy): Eukaryota > Metazoa > Arthropoda > Insecta > Diptera > Anthomyiidae > Delia > Delia radicum. Next base: position 219,617,091 of record CM037853.1, on the reverse strand, counting down.
ATGTCACTGGAATTCGTCCATTGAAACTTTTCATTAAATTAATGCAGTTTTCCGTAAAATCTTATTAAAATATTCATTTTATTTATCAAAAATTCCACACAGCTAATAAAAAAGTTTCAATAAAAATTATTTTATCAAAACTGTGAAGCTTTTTCGTAAAGTTTAGGAAACTTTTCATTAATACTGTGAGTAAAAAAAAATTCATTAGTTTAGTGAAAAAATTTCATTACAACTTGTTCAAGTGCAGATTTCACAAATTATCTCTTCATAAATTCAATGAATATTTTCTTTAGGCTATTCTTTTTCATTTATTTTGGAAAAACGTTTGTTGAGCATTAGTTGAGCCGTTTTTCAATTACTCAAAGTTTACATTTTTATTTTTTTTGTAAAATTTCATCATTTCATTAATTTTTCATGGTTTTTAAACATTTTTTGGATTCCTATAAAATTGTTTCAAAAATTTCATAACACGCTTTATTTTCAAGACCATTCATGAATTTCAGAAAGATTTTCATTAATTCTTTAAAGCATTTCATAAACATTGCCTTAAATAAAATCTGTTTCATAGATTCTATGTAAAAATTATATAATCATAATTTTGGTTATAATTTTCAAGTAAACTATAGAATTTAGGACTGAAGTGAAGATAATTCCCTTACAATTAGCAAGCGCAAACTATCGGAAAAAATGTAAATGCGAGAAATGTTTCGGAAACCGGAGAAAAAAGTAGTTTTTTTTTATAAAAAAGAAAATTAAAATAAACTTTTTTACTGGTTCTGGAGCGTTTTCCCGCTTTCACCGTGCTCATATTTTTCCTGGATCAATTGCGTTCGCAAACGTTTGTACTGGCTGATTTGCATGTGTTTTTCTCCGGTTCAATAGCAAACATGAAGACAAATTAAAAGTCAAAAAATTAAAAAGAAATTACAGTCATTCCAGAAGGTAAGTATATTGACAAAAATATGAATTTTTCAACTTCACTGCTTCCGATTTGCATAAAACTTGGTATATGTACTATTTTTTGTTTTTTTTTTTATCGCTGCATAAAATTGGTATTTCTTTGAAAGTTTTTAAAAATACATACTGCTCAAATGGTTGTAATTATTGAACGCGCAATAAAAATTAATATTTTAAAGCTTATATATCTGAGATATGTGAAGCTTTAATTTATACGCCTTTGAAAAAGGATAAAAAACTTAAAAATTTCGTTGTTTCGCAAATATAGCAAACTGCATCTTTTTTTTTTAAATTTTTGTTTGCAGATTGATAAATCCCCCCTATCGTGAATAAAAAGGGAAATGTTTGTTCCCATGTAATTTTCATTCCCCCTCAAGTGAAAATTGGTATCGTGAATTTCCCCTGAAATTCACTAGTGAATGATTAGACAAAGGGAACAAATTTCGAGGGAACTTTTATTCACGATTGGAATTGAGTGAAAAGGAAAACAATTCGAGGGAAAAAATATTCACGATAGGGGTGAATATGTCCTTTAAAACGTATAACAAATTCAGAGTGGAGTTTTAATGTATTTTTAAGAAAAACGTTTTTTTTTCCAATAATACTACTATTTTATAGAGCAAAATATAAAAATATTATAGAATTTTTTTATTGAGCTCATAAATCACCGTATTTTTAAATTTATTTTATGTTTATTTTTTTTTTTTTTTTTTTTTAATTCAACATTTTGTCCAAAGTTTTGGAAATTTGTGTTGTTTTATATTAAATATAATCGTAGTAATATCGGAAAAAATCGTTAAAAAAAAACATATTGAAACTCCATTCGGATTTTTTTGTACGTATTAGAGGACATATTGTTCAATCTGCTAAAAAAAATGTGAGGAAAACAAGCGATGCATTTTAGGATATTTACGAAACAAGAATATTTTTAAAAAATACCAACTTTAAGCAGCGATAAAACGCGAACGAGAACGAATTTTAACCCTCAAACCGGCCTAAATTTGTTTGCAATGAAATTTATAAAATAAACAATATGTTCTTCTAGCAAAATTTTTTTTTAAATTTTACGAAATTTTAACTTTATTGCTTTCAAACTGTACCATGCACAAAAAAAATTGCTTCACAACATATTTTGTAAATTTAGCTTTATATATAAATAGCTCATATTCTTAAATCCCTCATTTGGAGCACCTATCCCAGCAAAAACATGGTAATGACAGGCCATTATCGTATAGATTACCAAATAATGATAGGGCATTACCTATTGCAAAAATAACAACTTACTGATAATGGGTTATAAAAGTATTTATATGTAATTGCAAAATAATGCATGACTGATAATTGGTTACATAAGTATCGATTTCATATTTTTTGTTCTAATTTTGCAATAATAATATATAAAATATTAGATTTTAATAAAGATGAAATTTTGAATTTTAAATTTTACTATAGGATTAAAGGTTTTGTAATAAATAGGGCTCGGAATTAAATGGAAATACATGTTCGTTGTCGTTAGTTGCAGAGCAATGTTATCCAAATACCTTTGCGAATCAACAAATTTGCAACAAAATGGCATCGATTTGTTAATGCATATTGTTGCATATATTGCTATAAATGCATATTTTTGCATATTTTGCTATAAATGCATATTTTGGCATTTTTTGCTGCATATTTTAATATAAATGCATATTTTGCATTAAACTACGTGTTTAGTTATAAGAAGTTTTTTTGATGCTTTACTAAAAAAAATTCTACACAATTTATAAATTGTAGAAATATCCGAATAAAAAGTTCCGATATAATCATATATGATTATATATAGTTTCACATATAACTAACCATCACATCATATCACATATCATATGATCCGAAAAATTACATACATAAGCTAATCTCATGGGATCTAATCTCATATTGTTTGATCCGAAAAATCGGTCTATCAAATATGATCAAATTATATATAATATGATACAATTTTATCTAATAAGTTTTTTAAGTAAAATATTAAAAAAAAAAGAAAATGTTTCAGAGATCGGTATTTTTTATTTTTATCCAATTAAATACTACTTGTAATTCATTTATAAAACAAATAAATATTAATTTTAAAAAATAATGTTAAATCTAAAAATTTATTTTAGTAAGGTTGAGGTTTAGAAAGGATTTATGTTTTTTATGAACCCGAAGTTGGAATATATAATTAATTTAAAACGCTAGGTAAAACAAAAAACAACATTTACCGAGGGAGAAAATCAAATTCTTTGTTCCGAAAACTTTCAAGTAGAAGACTTACAGATTTTTTTAAGAGCAGAAATAAACAGCAAGCTCCACATGTCGTTGTTATACAAAATAATTAAAAATAATAGCTATAAAGTCGGTATTATGAATCAATACGCTATTTTGTTTATGAAGAATAAATCGCCCTATTTAAAAATAATTATTTCGTTTGTCAGAAAACAGGATCAGTGGTAGAAAGTATAAGTAAGTATAACCCTATAGTGGAACTAAGCAATTAAAGGGTGGTTTTTTTAGCAACTTTCTTTTTGGCAACATTGTTTTTGGCAGCTCAGCTGTTTTCGAGTAACATGTTACTGTTAAACATGTTCAGTTTGGTCTATAATTTAACCATGAATCGACTTACAAACGAACAACGCTTGCAGATTATTGAATTTTATTATCAAAATTCATGCTCGGTTAAGAAAGTGCATCGTGCACTTCTTCCAATATATGGTCGGTTTGGGCAACCTTCTGAGGCGGCTATTCGGAATCTTGTGACAAAATTTCGCACCAAATTTATGTTATTGGACATAAATCCACCAACACGCATACGTAGAATGTGGGCAGAGGAAAATATCGCAGCTGTATCCGAAAGTGTTGTTGATGGCCGTGAATTATCAACTCGGCGCCGTTCGCAGCAATTGGGCCTCTTTTACTCCACTACGTGGAAAATTTTGCGGAAGGATTTGGGTGTAAAGCCTTTCAAAATACAGCTGGTACAAGAATTGAAGCCACACGACCTACCACAACGTCTAACTTTTGGTGAATGGGCGCTGTCAAAGTTGGATGAAGATCCACTTTTTTATTCTTTTCAGCGACAAAGCTCATTTCTGGTAGAATGGTTACGTGCACAAGCAAAATTGTCGTATTTGGTGTGAAGAGCAGCCAGAAGCATTGCTAGAACTGCCAAGACGACGAAGGTAGAAATGTTACTGTGAACGGCGAGCGCTACCATGATTACAAGAAGACGGTGCCACATGCCACACAGCACGCGAAACAATGGCCCAATTAAGAGGCGAGTTCGGTGAACAGTTTATATCACGTTTGGGGCCGGTCAATTGCCCGCCTAGACCGTGCCTTTAGACTTTTTTTTTGTATGGCTATGTTAAGACTCATGTCTATAGGGACAAGCCCGCAACGGTTGATGTACTGGAAGCCAATATTGAAGAATTTATTCGTTGGAGAGAGTATGCCAAAATTGGATCCAGCGTATAAACCATTTGAGGCGTAGCCGCAGTCAACATTTACATGAAATCATCTTTACACATTGAATTATACAGATCGTTGTATCCACTAAAATAAAGATTTCAAACATTTCTCTAAATTTTATGTTTTTTTTATCAAATCCGAAAGCTCTTAAAAATCACAATTTATTTAATTTTTTAGAATTTTAAATTCAGAATTTATTACGAAAGTTTTAAGAGTCCGGTGTTTCATTTGTTTAACAAGCCGTTTCCAACGCTCTATTTTAAATCCTGAACTGGTTTTAAGAGAGTTTTGAAAAAATGTGTTAAGTGGTACTTTTAATTAATTTATTTATTTACTAATTAATTTTTATACTTTTAAGCAATTTGAATTATATTTTAAAGTTAATTTTGTGTTGTTTAATGTATTCTCTACATAAGTTTTGTATAAGTAATACAAAATTTTGTTTTTATATATTAAAAAATATGCATTAAAAAACCTCTTAAAAACTGTTTCTCTTAAAACCAATTGGCACATCACATTTAACATTGTTTTTAAGTACTTGAATAAAAAATATTTAATAATCATTACAAAACAAGAAACCGTTGTTTTTCATGTTTTTGCAGTAAAGTTTGAACTCATTTATATTATAATTATAAACGGTGCTTAAAAAATATATAAAAGTAAAAGTTTCATTTAATTTTACTACATATATGTATATATAATTATATGTTTTGTCATATATAATTATATATAAAAGTGATAGAATTATTTTATATCGTAGAATATATGGTTTTATATGGTAGAATATATGGTCATATATTTCATATGATCAGATATACTAGATATGCTATTATATAACATACGATACAGTGATATATGATGATATATTACGACATATTAAAACATTTTCATAAACTAAGTATAATATATCGAGGGCCTATATTCAAAACCCTCTATCTTTGATTTTCACGAAAATTACTTTTTGATGGTAAAATGTTCAGTAAAACAGCCCTCATGTATGGTGTGAATTTCATAACAAAAATATTTTTTTTTTTCTGTTCTATTTGCATTTATGTTATTTCTCTATCTTACGCAATTAATTTTTCTGAATGCAAAACCCTCTATCTTTTCAAATAATAAATTTTCCAATATTTTTTTGGAATAATTTCTTCTTGCAATACATGTTTTCTTACTATTTTTTTTGCATGCTGAACATGAATTTTACATTTTTTAATCGTTTATTAAAATAGCGAAAGCCGATTCTGAATTGAATTAAAATGAAAATATTTTACCTTTTGGTTTTTGAAAAATATAATGTGCATGGCATAAAAATAAATGGGTAAACTTGCAACTTGCTGGAAAAAAATTGCCTACTTTTAAAGTGTCATCTACGATATTATTGTCAAAAAAAATAAAAATAATTTATATGATATTAAAATTCATAATTAAAATATTATTGTCGCGTGATAAACTTACATAATGGTAAATTTCAAATTTAGTTCAATAATAAGATTTTAATAATAAACTTTTGATATTTTGTGTGAACAGAAAAATAAAGTGGCTTTTAATTCCTTGCAACGTATAACAGTCCATTATGCATCATCAAATGAAGATATGGAGGATGGGCGGATAACGGTAATTACTAGAGAAGTCAGAAAGACTGTTAAAATTAACAATGATATCGTAAAAAAGCCGTTTGATGCAGAATATTTAAATTATGATTTCTTTAATAATTACAACGATGACAAACTTATACGTTTTTCTTTCATTAGACCAGGACGAGTAAAGAACGATCCTACTGTATCTACTTTAAGATCTCTTTTATATCTTCCAGATGGTAACATAACATATAAATTAGATTTTGATACAGATTACATGGATCTACCTGTTCGTATTCAACCTTACACAAGACATATTGAACCAAAACCTCTATATTCTGGTCCACTATTAATTCAGCCAAATGAGTGGAAGAATTTGCAAGATTTGAAGAGCGTAATACTACCGGAATACCATTATTTTTACGATAAACTCCAAAAAAACTTAAAAAAGGTAAAAAAAACACATAATTTTTTGATTCATATTGTTTATTATTAATTTTTTTATCTTATGTTGTATTACTAGCCGTTATCTTAAGTAAATCACCTTAAAAACTGACAAATGGCATAAATGAAATCAAAATAATTTATTTTTTATTAAAATGCAAAACCCTCTATCTGATCATTTTCATACATAAACATTGAATATTTTTGAAAATGAAAATTATTCAAGTTCGAGGCCATATACTCTATATTTCTTCATTAGGATATTGTCCTAACAAATAATCTATAGAGTTTTTGTTTTCAAATTTATTATTTGACCCTTTCAGGAATGTGTTGATAGATCTATTTCGGGAATTTTCTAGGTTCCCATCATCAGAACACGTTTTGAAAGCGGTAACAATCCCATGCCAAACCTCAAGCATTCATATGAACTAGTTTACTCACTACATGAGAACTAATATACATATGAGTTTGAAATTAAAGATTATAACCATTGATCAAAAAATAAATTGAAAACTTGTTTGATGTGCAAGATCCACCTCTGGTGGATATTCAATACACGTTTTTTTTGTTTCTCTCTCATTTTTTATATTTTGTTAAGTTAAAGGTCGAAAAAAACAATTAAAGGTCGAAAAAACATAATTTTTATTTTTAATAAAAATTATAACAAACTTGTTGAATATTTTTGAGAAGCAAAACCCTCTATCTATCATAAAGTCCCCAATAAAGCAACATTTTAAAAACCAATTACATGTGAGATTCAGTAGTTGCTTTAAAAAATACGCGAAAAAAAACAATTTTTTGGCTCTCCTGAAAAGTTATGTTTTTTAAGATAGAGGGTTTTGAATATAGGCCCTCGATATGAAGATCAACTTTATAAAATTTACGATGTGATGTAAAGAGATTTAAGATAAGATTAAATTGGCAAATGTTAATTATTTTACTTTACGAAATAATACTTAGAATTTGAAAGTTTTCTAAATTTATTTATTAATTAATAATCATATAATTACAAATTATATACTATTACCCTAACCGAGCACTAGCCTTCGGCGCGTTGTAGCGAAAACAGACCAGTGCCTCTGGTGGGAATCGAACCCACGACCCCCGCACTGATAAGCCAGCCAACTAGCCTACCGGGGCGCACGTTTTCTAAATTTAGGACACAACTTTTCAGTACATATTAGAATTTTTTATGTCTTTCAATATTGTATTAACTACAAATCAAAGAAATGGTCTCTCTAGCCTCAACACGCTTTTACATTTTATGTCATCCAATAATTGATGTATTTAATATAAATACTCATAGGCTTTATTATTATTATTGAATATTTTTTAGTAAAAAAGTATATTTCTTTCTTGCAATTTTTTTTATATTTTTTTAAGGGGGCTTTAGAATTTAAATTAAATTAGTTTATCACATCAAAATGGAAAACACGCGATATATATGAAAATATGTTTCTAGTATGAATAATTTCAAAGAAATAAATATTTTGTGATATTAAAGGGGGTTTTCAAGTTTTAGAAATTTTTAATAACAAGTGCTATATCTAAAACTACCCAGGTAGAAAAATACAAACGACAAAGCTTTGGCAAAGTACTTTATATGGTGGTACAAGCGTTGTCAGAAAGTCCGCTTTTCAAAAATTAAAGTTTTGGGCAAACCTTGAAATAATAACGTCAATCTTAGGTTGGTCGATTGTTTTTTAAAACGTTGGAAAGCATTAGCAACGATGGTAAAATAAGTGCTATGCCAACACTGATTGTGTCAATCTTTGGTTGGCCGTTTGTATTTCGAAAGGTTGGCGAACTATAATAAAATACTGTAACATTTTAATGTACGCTGATGATGTCAAAATTTTCTTTAGCTATAAAAACCCATACGAACATATTTATCTTCAAAACGATCTTGATAATTTTTATCATTGGTGTAAAGCTAATCTTATCGATTCTATAGGAGTAACTGCGTAAATGTTAATTATGTTTTAGGAGAGCATAAACTGGATCTAGTTGATGTTTTTCTTGACCTTGGAGTTTTACTTGATCCAAAACTGAATTTTGTTCCACACATTCCAATGATCGTCAATAAAGCCAGAGGTGTTCTTGCCTTTATCAACCGATGGGCAAAGGAGTTTACCGATCCTGATATTACAAAACAGCTTTATACCTCACTTGTAAGACCGATCCTTGAATATGGATCCGTAATTTGGGACCCGCAGTACAACGTACATAGTAACCATATCGAATCTGTTCAAAAACAATTTCTTCTGTTTTGTCTGCGAGGTTTACAATGGAATCCATCTATAAATCTACCATCATATCCAAATAGACTTGGTCTAATTAAATTACCAACTCTGAAAAGCCGAAGAATTATGCTAAATGTATCCTTCATGTTGAATGTAATCAAAGGCGATATTTCATCAGAGTTTCTTTTGGAAAATATTACTCTCAACGTCCCTCAAAGACCTACCCGTTACTTTTGTCCCATAGCATTACCATTTTTTCGAAGCAATTACGCAAATGCTGATACATGGCGGAGAGCTGGAAAAGATTTTAATGACTTGTATAAATTAATTGATTTTTCATTAACTTCTTCAACTGTAAAACGTAACATAATAATTTATTTAAACACCTAAAACAAAAAAACTGTTTCCTTACTTATATTTGTTTATTTTTCTACATATGTAAATTTTGTTTATGTTCACATTGTATAGTCTGTAAGGATATAATCCATAGACTTTAATAAATAAAAAAAAAAAAAAAAAAAAAAAAAAACTTTGGCAAACCCATATGAAAAGTTCTGTAATAGTGTTTTTTCATGGTTGACAAGCACTAACTTTTCATTACAACGGTAGTTCCCTCCCACGCCATCCTCCATAGCGATATGAACATTTTAAAACTGCGATTTCAATAGTACAATGTGTCTTCTAATATTACAAGGTTTACTTCAAAATTTTACCAATTCAATTTTGTTATATCTACAAAATACAGTTATAAATCGGCGAATCGGTATTTAGTTCAAGATATTTCAAAATCAAATCGGTAAAATTACGAAATAAGACCGGTTATAAAGGGTTCGCCATCTAACGTTTTTTTTTTTTTTCAACTAGTGCTTATTTCGTGAATGGTAACACTTAGCTCATGTCTGATTTGATAATTAGTTTTTCAGACAGATAATTAGTTTTATCCTTCCGCTGAACGAATATGGTTGTTGCCTTTTTCTGACCGGGTAATTTTAATATATCGTGATTTGTGTTATCACTTACCAATAACCTTTAAAATATTTTATCAGTTCCTTTTTAATTTTTTTAATTATTCTAACAGTAGTATTTCAGAAGACCCGCCAAAAAAAAAGTTCGATATATTTGTTTAAACTTGTAATCAGTTGAACTTATTTTTAATAACACAAAAAAATCATTGCCATTTGATACAAGACATAAAACATTATTAATTTCCACCGCGGGTAAAAAAAGTACATGTCAAGCATAAGACTTGGCATTTCTGAATATATTTATACCCTAAATCGTAGCTTTGATAGGAAAGCTTTCAAATTGTATGTTAGAAAGCCACGTTAAGGAAGCTTTAAAATCTAATTTTCATAAATCACAATAAAAAAATCGATTTTTAAGCTTTAACCTTTTATTTTCAAAAATTCTTATTAAAAAGCTTTTAAATCTTATTTTAAAAATAACAATTAAAAAGCTTTAACATTTTTTTTTACACCCGCTACTAGTACTCGTTTATATAAAATAAAATAATAAAAATAACTTTTAAAAAGCTTTAGAATAATATTTCTAAAATTCGCAACTAAAAATAATTTTTATGTAATAAATAAATATTGCACGGTTTTTTGTTTTACAAGAAACAAATGATATTGAACTTGAAAAATGATATTGAAATGATATTGAATTTTGCTTACATCGCAACTAAAAAACTTTTAAAATTTATTTTCAAAAACTGTTATTAAAAAATGTTAGTTTTACTTCAAAAATCAAGATTAAAAGTTTTTGAATTTCATGTTTTAAATTTTGTTTAAAATATCACCAATTAAAAGTTTTTAAATTTTATTTTAAAAAACACATTTTAAAAATATTTTTTATATATTATATTGAAAACCCAAGTTTAAAAGCTTTTAAATATTATAGAGCAATTCCATATGAAAACGATCAAAATTGGCAAATTTTTGGACGACCCCTCTCCGATCTTAAAATAAATAGTCTCAATCGATTGCCCAGCAAAAAATAATGTACCTACATATTTTTTTTTTTTATAGTGACTGGTTTAGTGGTGGTGTCATGTGACAAAATTGAAGATTTCTTCATAAGGGACCTCATTGAAAGTTGTTTAAAAAAAAAAACTACTAAAGCGATCGCAACGAGTGATAGCTCGTTGGAAAGGTATTGAATCAGGCTTTAATTGAAAAATAAAATTTTCCTAATTTTTCTCAGAAATTTACCTTTTTTCCCATGAAAATTAAATTTTCCCATGAATTAAAGTGCGTTTTATTGATTATAAAGCTAACAGGGCTATTAACAAATTTGTTGAAATGTCAAACAATAATGTTTTGCTTATATTTAAAATAATATACACTGAAAAAATTATTCTTTCATTATATACAGAAAATTCAATTAACATTATGAAATCTTTCACAAACTTTTTTTCATGGGATTTCATAGCTTCATAAAATAATCATTAGATTTCATAAGCTATCTCATCATAAGTTTAATGAAAATTTAATTCTCACATATATTTTTCTTCAACATATATTTTTTTTATTTTGGACTTCAATCAAATCGTTTCATTGGTTAATTTCTAATTTTATGAAATAAGAAATTAACTTTCATAATTTCTTTATTGTCAGAATGATTCATTAGCTTTGTAAGTACTTTCATCAAAATATACAATCTTAAACATGGACTTTAATGAAACCTGTTTCATAGATTCTATGAAAAGTTTCAATGGACGAGTTCCAGTGACAATTTTCATTAAAACTATGAAGAAATGCATTGGTTGGTTGGTTGGTTTAAGTGGCAGCTCACGCTACTCGTGAGCATCAAGTAGAGTCAAAAAGCGACTCCGTTTTGAAGAGACCACACTACCCGTAAGGAACTAATATCCGGAGTACTAGACCCACCCCGTTCGGTTAATATAACGTATGAGATCACCGAATCCCACACGTGATATTACCGAGAGGTCGTCCAGTATATGGTCACCCAAGATCCGGAGTCGAATATTCTGCAGCGCCGGACAATCGCAGAGAAGATGCTCCACAGTCTCCTCCTCGCCCGGTATGCCGCAGCTGCGACAATGCGAACCGCGTACAATCCCAAGTCTAATGCCATGCTACCAATCAGCCAGTGACCGGTCAGAACAGCCGTCAGCCTAGAGACATTCCTCCTGCTCCTGCTCAGGAGAGAGTTTGTACGCCCTAGGTCGTAGTTGGGCCACGTAAGTCTCGCGGTCCTACAGGTATCCAAATTATGCCACCTGTCCCCCGCCCTGCGAAGATAGTGCCGGAAAATGTTCCCTCTTAACAGTCCCCAGCAGTGCAGCGACTGACACCGATGTGGAGACGTTTAATTCTCTCAGTGTATGCAAAAAAGTGAGAGAGTTTAAAAAGCGGGTTATTTTGGTTTCACTTGTAAAACCACCACTGAACTTTTAACCAATCAGCGATTTGGAAATTACTTTTTTAGTGAATGTATCTCTCTAGTCTAATGACTCCATGATGCTAATGAATCATTCTGACAATAAAGCGTTTATAGAAATTATGGAATAATTTCATAACATTTTTGAATATTAAGAAGTTTCCTTGAATTAATAAAAATCTTCATGAAAGTCTTAAAAAATTCATTGGAACTAAGCCAAAATTCATTGGAATTTGAAATTATTTCAAAGTATTATTTTTTTTTTATTTTTGCGTAAAAGTTCATAATTTCATAAATTTTCATACATTTCAAACATTAGTTTTAAGATATAATTCGCAAGTGTTTAACATGTTTAATAAAGTGCGATATTATTTCAATGTAACCTTTTGTTAATTTTTTACTTCTATGAAATTGTTAAAAAAAAAACATATGAAAAGGCTTGGTTCCAATGCATTTTCCAGGACATTCATGAAGAGTTTTATTAATTCAAAGAACTTCTTAATATTAACAAAATTTATGAAACTGTTTCATAAATTCTATAAACGCTTCATTGTCGGATTGATTTATCAGTTTTATAAAGATTTTCATTAATTCTACAAACATTTCATAAAATTTCCAATGGACGAGTTCTAGTGTCAATGTTCATTAAAGCTATGCAGAGATTCATTACTGAAGTGAAGATAATTCTCTCAGTGTAGACACTAAGATGTTTACACTTTTCGAATATATTTTTATATAGAGGAAATTTAACTTGTTTTCTTATATTTTCTTGTTGTGTTTGCTTTGTTCTTTTCTTTTGTGTTTGAACACACATGCAAAAAATATAAGTTTGCTGTTAGCCAGCCAACATGTTAAGGAGTATTCATTTTTAAATTCCTTTTTTTTATGTACTTGAAAATCTTTTTTAAACACATCACTTAGAACATCCCAAGATTTCTAAAATGTGTTAATTGACCCCCAAACCCAGTCAGTTTTCTATTATTTTTTTAAGTCAATTGATATTTCTTCTGATTTTCCAAAATATGTTATATGCAAAATATAAAGCAAAACATATCAATTTGTAAGTCCAATATTTTTCATTTTAAATATAGGGTATTGAAATAACCAAAAAAAATGTTTATGGGACCAATATCAAATTTCTACGCATTTATCTTTTACCAAAAAAAATATATTCATACTGATAATTATCACTAATAAGAATCGAATGAAAAACAAAATTTCCTTAAAATACTCTAGATAGTAAGATAAAATTTGTAGATGTAGGTAGTACAAAAACATGTATATAAAAGTTTTGTTATATCATTAATTTTGTTTTTTTTTTTTTGCATATTTAAAGATGAAACATTTTAAAACAGAAGCATCAGTTGTCATTTCTACATCAAAAAGTCAACAGTTGCAAAACTAAAAATTCATCAAAGGATTACAAAAGGAGTAGCTTGAAAAATAATTGTAAAAACTTAACTGGGAATTAGAAATACAAAAAAAATGTTAAAAGGTACGAACAAAAAAAAAATCAGAAAACGTTTATAAAATGTTGCTAGCATTAACTTTTCCTGATGTTAATAATCTCAGTGTTGCTTGAGTTTCACTTCTTTCTGATTTTATCAATTTTATAACTCTCAGTTATTCTCTCTTATTTCAGCAAGTTTATTATTCATGCTCTCTGTGGCTTTATTTGGTGTTATCTCAGCTAAATCATTAGTTCCAGAAGAAAGCTATCCTACCGTTCAGGAACTTTGTGCTTTAGCTCCTGGTTCTACAATTTTACGCCCCCACACCTGTACAAATTGGATCAAATGTCCTAGCACTCCAGAAAGTCAAGATTTTGAAGAAGGTTCCTGTGTGGTTGGCTTATACTTCAACAAAGATTTGGGCATTTGCCAATACAAAGATGAATTGGAATGCCCCTTTGAATCGGTATCCAAAAATCGTTGCGCTAATGCTAAAGACAATACATTCATTGCCGATCATGGCAATTGCAATGGTTTTATTTACTGCAAAGATGGTGAAGAATTAAAATCCAACTGTCCTGCTGATTTAGTATTTGACCCTGCTAACTTAGGATGTGTCTATAAAAATCAATACACGTGTCCTGAAGCTAAACCATTGTCCCAAGACAATCCAATTTGCAAGTCTTTGCCAAATAATCGTCGCTTTGCTGATCAAACCGATTGTACCAAGTTCAACCATTGCGAAGAAGGTGCTTTAAGAAGTTACGAGTGTTCTAAGGACCATGCTTGGGATTATCTTAAGGGTATTTGTGTGGCAATTGCTGATGTTGTCTGCTTGCCCGCAGCCAATAAACCGAAACCAGAAAGCACTGTTTGTGGTACTAAATCTAATGCCATTGTAGGTCCCATTTCTGATGGCATTTCTTGCAGTGGTTATTATTTCTGTAAAAAAGTAATTAATGACACTACTGATCGTCATCCTGAACATTTCACCTGTTCTCCTGGCACCTTCTTTGATAACAAAACACTTTCTTGCCGTGACCGTGTGAATGTGAAATGTTCATTTGATCGTTGTGAAGGTATGGGCAACAAATATGTAAATATAGGTGGTAATTGCAAGGCGTATGCTCTTTGTCACGATGGTGTTGCCGCCACTAATGGTACTTGCCCATCTACTTACTTCTTTGATGAACGTACACAAGGTTGTACACCTCATGTAGTCAGTTACGCGGCCTGTTCTGCTGAGAAGTAATAATAACTATGCATGTGTGTAATGCAAATTTATAGTTCTTTTAAAAATCATTAATTATGCTTTATTATGTAACACACAATAAATAAATAAATTTAATTTAAAGCTGAAAAACAAGGATGTAGACCAGTAAGGATTTTCTAAATAAATTTGAAAAGCCCACAACATCAAAGATTTAAAAGCTAATTGTAGAAAATTAAAACTTGAAAAGCTTTAAAAGATAATTGTAGAAAACCGCAACTTAAAAGCTTTAAACGCTTGTTGCTAAAAACCAAAGTTTAAGAGCTATTTAAGGGATTTTATAAAACTGCTATTTTAAAGCTTTTAAACAGATATTATAAATTGCAATTTAAAAGTCTTTATTATCAAGTTTATAAAATGATTTTTTAAAAGCGTTTTAATAAATTTAATAAAACTACGATTTTAAAAAATTTAAATAGATATTATGAAACTTCGAAATAAAATTCTATAAATGAATTTTATAAAACTACGATCAAAAAGTTTTGAAAAAGATTTTATGAGCTTACTAATTGCAAGTTTTTAAATAGTTTTCATAAAACTAAAATTTAAAAGCTTTTTAATAGAATTTACAAAAGTCTAATTTGCTGCTTTTAATATATTTTATGAAATAACAATTAAACTACCGTTTAAAAGGTTTTTTTTAAATAGATTTTTTTAAATTACTGTTTAAAAGATTTTAAATAGATTTTATAAAACTGGAATTCAGCAGATATTTAATTTAATTTTACAAAATCGTGATTTAAAAGCTTTTATACTACATTTATACTACAACCAAAAACTAGAAGTTTTTAAAAACTACTTATAATTACTTGTCAAATTTCATATAAATTTAAAATCAAAAACTATAAGTTTCAAAAATTATTTGTTTTTGGTTGTAGTACACTGAAGGAATTATCTTTCATGATATTAATGAAACAATTTCATAGATTTATTAATATTAGATATTGATTTATTAATATTAAGAAATTTTTCATAAAAAAATTCATTCGAAGAGATAATCTTCATAAATTTAAAGAAAATTTTCTTTAGAGTAATGAAATTAATTCGAAGACTTATTTTTTCATTTCTTCATAAAATTTCATAATTTCATTTATTTTCATACCTTTTCAACTTTAGTTTTAAGATTTAGTTCTCTAGTATTCAACCAATTTTATAATGTGCTTCATTATTTAAATGTAGAATTTTTTTTATTTTTGGACTTCAATGAAATTGTTTAACAAATCATGTGAAGCAGTTCATTGGCTAAGTTGCAATACATTTTTTCAGGACATTCACGAAGAGTTTTATTAATTCAAGGAAACTTCTTCTAAAAATGTTTATGAAATTTTTATTGTCAGAATGATTCATTAGTTTCATAAAGATTTTCATTTATTTTATAAACATTTCATGAACACTGACTTTGATGAAACCTGTTTCATAGATTCTATGAAAGTTTCAATAGACGAGTTCCAGTGAAAATTTAAATTTAAAGCTATGAAGAAATTCATGACTGAAGTGAAGGCAAATCCCTTAGTGTATAAATGTGGTATAAGCCTTTTTTAACAATGATAAGAAAGCTTTTTAATTTTATTATTTTAGACTACGATGAGAAATATGCTCCTCCTATCCAAAAATTTTAAATAGCTTTTATTTAAAAATTGAAGTGCTAGAATGGTCTGACTTTATTTGTTTCTCAAGCATTATGTTCGGTTCTCATACACAAAATCAACAAAACCGTATGTTTAAATATAATTTTAGAAAATTACGATGAAAAGATCGTTTAAATGATATTTTACAAATTAAACATAAACTTGCAAAGCAGACAAGAAGTGGTTACAACTCAGCGCAAATAGCGTTTTTTGAATAAATTTTTTAAATTCCATGATTATGGTTAACGACGTTAACCGAAATATCGGAAATAAACATCAACAAATTAGAATTTAAAATTTAAATACTTGTGTTTTTATTTAATAATTTTAATATTGATTCATGACCTTAAGCCGAAAAAATCCTAATCACAAATTAACGATTTTGTAATATTTTTGAAGTATAAAGAAGCTTTTAAATATTATATTAGAACAATATTACAAAAAGTTTTTAAATGTTATTTTAGAAAAATTCTAAAAAAAAGGTAAGAACATTATTTGGGAGAATATATCGAAAAAAAAATCTTGTGAATATTAATTTAGAAAACCACGAACTTAATTTTTTTTAAGAAATCCACGAAGTTACTGGCTTTTTCAAAAAACTACGAAGTTAAAGCATTTTTTAAAAAATTTTTTTAGAAAACCACGACGTTAAAGCGTTTAAAAAAAACATGATTTACGTACAATTTAAAGCTTTGAGATATCGTTTTAAAAACAACAATTTAAAAATCTTTATCAAATCATTATTAATAAACCCACAATTTAAAAGCATTTTTTTCAAAAACTACGATTGAAAAGTGTTTGTTTTCCAAACTACGATTTTAAAAGCATTTAAATCAAATTGTAAAAAACACCATTGACAAAGATTTTAAGTCATTGTATCATAGAAAAACACGATTTTAAAGTTTTTTTTGGAAAACTTTGCATTTGCAGCTTTTTATTTCAGAAAACCACAGTTTTAAAGTTTTTTATTAGAAAAAATCTAGTTTTGAGAAGCTTTTGAATTATATTTTAGAAAGAATTTATAGCAAAACTCTTAAAATATTCCTAAGACTTTTTTAAATTTTGAACTTTTTTAAAGCTTCTAAAATATTCTTTAAAACCCATGATTTTAAAGCTCCATTTGACTTAAAATCAATTGTTTTAGAAAACTTTTTATATCGTGTTTTATATAAAAAAAACATGCTTTAAAAGCTTTCAAATGTTGTTTCTGAATCTACTACAAAAAGCTTTCGAATCTTTTTTATGTATATACAAGGTGGCGCAAAAGTAATCCTCCTATCAGAAAATGCTATAAATTTTGCGATTGGCCCCTAATGTCAGTTCTAATTTGACATTTGTGTAGTAAACACATGCGAAATACACGTTAATAAACAATGTTGCGCTACACTGCTCCAGAACGCGGAATATTGGTGACTATTTATTTGACCAATAATCGGTCGGTGACTTTGGCACAACGTGAATTTCGTCGCAGATTTCCTGGCCGTCCAACGCCTACTGGTGAAACACTGCGACGTTTAGCCGCTCGCCTCGAAGAGACTGGCACAACACGAGATGCTGCCAGGCGTGGCAGACCCCGGAGTAGCCGTTCTGCAGAGAATATTGTTGCTGTAGCCGAGGATGTCATGGAAGCGCCGTCGACATCGACCAGATGACGTGCCACGCAAATGGGTATCAGTCGACGGTCTTTACAGCGAATTTTGGTACAAGATTTGAAGATGTTTCCGTACAAAGTCCAGACGGTGCATCAGCTGTTAGCTGCTGACCGCCAATCGCGTGCAACATACACTCAAGCCATCCTTAATCACCACCAAGAGGAAGATGATTTTTCATCAAAAATAATCATGAGTGATGAGGCCCATTTCCATCGTAGCGGGTACGTAAATAAGCAAAATTTACGCTTCTGGGGCACTGAAAATCCGCGTGTAACCCACGAAGAGCCGTTACACCCGCTCAAAGTCACTGTATGGTGTGCTGTTTTCGCTGGAGGAGTCATCGGACCTTTTTTCTTCGAAGACGTCGCGGGCCAAACGGTTACTGTGAATGGTGAGCGCTACAGAGTAATGATCAACGAGTTCTTTTTGCCGCAACTTGATGAATTGGGATTGGAAAACATGTGGTTCCAACAGGACGGTGCAACGGCACACACTGCACGTGCCACAACCGATATGCTGAAGGATACATTTCCCGGGCGCCTAATTTCCCGTTTTGGCGATTTGCACTGGCCAGCAAGATCGCCTGATTTGACCGCTCCAGACTTCTTTTTGTGGGGCTTTTTGAAGTCGCGGGTTTATGTCAACAAGCCTCAGACTCTTAAAGCTCTTAAAGACAATATCCGTCAAGAATGTGAGGACCTATCGCCGGAAGTTTTGGCCAAAGTGATGGAAAATGCCATAAAAAGGGCTCAAATGACAATCAATTGTGGCGGCGGCCATTTACATGACATCATATTCTCGACTTGATGTAAAAAAAATTAAAATACCAAATAAAAATAATCCACAAGAAGAATCAAAGTTTTTCATTTTTTTTTTTTAATTACAGCCAAAAAACATCGGAAGGTTATTTTTGCGCCACCTTGTACTACAAATAGCATTTAAGTATTTTTTCTAACTAGTACTAGAAATGTTTTCAGTACTTTTAAAGCTTATTTGTTAAAATCACGATATAAAAGCTTTTAAATGTTATTTATTCACGGTTTTAATTTTTTTACTTTATTTCATAAAACCACGATTTCAAAACTTTTAAATTTTATTTTAGAAAATCACAATTTAAAAGGGTTTAATTATATTTAAAACAGGACAATTTAAAAACTTATTTTTGTAAAACCTTATAAATTGTTTTTAGAAAATCGTTACATTAAGGCTTGTGAGCATGTCTTTTAAAAGTAAAATTAAAAGCACAAATAAAAAACTTTTTAGGTGATATTAACTTTCTGATTAAAAATGTTTTTTATTCTGAATTTAAAAGTTTACATTTTTAAAAGTTAGTAAAATTGGACTTAAACTAAAACCACAAATCAAAACCATGAATACAGAAAGATTTCCGACTTAAAATTACAGAAATAAATATTGACAACGATAAGTAACAATTTTAAATGATGTATTTTAAAGAATAATTACTTAATATATTTTAATATTCCATGTTTTAAGCGCTTAAAAAGTTCGAAGATAAGTAAAATAAGCCGTTTAAATATAAAAGTAAATTTGTTTTCTTAAGTTTAACAGTTCAAATGGGTTTATAAAAATATTTTTTTAAAAACAAACGGCATGAATTTTAAATTTTTAACTTTCAATTACAAAAAACTAAAATATGCAAAACAACGATTACTAAAAAAAATTGGAAAAAAGCTCTATTTTAAAGAAAAAGCTAAAATAAGCTTAATTTTTAAAGAAAAAACTCAAAAAGTAGCTAAATAAGCAAACATAAAAAATATGCTAAATAAAATTCTGTAACAAATAAAGCTTAAAACTTTCATAATTTCATGATCAGAACTTGTGTTTAGCCTAAATAGTGCTATCCTTTCAAACAAAATCGAACCTGTTTTTGGTTGCCCTGGTTGTTAGTATAAAAATTGTATGGAAATAACTAACAAGGAAACACAGTGGTGTAACTTGCAAATTTTAATCGAACTGGAATATCTTGTAGAGGACGAACGAACAACTATGGAGCAAACTATATTTTTAAGGTGCGCAGTCTCATGTTTCTGGGATAACATGTGGGGTTGAAGTTTATTACGTTGGTTTCATACACAAATAGGGTATCAAACAAAATTAGGGTATCAAACGATCTTTCGTATGGGAAAAATACTGAAATGTTCTTCTCTAACAAATAAGTTTCCAACACATTTTTAACCCCCAAAACTTAGATTGCGCAAGTATGTTTATTTGCAAATATTTTTATAGACTTTTTTTAGTGTTCGAAAAAAATGCAAACGTTTCAATTGAAATCTATAAAATAAATAATTTGGGATTTTATCTTATGACCACTTAAAGATTAGAAAACGTTCGTCCACATTTCCAATATTTCAAACGATATTCATATTAAAAAAAAACGCCTATTGTCAAAATATCAATATTGAAAGATTATAAGAATGGGATTTTTTTGCTTGTACTTTTATTTTAAAAATATTGTTTATTACGATATAAAGGACAACAAAAAGTTTAATTAGAACTATATAAATAAGGTGCTAATATCACAAATTTGCTTCCTCTTCAGCTACTGTAGTCAAATCTGGAAGTTGAGATGTTGTGGTCGAATCTGGAAATTCAATAGTAGTTTCTAAATGTGTCGAAAGGGCACAGGCTGGATAAGATATTATATCAGTTGTACAACGTTGTGACATTTCATCATAATATTCACCACTAGGACATGAAGACTTAGCAATTTCTTCCCCATTTTGACAAACTGAGAAACCCGTACAACCATCATTATTAATATTGGCCAATTGTATATAATCTAGACCCAAAGTAACACAACGATTATAGGGACACGTTATATTTGTACGTATAACACAGGCACCATCATTGGCTGGATTAAAAAATCGATCTACTGGGCAATTACCATGTATCAGGTCAATGGTACCATTTGCATTACCACGACAATAATAATAACCGTTACAGGTACGACCATCAGCTATAAATACACCCGGTCTAGTACATTCTACAGTTTCAGGTACTTCTGGTTGCGGTGTAGTTGACTCAACACAATCGACATCAGAGGGATAATCACATTGTCCCGTAAAAGAATTAAAATAAAAAGTATCCGGACATGTACCATTTAGTAAAGTATTCCTCCAACACGTTTGATATTCCGTACATGTACCGGGTACTTTTATAAATACGCCATCCGGTACAATATTACAATAGTATTCGGGCAATATGGTTATTTCGCAGGGAAAATTACGTATACAATTTTGAGTTTGTGGATTAAAATTTAAACCAGATGAACATTCACCATGTGTACCCTGACCATTGAGACAATAATAATAACCATTGCAGGAGTATGGATCTGCTACAAAACCATTAACACCCGGCGTTGAGGCACATGGATTGCTGGAATAACATTTCACCTTACTCGGGTCTACACATTGGCCAGTATTACGATCATAAAATTGATTTCCACATGTACCATATATGGGTTTCTCATCCACACATGTTATATAAGTATTACAGGCACTTGGATCTTTAATTTTAGTACCATTGGCGATATAAGTACAGAAAAGATCTGCATCGAATTTGGCCTGTATTGTTTGATTTGTTAATAAAATTAGCAGCAGAGTTGTAGATATAATATATGTGGGCTTAACTGAAAATTATAAAATTTAAGAATTTACAATTCAAAAATATTGTTCATTGAAATGTATAGGGTGACAAATGATGCTGATGATGATGATAATGATGATCATACACTGAAGTCGATAGAAATTGTGTTAGATGATTGAACATTTTCCGGCTTAATTCGATTAATTTTTGTCCATTTCATTGTATCTCTCTTTTAGTTATCGAGGTATCGACCATATAAAAAAAATTGTGTTTGTGAAATTTTAAATTTCATGTGAACTAGGAGAAAAAAATATTTTGCTTTAAATTCCCGAGTAAAAACGTTTACATATAACCATGCTTTCCTTTATAAAGGGTGTCCCAAGAAGAACGCAATTTTTAAATCTGGCAACATTCGAAGTGTCATTGTTTGACATTTGAACAATTGTTATTGTTTGCTAGTAGAAGGTACGAGGTTAGTAAAAATGGAGCCAGCTGACCATGGACAGCGAAGGGAGTTCGTTAATTGGGTATTGGAGAGACAACATGAAAATGCTGATTTTGCCGATAAAATCATCTTCAGTGACGAGGCCCATTTTCATCTTGATGGCTTCGTCAATAGGCAGAATTGTCGCATTTGGGGTGAGGAAAATCCTCGAGTGATTCACGAGAAGCAAATGCATCCTCAACGTGTCACTGTGTGGTATGGTTTTTGGGCTGGAGGAATCATTGGACCTTTTTTTTATGAAAATGAGGCAGGTCAAGCGCAGTCAATGGTGTTCGGTATCGTGAAATGATAACCAGTTTTTTCTTGCCTAGAATTGAAGAAATGAATGTGGAGGGCATGTGGTTCCAACAAGACGGCGCCACATGTCATACAGCCAGAGAAACAATTCAATTGCTGTATCAGTCATTTCCCGGTCGTGTTATTTCGCGTTTTGGAGATCAGAATTGGCCGCCTAGATCGTGCGATTTAACACCACTACGCGAATAAGCCGACGACGACTCAAGCCTTAAAAGCGGAAATTGGACGCTGCATTAATGAAATACCGCAGCATTCATGCAAAACGGTCATTGAAAATTTCATTAAAAGATCTCGTGCATGCCAGCAAAGCCGCGGCTGCCATCTGCACGATATATTGTTCCATACATAACCTCATTGTCTACTTTACGATATAATAAAGTTTCACGATTTTTTTTTAAATATCTGTGTTTTATTTAAAATTTAAAAATTGCGCTCTTCTTGGGACACCCTTTATAAAAATATATGCTTTTATATGTAAATAGAGTAGTAACTCGATTCTTGCACATACTTGATACTTGCACACCTGGATTCTTGCAACATAGGAATATTTTTCATTACGCACTCAGTACTTGCGACATCGAAAATTTTGAACTCGATACTTGCAACATTTTTGTATTACTCTTGCGTGCTGCATTGTTTACGTTTTCTTAGACTGAATACATTTCGGGAAATCCCCGTCGTTTTATGCTGCTGATGAAATGTTGTAATTTGAATCAGTTTTAAGCTGACTATTGAGAGGTGCGGTGTCATAATGGCAAAGAAAAAATTTACGTTGCTAACAATTAAAGACAAAGCTGAGATTTTAAAGAAATTAAGTGCTGGATTTTCCACCAATTCCTTAGCCAAAAGTTTTCATGTGCATAGATCAACAATAACTCGCGTTTGTTTAACGTGTTAAGAGAAATTAAATTTGTGGCGCATTCTGAATCCGGCCCTGGGAGAAGAAAGACGCTTAAACCCTCGGAGTTTCCAAAAATGGAAAGAGCCTTGTTTAAATGGTTTGCAAATCAAAGAAAGAATTTACCAATCACATCTGATATGCTTCAAGAAGTAGAACCATTGGAGCAAATATCATATTCTGAAATTGAGCAATGGATTGTTGATCCTAATTTGGCGCTCACCGCACAAAATGAAGAGCAGTGTACCGATGATGACCTTACTGATGGTGAAGAAACCGGGGACGTGGTACTCAATACGAAGCAAGTTACATCGGAGGAGACTATATCAGCGTTCAATATTTGCTTAGAATGGGCGGAGCAAAACAATGCTTCATTAGACGATAGTTTGATGCTCCAGAGACTAAGAAGCAGTGTAGTACTGAACAAGCAACTTTGTACAAAACAAACAAAAATTTTAAATTTCTTTAATTCCACATAAAATATGTATCTACTGTTATACGAATGTGTTGAACTTAAGTGTCTTGAATTGAAATATTAAACTTAGATTCTATGTGGATTTTATTTTGTATGGGAAATTAATACTCGGTACTTGCGACAACCTCGAAACTTGCACCGAGCCCGGTTTTCATTACGTGCAAGTATCGAGTTTCTACTGTACATATGTTAATGTATGTTTATATATACAATTTTTTCCTTTAAATTTTTTAATACGATGTGATAAACATGGATTAACGTTGTTTTTTTAACACAAAGTCAAATTTTTTTACACAAAGGCACTCAAAATTTAATGAACAACTTATCACAATGTTTTTTTTTTTTTTTGTATCACTTACACATCTCTAACACCTTAAAATTGTAAATTGTAATATAAATATTTTTCTTTTCCGTAAATTTCAAATTTTATTTGGCAACTGCACGTATATTTTATTTTCCAAATATAACAATCAAAATTTAAGACTATAATAACATGAGTGCAACAATTAGTAAAATACACGACTAACAACTTAATTAACATTAACAAGGGTTTAAATAAAAACTTATTTATTTGCTAGAAAAAAAAAATCCATAAAAGAATTTTCCAAAAAAAAAAACTCTCACTCTCAAAAAAAAAAACGGTCTATTGATTAAATTAAAGTTTGTTTTAGTATTATAAACTTTATGTTTTTACTACAAAATCAATTTAAAACAAATAAAATTGGTATATACGGCCAAGACGAATATTGTATACCCTCCTACAACATTATTCAAATTTTTTACATTCAAAATTTGCACATTTCTTTAAAAAAAAAGGACTTCTGTTTAAGATTATCTTACGATGGGAATATGTTTATTACAATTTTTGCTAAATTGGCAATGGATTTTTTAAAGTTACTAAAGTAAGTGATATGTTCTAATTACGTTGACTAAAGTGGGTACTAAGTTAAAATTATGTTGATAAAATTTGGTAATAAAATAAGCTAAAAAGTATTTTGGCCTATAAAACAAGATAAATGGCAACAATCACAACTTTACAATAATTTTTGTAAAAATATACTGAATTTTTTCTTCGTGTGTGGTGCTGGAAATTATCAAAATACTTAATGATATTACTTATTATGGACCACAAAGGCTGCTTTTTCAACCCAGTAATTTTTAAACTACTTACTTTATTTTTTTTACTGTGTAAAGATAATTAAGTTTTTTTAAAACCCAAAAATAATATAGCATTTTGACTACAGTGATGTATAAAAAAATATGCAGTAGCAAATTGTTGCCAATTAAGTATTTAAAAAAAAAAATTGTGTTTTTCCGATGACACCTTCTTTAAAAATTATTTCAAAATATAAAAAAGCATAACTTTTTATCTTTTTGATTGTTATGTTGATAAAAAAAATATTAAAATGTATTTCCTTACTAAAAATTAATCAATTGTACTACATAATTTTTAAAAATCTAAACGATCCGACCATGAATTTTCAAATACACAAAGTCGAAAATATGTAAAAATTTGTCCCGTTTTTACTCAATATATAAATTAAGGCTACACTCATAGAAAACAAACCTGTAAAAATAGCAGAAAAGGCTAATAAAAACTAGTTAAAAAAATACCTTGCAGAAAAAGCTGCTAAATTTAGCAGATTTTGTTGCTAAATATTAATAAAAGAAGAACAGCAGAAATAAATCTGTTAACTTTACAAAATTTTAATTTTATTCGATGTGAGTTTTAGTTAATTAAAAATAGCATTTTAATCTGTAGAATTAGCAAAAACTTCTACTAAATATTTGTAGACTCAAAATTGTAAACAAAAACTGTAATATTTACTAATTTTTTGCTATATTTACCTCAAATTTAGTAGAATGCAAATAACAGTTTCTTTTGTTTCTTTTGTGCTAAAATTGTAGATTGCTAATTTCATAAGGGCAGCCTTTTATTCGCATTAAAAAATACTAAAAAAAAAAAACTTGAATGATTTTTTGGCTACTAATATTTAGTAAATGTTTTTGTAGATTTTAGTTACTTTCAATTAACTAAAATTTAGCTCAAACATAACTAATTATTTGTAAATTCAACAGATTTATTTTTTTATTTGTTATTCTTATATTACTAATTTTTAGTAAAAAAAAAAACTGCTAATGTTAGCAGTTTTTCCTGCCAGATCATTTTTAACTAATTTTTAGTAGTTTTTTTACCTATTTTTACAGGTATATTTCTATTAGTGTAGTTTTTATTGAAATGCTATTAAACTTATAAAAATTATGTCAGGTTTGCCATACGACTATTTTCCAAAAAATTTCATATATTTACAATCAAAATTTGTCTATAAAATTATAAGGGAATGTTCCCTAATACAGCCTGTTGCCTTTATATAATACAGACAGCATAATTATAATTAATATTCAAAATGCAATAACATTTTGACAAATTTATCAAAAATTGTAGCGCGAAGTAACCACGTTTGCACTTTGTTTAAACCATAAATGATTAGTTTCTCCAATTCATATGCACATTTCTGCTTATGCTTCACTGGTCTGTATTGTTAACCCATTAATCTTGTGAATATTATTCATTTGAACAAATTAATTGGAAATAGTACCTTTGCATTTTTTGTTGATTTCTCATGTGCCTTTGATATGATACCAAGGAATTCTCTCTTTTACAAACATTCGTCGATGGGCCTATCATCAAAATTCATTCGCATATTACAACTTTATTATGAAAATAATACTAGCCAAATCCGATATGGTAACGCTTATTCTGAACCTTTCCGCGTAGATCGTGGTGTAAAACAAGGTTGCATTTTAAGTCCAATTTTGTTTTCCTTATACCTGAATGACTTAGTTGATGTTCTACCTGGTGGTGTAACTGTCTTGGATGTTCCACTTAAAATTCTTCTCTACGCAGACGACATTGTCATTCTATCTGATTCACCATCAATACTACAAAATATGATTGATGCTCTTTATAATTACTGTAATCAATGGTGTCTTAAGGTAAATCTTGATAAATCCAAAATTTTAGTTTTTCGTTCTGGCACTAGAATATCTAAAAGCCTTAGATGGAATTATGGAACAGATGACATACAGATTGTAAATAGCTACAGATACCTTGGTATGGATCTCAACTACAATTTATCTTTTAAAAACTACACTACAAATAAATTGACTTCTTCCAAAATGGCAATTGTCTCGACATGGTGTAAGTATATCAACCATCCCATAATATCAAACAAAAACAAACTGAAAATTTTTAATGCGGCATCCAGATCAATCATGTTTTATGGTGCACAAATCTGGGGTTTGTGAAATACGATGATGTTGAAAAACTTTTTCGATTTTTTATTAAAAAAAATGCTGCTATTACCTAAAAACACTCCCAACTACATGCTATACTTAGAAACTGGTCTAAGCTCCTTATACCTGGAAACTTTAAAGCTTCACTTTGACTACGTTAACAGAGCTCTGCGCTTACCGAATAATAGATTACCTCGTATTGTTGCTAAAAGGATTATTGCTGAAAAGACTTATTGGGCTGAAGAATGGTCAAATCTTTGTGAAAACATTAATTTTGTCCCCGAAAATACGCTAAATTCTTTATGCTTATACTCAACATCAATTTTAGAATCTTTAAAAAAAAAGGAAATAAAAGACTTAGTTGCTGATGCTAAAAGTTCACAATTTCACGATCTATACTCGCAGTTAGATTATTGTATGAAACCCATCTCAGATTCAAATTATACGTCTAGAGCTACAAGTTTGTTAATAAAAGCTAGAGGTGGATTATTAGATCTCAAATCTAGGTGTTTCAGAAATTTATCGGTGGGACTATGCACACTATGCAACCTATATGCATCAGAAAATACTCTTCATTTCGTTGGAGTCTGAATTCAGGCTAAAATACTTTGGGAAAATCACGCTAACTACAAAAGAGGTTATATATATATATATATTCCCGTCGTTCCTATAAGGAGCATAGGGCCTCAACAAATGAGGTTATAAATATATTAAATGGTATTGATTATTATAATATGTTATATAGATATTTAGAAATTTGCTTAAAATATAGAAAATTAATAATTGATGAATTTGTTTAGTGGATTTGTGAAATAAAACAATATCAAATGTGATATATGTACATGTTTTAATATTATGTACTAGTTTGTTAAATAATCACAATTTGGTTTAAAAGAAATTAGTTAAATGAATTTTACAAATAACTTTAAAATTAAACGTTACTACATAAATAAAATTGTTAAAAACAAATGAACCCAATGTTTATTATAAATGAGTTAAATTAATTTTATAAATAAATTTAAAATTAAAACCTTCATATGTAAATGAAATTTTTAAAGAAAAAAAAGAAAAAAAAAAAAAAAAAATTATGAAATTTATACTTACATACATAATTTTAAAAATAATGTTGAATTTAAGGATACAATTTAAATCAGCTTTAAATACCAATCTGGCTCTCAACTATTAAGTTATGTCAATTATAGATAATAACAATATTATAACATCAAAATTGTAATATATATTTTTATTATATCTATTAAATAAATAAAAAAAAAAAAAAAAAAATTAATGACTGACCCTGGATCCCATTGTCCAATATCGATGAAATTTCACTCATTTCATATTTAATATTAGAAGTTATTTGGAATTTTTTTTCCATATTTGGATATGTAGAACTCTTCATTTATACTTGAAAAGATTTGGTAATTCAGGCAAGGGTATTTCATAAAACTGTAAAAAGAGTATTTTACTGGTCATGTCACGAAATCATACATGTAGCCCAGTAGTGCGATTCACTACGCTTTTTAAACCATAATTTTTTCGTTTAAAAATGTTAACCACAAAAATAACCATTTTGATATTCACTAACACTTTAAACGACTTTTTTCTGGCGTTTAAAGTCAGCTGTTATTTTTAACAACACAAATTGTGGTTTATTAACAGCAGAGTTTTTGGTGTGGTTAATTTTTTTTAGAAGGTTTTATTTATCGTTGTGCCAATATATAAAATAAATATAATGGCTTTGGAGTATTTAGCCTACAATTTATTGGAGAATGAGCCAGTTAATAGTGCTCCTACAGTCAATTTGAATGCACAGAAATATAAAACTGTTTACCGTGGTTAAAAATAAGTTAGTGAATCGCATAGTGGTTAGTGCAAACATCAAAATGTGTGGTTAAAGATAACACCTGCTAAATGTGTTAAAAGTTAGTGAATCGCACTACAGGTGAGTGGTCTTAAACAAGTAATAATTTTTTGTACGATAAAGAACTCTTCGTTAAGACTATTATCGAACAAGAAAGTTTTCCTATATTTTACTTTTCCAATTTTTCAGAGGCAGTTTTGTGCAATTTCTCCGACTATCCTTTCTCTACTTGTCTGTAAAATCTTCCCTGGATTTAGCTATATTTTTTTAAGATGGCAACTTTTTTTGTATATTAATACAAAAAATAGGAAGGAATGGTTTAACGGTACTTACTATAGTTTTTTTGTTATTCGTTTTTTCATATCTTCTTCATTAACCCATTATGAAATGTAGGTGTAAATGCATTTTTTATTTAAATTATGTGTATGAAGAACCCACTGGGGGAGGGTTTCAGCACACTACGTATGTAAAAAGCTTTAGGATTGCGAGGGTTAAACAAGTTTCAGCGTGAATGCAGCAGACGTTTTTCCTGGTGTAATGGTTAGCGCGTTGGACTGTTACACAGATGGTGCCGGGTTCTAAGACTTATCATCTCGCGCAATTGCAGTGTTGCCATGTTTGAAGCCCTTCATCTTTCACCACCTTTCATCTCTCCACTATCCCATTTCCAAAGAAAGCAACACATTAATTAATAGGAAGAATTTCCTGAGTGTTGCTTTCTTTAAAAAAAAAAAAAAAAATATTATCGTTACAAAAAAACGTAGCACAAAGTATAATTTTTCCTTAACATAAGAAGTGAATAACAAACAAGTTTTAAAGAATTTTTTAAGTCGGATTTTCGCAAACGGTAAGAATTTTATTCACAATTTTACTAATGTTCGCTAAAGTGGACCTTTGATTTTTTCTTATTTTTCTGAAATTTTCCCTAGTTTTAGTATTTTTTAAAGTTACTTTAGTGCACCCCGGTAGGCTAGTTGGTAGCGTGCTGGCTTATCAGTGCGGGGGTCGTGGGTTCGATTTCCACCAGAGGCACTGGTCTGTTTCGCTACAACGCGCCGAATGCCATAGTAGCTAGTGCTCGGTTAGGGTAATAGTATATAATTTGTAATTATATGATTATTAATTAATAAAATAAAAATAAAATAAAGTTACTTTAACTGTTCTTGTTTATGTTGGACAATTATTCATATAAATTTTCGTCGCCTTTACTTCTTTTTCTAATGATTATGAGAAATTTTTAATACATGCTTTTTCAGCCTTTTTTATTTTAGATCCACTTTAGTGTACATGTTCGCTAATGTTGACCTTTTAAGATGTTTTGAAAATTGTAAAAGTGATATTAATAAAATAGTTTCATAGAATTTTTTTTGTAGATTCAATGAAGAATTTCATTGTATCCAAGAAATTTTATTAATATTAAAAAATTTCTAATAAACTTGTTTTCATAAAAAAAAATTCATTGGATTTAATAAATTATCTCTTCATAAATTTAATGAAACTTTTCTTTTTAGCTATGAAATTATTTTAAAGACCTAATTTTTTTATTTTTTCATAAAAATTCATAATTTGATTAATTATCACACTTAGGAAATTATGTTGGTAAAGACGACTGCAATTGTAGTCAAAAACAAATGAAATTTCATTTAAAAAAAGGACGACTTACATTTCATTAAATTCAACTAACATTGTCATTTGTTTTTTAATGTTCAAAAAATGACTAACAATTGTAGTAAAAATTAACCACATGGTAGTAAAAAATAAATCAAAAATTTTTTTTTTTTTATTTTTTTAAATAACAAAAAACAACTCTAAAAAATGAATGTAAAATCATAAAACAGTCATTTGGTGTGAGTTGTTTTTTTAAATGAACTACAAGATTAGTTAAAAATTTTATTTGTTCTACAAATTACTTACATTTACATTAAAAATAATGAAACTGTATTACAACCCAAACAACTACATATTTTTAAAGCAGAAGTTCCCTGAGTGCATACATTTTAAACAAACTATAGTTTTAAGACTTTTATAAAGTCCTTTATTTGTTCAATTTAGCCTTTTATTAATTTTGAAAAATAATGTGAAGAGGTTCATTGGCTTAGTTCCATTGCATTTTTCAAGACGTTCATGAAGGGTTTTATTAATTCAAGGAAACTTCTTAATATTCAAAAATGTTATGAAACTGTTTCATAAATTCTTCATTGTCGGAATGATTCATTAGTTTTATGAAGATTTTCATAAATTCTACAAACATTTCATAAACTTTGACTTTGAGGAGTTCCAGTGACAATTTTCATTAAAGTCATGAAGAAATGCATTAGTGAACTGAAGATAATTCTCTCAGTGTAGCTTTTTTATATAAGTTGCCACAGGGAAATTATCTACGGTCTATAAGCTGATGTATTTGAATTTAAAATATACCACTTAGTTTTTCCTATATAGCCTAAAACTCAGATTAAACAGGGCCACATTAGGAAACATTCTCATACAAAATTAAAATTTATTGTATTATAAAATGTTTTTAAATTTGGTTGCTAATATTTACACTAGAGGTTTGGTTGCTAATATTTATACTAGAGGGCGCTTGAAGACCAAAGTGTAGGGCGCACATTATTCGGTGTATTACATAAAAATCTGATTTTAGTTTAACAATTTAGCAAACATAATTTATTTTAAATTTTCTATTAATTTGCTTTATCAAGTGTTAAATTTATAAAATTAAAGCCATAATTTGACACTATGATAAGCTACCTTTGTTATAAATTTTGACAGTTTTTTTTTATTAAATTCAATTCACACCTTATATTAATGAATAGTAAAATTTAGTCATACTCATTACACTAGCTTACAAGTTTTTTTTTTACAGATTTGAAATCAATCTTTTGAAAGAATTGTTTTCTTAACACATTGAGTGCCAAGCGGTTTTGAAGAAATCCTTCCCAGAAGGCCAAACATTTTTTTTTTTTGTGAAATGAGTGTATTAGTGATAAAAAACGATTTCTGAGATATCCCTAGTCCATTCTACCCCTTACTTTTTATTTTATATAGTCTTTTTTGTGTCGTACTTTTCTGTACGACGTGGCACTACATGACATTTGTAAAAGTCGCTGTCTTACAAAAACGTACGACGCTTTTTTCTTGTTTTTTCTTGTTTTTATTTTTGTTTGATTTCTTTTTTTTTTTAGTTAAAATAAAAATATAATAAAATAAAAAGCAAATACCTAAAATGTCGAATCGATCGTTAAGAGAAAAGGAAATATTGGAAGTATTGACGCTGAGTGATGACGATTTTTCTAATAATGATGATTTTGATTGGATGCCGGAGGTTTCGGATTCTGACTCTGAGCATGACATAGATCCTGTGGGAATCGATGACATGTTGTTTGAAGATGGTATCAATACGAAATCAATTGGACTGAATTTTCATCACGTCAAAAGACCTT
The DNA here is from genome assembly GCA_021234595.1 of Delia radicum. Classification (NCBI taxonomy): domain Eukaryota; kingdom Metazoa; phylum Arthropoda; class Insecta; order Diptera; family Anthomyiidae; genus Delia; species Delia radicum. The sequence continues at coordinate 219,584,602 of CM037853.1, read as the reverse complement.
TACATTTACTGGAAAATCTGGTATCCAGCAAAAAATTTCATTAGACATTTCCTGGTTGGATACATATTTGCTATTTCTAGACAATGATATCATTGATTTAATTGTCAAAGAAACCAACCAATACGCACAACAGATTTTGGACAAAACCGCCGTAACTAGATCTTCGAGAAAAAAGAATGGGTACCGACAACAAACCTTGAAATTAAAAAGTTTCTGGGACTTCTTTTATAGATGGATTTGGTGAGAGTTGGGTCTCTTTCAGATTATTGGTCAAAAGATCACCTATTTCCCTTTACCATTCTTGGAAAAACAATGTTCCGAAATCGTTTTCATTTCATACATTTTTCACTTTATAAAACCTCAAAAAAAACCAATGAATGCTTTTGCAAAAATGTTCAGTAAAGGATTCTTTATTTAAAAATCGCAACAAATTCCACTCAGTTTCGTATATAAAAGAACTACAGGCTCTAAGTAAAAACAATCACTGTCGTACGGAAACGTACGACATGGCACCCCACGACGGGATAGGTGTCGTACGGAAACGTACGACGTGGCACTCAATGTGTTAAGTATAAATTTAAATATATAATTTTGAATTGTGAAGATAGAAAAGTTTGAAATTAATATTCAACCTTCTGAAAATATATATCAAATATTTTTAATCTTAAAAATGTGAACATAAAATTTTATTAATTTCTACAGATGTAAATATTTCTTTAACCCTCTACCAGCTAGCCTGCCTCCAGGCGGGGTATTTTAAGTTGGCCATAAATGCTTCAAATGAGTGTCTTATAATAAAAAATTACGCTAATTCGATAGAAAACCAAATTTACAAACTATTTTGTGAAGTCATTTTTTATGTTCATGGCACGGTTTGGAAGCAAGAAATCGTAAAGTTTGATTTTCGTAAAATTTCAAAAAAATAAATAATTTGAAGTAAACACAATTATTCAAAAATGTTGAAAAACATAATTAAGTTGACTAGAAACCGTTGATACTTAACAGAAAGTAAGATTGCAGATTAAAATGTTCAAGAAAGCTTTAATTTTGGTCCAAGGACACACAGGTATGCAATAGTAAAGGACATCGCCTGAACTTGATAACTTATAGACAGATTTTTATGAAGTTTTTTATTCAATTGAAGTTCTCGCTCAATTTCGAGTAAGTAAAAGCACAAAAATTGTTGTCTGTCCACTCATAATAATCCATGCTAAAAATACGAAAAAAAATTTCAAAACGAAATTTTTTGTAAAATAAACAAATTGTATTTACGAATGTTTTTTGTTATTGTATGGATTATTATCAGTGTAGTAATATATTGGTAAGATTAAGTAATTATGTCTAAACTTATTCATTTTTATGTATTAGGTTTTAAGATTCTCCGTCTAAAATATGCAACTAAAAAAATGTTGCTAGAAGAACATATTGTTCTTTTTTCGTGACAAAAAAGTGGTATAAATTTCATTGCAAAAAAGCTTAGGCTGGTTTGAGTGTTAAAATTTGTTGTCGTTCGCGTTTTATCGCTGCTTACAGTTGGTAATTTTTTTTTTTTTTTTTTTATTTATAAAAATGCATAGTCCCGGTTCACACAAGGCAATTTAACTTGCGCAAGTCTTGAGTTTATAGAAGAGGGAGGAAAAGAGAATAGATGGGGGTACAGACTTGCCCGTACTCCAATTCCGTTTTGTTTTGTCATCCGCAATTTTCAACACGAAGTTTCAAAACGAAAATTGCTGAAACAAACTTTTCCTGTTGAAAGGATTATTGAAGAAAACTTGCGCAAGTAAAATTGCCGTGTGTGAACCGGGACATACTGCTCAAATGGTCGTATATATTGAACGCGTAGTCCGATTTTAAAAATTAATATCTCATTTCAAAGCTTTTGTCTTCTTTGAAATACATGAAGCTTTGAGTTATACGTCTTTGAAAAAGGACAAAAAAAAACTTAAAAATATCCTTGCATTTCTTTTTTTCCTTAAAATTTTGTTTGCCGATTGATTAATATGTCTTCTTAATACATATAAAAAATTCAGAATGGAATTTCAATCGAGTTTCGCTTGAAATGCCTTTTTCTCAAATTTTTTTAGTTTTTCTTGTTTTTTTTTACCTTTATTGCCTTTTTTTCTAATATTTTTCTGTTCAAAGGCTGTGCAAAAATTAAAAATTCTTGTAAACAAGTGTTATTTGCTATTATTTCTTTTTTTGAAGATAATTTTATTATTTTATAATCATCTAATAATAATTATTTTTTCATATATCCTGTGATTTAATTATTTATTTTTAATGTTTTAATAATTCATAATCTATATATTAGTCAAGTCAAATAAAAAATTTGTTATGGGTCATTTCATAATTATAAAATTACTTAGTTATTTGCTTTTTTTTTAAAAAAACATCAGTACGATGAAACGTAATAAAATTAATTTTTGAATTGATATTGTCTTAAGTTTAATTGATAACATTTTATATTACACTGATAGAATTTTCCTTCATAGTATTAATGAAACGATTTCATTTAAATCGATTCATTGGTTTAATGAAATATTTCATTAACTGAATGAAAATTCATTAATATTGGTATTTTTTTCACTAACATTTTCTATGATTTTTCATAATTTCATAAAAAAACTATTCATTAAATCAATGAAAAATTTTCAAATTTTTTCAATAAAAATTTTGACTTGTAATAAGAAAAAAATTTTTTTTTTCTGCTATCATTTTGAAATAAAAAATTAAAAATTTCTTTTAAACAGAATTAACCAAAACTTAGATATAAATAATTTTTTTTTATTAAATTTGCCTAGAGCTAACAGTTTTTTGGATGAATTTGAATAGTTGGTCACTAAATTCCAGGGAACAGATTCTCCAAGAAAATCTATATAGTTTTGTTCAAAACGAGACTAAATTGCTATCGTTTTGACGATGTTACGCAAAAACGTTATGCTAAACGATAATATTTTTTTGTTTTTTAACAACATTGTTAACAATATTTAACAATTTTATCTAATATGGTCTAAATTTAACTACAAAAAGTGGACTATAATCGACGATCGTTCTACAGAATTCCAAGCCAGATCGATAAAAATTACATATTTTGTACCGACATATAAGAAAATATGTCATCTTTTAACACAAATTATAAAAAATGTAAAGGAAGATTGAACAATTTTGTTAAAATAAAACAATAAAAACAGAAATAAATTAAAATTGTTTTTTTTTTTAGTTCAGCTTTTAATATTTTAATGCCTATTAATTATATTTAAAGGATTTTTTCAATCATTAAAGTTCTTAATATACATAATTTTTAAAAAAGTACAATAATTAAAATATTTCTCTTTATGGATAAAAAAATTTTATTTTCAAAATTTGTAATTTTCGATCTGAAATCTAATCAGCTACTTTACAACTTTGAACGTACACTCATAGAAATACAACTTTGCAAGTTTTAAACAAATTTTTAGTTCAAATTGAGATTTTAGTAAAAAATTATATATTTTTTTTTTTTTTGACTGGATGAAACACAAAATTTTTAACTATTTTTTTTTTTTTGCTGAATTTACTAAAGTCAAAAATATTATTTTGATGTTGCGTTTCAGTATTTGTGAACTCATCGTATTAGAAAAATATTTAGAAGTATTATTTCTAATCATTTTATTATAAACTAATAAAAAATACAACTATAAAAAAATATTCAAGTTTATGAAACTTGGAAAAATCAGTGCTTATTTAATTAAATTTTTACTTATTTGTCTATTATTTTATTATTATATTATTAATTTTAATGGTTTTTCCTGCAACGTAATTTTATTTTCAGTTACTTTTTCTGCTATTTTTACAGACTAATTTGTATGAGTACATATTCTTTATTTTCACCTATTGCAATAGAATTAAGAACTAAGTTTTTTTATAATTAGGAAAAATATAACATGAATTATTCTCAATACTTTTATATAAAATTTGAAAAATTAATTTTTCCTAATAACATAATACCTGAACTCGCATATTTTAATAAACTTTGTATATGTTGTAAAGCCGAAAAAAAGAAGATGTACGAATGTTTTTAGTTGCCCAATCACACGTTAAGGGTTAAAAAGTAGAGTTAAAATTAATTTGTTTTTTTTATAAAAACTTGCCGTTAGTTGACGAAAACTGGATTTATTTGTACGCTAGGAAAACAAAATTTTTGAATTATTTTAGGGGAGAGACTCTTCTAGGGGAGAGACTCTTCGGGATAAGTCGCATAAAACCCGAACGGTAAATAGGCATTGATATCACGGATGTTAAAGTTGGTACAATTGTACTTTTTTTGGTACATTTTGACCTTCTAAAGTACCGTGGTACTACCGCAACTCATTTGGTACAATTTCAAAATTTTTAATTTTTCCCCTTTTTGAATTTTTAGTATAGCAAACAAATTGTTATTGTGTCCTTTTTCATTGCATTTATTCGTTTTATGTAATGAGCGCTTAAAATATATGCGACCATATCCGCCAGATTTAACGATTTATCAATCATTTTGAGGATTTTGTAGATTTTTTTTTTAAATATCGGAAATTTGACGATTTTTCACAAAATTTATCTGGCAGCTCTGTATGCGACTGCTATTGTGCTGTATAGAGCTCTTACATATATTGACACTTGTTTCAGTCAACTTCACTTTTATTTTGAATTTATTAAAATTCTGAAGAAGTGAAAATTAAGTTAAATTATTGTTAAAGAAATGAAAGAAAATGCCAAACAATCTTATATAAAATTTTGCGAAGTTTTGACAACCAAAGTCAATTTTAATAACGAAGTATTAATGTGGTTCCCTAAATTTACTTCTGAAAATTTTATTTCAGGTAAAACAAGTAGTATTGGAAATCTTTTAGTAAAAATGTTCCCGAATGAAATTGCTAATTTTGATTCAATAAATAATCAATATAGAGCTTTAACTGATGTTGAGCAACTGAAGTCGTTAAAAAATTAAAACATTTGTAGTTTTTGGTCGGTAGTATCTAATTTTCAAAATGAATTGAATGTCAATATGTTTCCTGATATTTCTAGAGTCGTTGCTTGAATATAATCCATTCCACACTCGCCTGCAAATGTGAAAACAGTTTTTTCTTTTCAAAATGTAATAAAAACTAAGGAAAGAAACAGACTACATGTGCCAACATTATCAAGTCTCATACAGACAAAGGATTGGTTAAGATCGACAAATTCATGCTGCTATGATGTAGAAATTCCAAATAGTTTATTAACTAAACAAATAATTCCATGATTTTGATCTCATATATTCATAAGACGTTTTTGTACCTTATTTTATTCATACATATAATGTATGTTATTGTTAAGTTTTGTTTTTTTTTTTGTGTATAAGTGAATTTTTATGTACTATTTTTTGTTGTTTTAATAAATTAAAAAAAATTGTACCGCGAAGGTCCAAAAAGTACAATTTTTTTTGGAGGTTGGTACAAAATTGAAAACCCCATTTAACATCCCTGATTGAAATGCATTATTTTTAGTTTAATACAACTAAAATTTCTTAATAGAACGACAGATTTAGTGTTACTCAAAAAACATATTTTATGATTGACACATCCAATCATGCGTTGGACGACACTAATGTCAATTTTTTTACACTGCTTTTAATTTTCTGCTTCAGTGCAATTGGCTTTCCAACCATTTTCATACACTTTTTGGCATAAAATACCGAAAAAGTCATCCATTGGACGTGCTTTTGAGACATTTGGAGAATTTGCAGATTTCGGTACAAAAGCTGTTTTTTGCATTGTGGCATTCTAACGTCTTTTTGGAATAATGACAGATTGCTAAATCTGGTCAAAATAATATGTCGTCTTCAGAGTGTATATATCTGATAAATTTGTCCAGTTTTACTAAACACTTAGAGCCAGTTTTTGGGAGGACGATCAAACTTAGTTTTACAGCTGTTTAGTTAAACTTAAATAAGATATAAACTGCTTTTAAACCTCCATGCTGTTTTTCAGTGATGGTTTAAAAAATCTCAAATTAAATAAGATTACCATATTTTACACCAAAAAGAGTAATGCCATTTTCAAAAGAAATATGGTAGCACTTGCGAATGTCAAAAATGAAAAACAAACAAAACAACGCGCATAGAAAAAAAATGTTTGTTTATTTTGTGCCCAACTATTAAATATTTCTTTTGTTTAATATTGGTTGTAATTAAATATAAAATGGACTCTAAAATAAATGTAAAAATATAAGCCGATGGTTTGGACGAGCGGAAGCGCTGATAAAACTCCAAATCATTATATAAATAAAAACACATTTTCAAAAATTTCGTATATATTGTTTTTTTATTTTGGACTTTTAGTTAACAGCTGCTTTATTTATGTATAATTTTCATTCACAGCTGTTATGATTTGACAACTCAAAACTTAGTTTAAACGGTCAACGCTGGCCGGTTAAACTACAATTAAAATATAATAAACTTGATCTCAAAAACAGCATTTTAAGTTTAAACTTCCTTAAAACTATAAACAAGGTTGAACTACATCCCAAAAACTAGCTCTTATTCATGTAAACATTCGCGTTTACTGCCACATCTTTTGAATCATCGATGTAAAGTTCTGATACACATTTTGCAGAAATTGCTGCCCACACTCAACTCACAAAAAAAAGTTAGTAGAAACATAAGTTAAACGTCTTGTTAGTTATAGTTATACTTATACTTATTCAGCACTTAACAGTTTTGAACTAATGTTGTACTAATATTTTACTAATGCTTTACTAATTTATTTTTCCTAAATAAATTGTGCTAGCAAACACATTAATAGTGTGGACAAAACCCAGATTTAAATATATACGACAAATGAAGTAGATGTCGCGAAATGTCAAGATGTAGAAGAGAGGAGAAAAATTATACCAAAAAGTACAACTTTTGTAAGACATATAAACAAAACAAACATGGAAGATTGTTGTGTATGTTTTTCATACAAAAGGATGCCAACAATGTGTATTCATATAAATTGTTGCTCTGTAAACTTAAATATTGTGTTGATTCCGTCGTATCAAAGAAATTGACTATTAATTAAATTAAAGACAAAATAAAATATTTAAATTTAATAATAATAAAATGTGTATTTGTATACTAAATATTTATAGAGGTAATTTATGGAATGTGAAAAAATTGCAAACAAGTATACCTTTAGCTAGACAGACTAAAGCGAAAGAGAAGGGCACACATCATAGGGTTGAATTTTTTTCAGCCTTCTAATATTCAGCAAAAATTTTAATAATTTTTAACAAGTATTTTTTTAATTTTAATCAACTAAATGTTAGCAAAACTTTTGCTGAATTTACTAATTTACCGACTTTACTGACTGTTTTTTGAGTGCAGTACTTTTGGTTAAAACTTCGATTTGGTCGAATACCGTGCTTTGTCGGGAGATTTTTTCAGGATATCAGAATAAAATCCAGAATTCATACTTTGTTCCGTTGTTCCAAGCAAAAGAAAAGTATTTTTTACCATTCAAAATTATTTGAACATTTTTTTTCATGTAGTTATTTTTCAGTTGTTTGCATTTTGTTGGTATTTCTATTAATTGTTATTTACTATATTTGGGTACTGTCTTCCTCCGCTAGTGTTTAACCTTCATTTGGAGTAAGTTTTTGTGAATTGTTTCCTTGGAAACGCGAAATATTCTGGCCAACTTACGATTTGATGCCCCAATTTTATTAACAGCAGATTTTTTCAATTTACCAAGCCCAGCTACGGTCCATTTTTTGGACTTCCTTTCTTTTTATCCCGGTTGATGCTACTCAATTTTAAAACTGTTTGAATATGGAATATATTGTGATACGTGATACTTGTTCCTTAAGGAAATGATGTAACACTTCGGTTTTAGGATACCGTCCAAGCATGTCATATACATTTTTTCATAAACTGTTTTGTTCAAAAACTTTCATTTTGAATTTTGTCACTTTTGAATATTTACAATTATGCTCATAATATAAGATTTTATTGATATGCTTTTTGGAAAAAACATGCCTACTTAGCAGTAAATTATATTTAAATTTCGTCCATTTACTTAGTTGGCATAGATTATAGTTACTTTTAACGTAACGAAATAAACGGAGAAAACGTAAAATGGGGTCATTTTCTATCCCACTTAACTAGTATCGCCTCAACATGAGATTGGGCAGCTAAACAAAAAAAAAAACACGGGTCCTTTAAATATATCCGAAGTTCATTCAGATCTGCCTGTCCGGGTCGGGATACATCCCTTGGAAATACAAGAATTTTATGCACGTTCTAGGCGAAATGAAAAATATAGATCAATCATCTAAGAAAGTTCTGATAAAAAATATTGTTGATTATAATATCAAGTAGCATTTGGACATAATGAATTTATTATAAGAACATACGAGTTTGTTAAAGACAACTTTAGTTATATTTTCAAATCGAACACGAAAACAAACTAACAAAAAATTAAAATGTTAGGTGAGTCTAAAACATATATTAATGTACACAAAAATTAAAGTAACTAAAAAATTTAAAATTTTTTTTTCTACATAAACTAAATCGAAAAAAATTTTCAGATGTGAATCATAGAACTTCAAAAATGTGGATTTTTTTATGGGGATTAAAAAAAAAAAAATAATAAAAAACATAATTCTCATCCCAGACCTTTTTATTTCCGGGCAAACAGGATTTGCTTTTTAAATTTCCCGGGATCCCAGGAATTATTTCTGAAGAAAAGTAAAGTTTCAAATTAAGCCTGGTAGGAATACTTGCAAAAATATTTGCTAAACTAAATATATAAAAATTATTTTTCACTTGAATTGTTGCGAAATTGCGGTGAAATTAGTTCGCATTAATTTAATAGGCGACCATTGGAAAATGTAGCGAAAAGTGACATTTAACGTTCTTATGTGCGTTACTCTCTTATGGTCAGCAAACTTTAAAAAGAATTTAATGTTTTTTAATAATTAATTTTTGTTTTTTTAATTATTTAAAAAATTTGGATTTAGCTCCATACATTTTTTTCAATTACATTTTTTTTATAATTTTGTTTGTAAGCGAATTTCAGATTAAAAAAATTATTAAATACTTACAAAAAGAAAAAATAAAAAAAAAATAGCAAAAACAAATTAAAAAAAATCGTAAATTAAATTTAATAAAAAAAAAAAATATAAAAAAATGTGATACCAATATGGGTTCGAACTCGGGATCTTCTGTATCAGAAGCCAGCACACTACCACTCTGCTACCAAGGTGAGAGTTTTCTCGCCAAAAACTTTGCAATATATACACATGAGATTGATAAGCCAAAAAAAAACAAGTCAACATCCAACCCGGTAAATTTTTTGAGGGCAGGAAATATTGCATTTTTTGCCTTTTATAAGGCAACACTTTTAGAAACAAATACGGTACCCTCTTAGAGTGTTCACCTCATTTTAGAAAAGAACACGAATAAGGAAATTTAAGGCAAAGTGCAAAAAAAATGTGACATTTTTGTCAGAAAAGAAAACGCTATTAATTTGCATTAAATGCATATTTTTAAAGAATTTTTTAGTTTTTCGTACAAAAAATCACTTTCAATTATATTTTATATTTGACGAATTTAAATTCACGTTAGATACATTAAAAATTATTTGGTTTATATTTTTTTAAATGCATTTTCTACCTAAGTAAATCTAGTTATAAAAAATAATTCCATTGGCAGGCGAAGTTGGCCAAGAAATTCGTCATAAACTCGATACTGTTATTAAAAAAAATTGTAATTTAATTTTTTTTGAGTGTTTACTTCAACACATTGTGATACAAACTCAAAAAATTAATACACAGCAATAGTATTAACATCGTTTAAACTTACACTAATCACAACCGTCGACGTTGAGCTGTAATTTTTAGAGCACAAATAGTTTAAATTTTGTGTTTGAAAGTTTATTAAATTAAACTGATTAATACTTAATTAAAACTTTATTTTTTATTTGTTATGTTTTTAGTTTTAATAAAACTAAAACTTTAAGAGCATATCTTTTTAAATTTTAGTGCATATTTTAAGATTTTGCATGCATATTATAGGCGCCTAAAACACAATTTTTTGGTGTATGACTTTCCCGTCCCAGCTTGCGACTATAAAAATTGCTATTTTGATAGAATTGCTGATGTTGATTATTTCTCATTCAGTTTGTATTGTTGGCGCATTTTCAATTAAAATTTTGTCATATTAGCAAATAAATTTTTTATATTAACAAATTGTGATTTCTAAAAATAAAAGCTTGTGAATACAATTAAGTTATTTAATATGACAAAGTTTGTTTGTTAATATAACAAAAATTGTTTTTTGTCAAGGTTATGCTAGGTTGAGCTGACGGGTCAAAGACCCCGCATAGACAATTAGATCCCTAGGGTTACCAGATAATAAACGATAGCCCTCACGTTAGATCAGACGCTAATGATGGTAGCCAGAGTTCCATACACCCTTTTGGCAAATGACAGAAGCCTTAAAATTCCAATTCCAGAGATTTCCTCCACATCTCGGAATAGATAGTCCCCTAGACATTTCACCCTGGAGAGTGCAAGAGCCGAACAGTGGCACATTAAGTGCTCCACCGTTTCCTTGTCCCCCGGTACCCCACAGAATACACAATCGTCACTCTCCAGCCTTACCGCTCTATTGGCAAGAACCGCCGTTCAGCAGTAACCCGTCAATACCCCCACCAGAAGTCTGCAATCGCCCCTGGATAAGGATAGCAAAAGTTCAGTCGACCAGGATCATAGGACGACACTTTTCGATTTTTTATATTGATTATATATTTTTTTTTCTTTGCACACTAGAGTAACAGCTTTTTTTTTTTTTGCTAAATTTTTACCTACACGTGATGAGCAATCATGTCTTAATAATAGAAATCGCTTTCTCAGGTCATTTTGAAACAAAAACCTCCAGCATAAAGTGCATTTCCTTAAAATGCATTTTTAATTTTTTACTTATTGTGTTCATTATTTTGCAAATTTTGATGTCTATATCGCGAAACAAAGTTTTAATCTGTTTGATCACAATCCGCGAAACACGTCAAATTTGAAAACGTTTGTGTACTTCAAGTTGAATATGCATCGTTATTGTCTAATTACGTTAAATTTTTAGCTAAATATTAATTTTTAGTTTAATTAAATAAAAAAAGGATTATGCGGAAAACTTTTTGAAAACCGCGAAAAATAAAATTACTTTATATTTTTATGTGCTAGTATACGTCTAGGGTAGCTAAAACTTGATAAATGTAAAAAAAAAGTAAAAAAGTTTCAACTTCTAATAACCCGATTACAATTAATATGATGCTTTATATAATCATACGAAATTTAATATGAGTCTTAATACAGTTTTATCCGAGAAATGGGCATAATAATTAAATAACATCCGAATAATGACGCGATACAATTTAATACAATTTTATATTTTAAAACGTCATATAGAAAGTCCGAAATAACAATTTTTGTATTTTTAATACAAAAATTAAAACATTTTTGAAAAAATTGACATTTTTCTTTGTTTTGTTTTCTCTTTTAATCCATTGTTTCTAATTTTCTTTTTATTAGGCGCTCGTTATATTTGCGCTACCTTATTGGCTTTGGGCAGCTTCAGCCTTACCTCGGCCAATTTAAATATGAATCATATTTGTGCCTTAGTCAATGATGGTCTCATGATTGCCAGCAATAATGCCTGTGATGCCTACTATATGTGCTCAGGTGGTCAAGCTAATCTGGAGAATTGTAATCCTGGCAACTATTTCAGTAAAGAATACCAAACGTGCTTGCCTCAAGATCAGGTCAACTGTTTTATAGCCAGCCAGACACCATGTCTGGATGCTACCATTGGTTCATGGGCGTCTGTTGCTAGTTCTTGTTCTAGTTTTTACTATTGTGGTGCTAGTGGTCCCCAACTATCAAGTTGTCCAAATGGCCAAAATTTCAATCCCACTTTGCAGAGTTGTGTTTGGGCTTCTATGTATCCATGCAGTGAATCGAGTGAAGTTGTCGATGGTAACGGACAAAGTGACACAATTAGCGGTGAAGTCCCGGTTACAAATACAATTACCGTTAACTTGTGTAATTTCATTCGCAATGGTATATATTTTGGTAGTTCTTCAAGTTGTAACGGCTGGAATAAGTGTGTAAATAATGCTTTGGTCAGTGGCGTATGTCCTAATGGTTATCTATATAACCCATCAAAAATGGAATGTGATTTACCAGCATACGTTACCTGTTCTCAGGTAAGATGGAAATTTCAAATTTCCAAAAATTTTCATTACAATTTTGTTTTAATCTATTTCAAATTTCTATTCTTTAGGTTACCAACGATCCATATCTTTCACCCAATTATTGTTCGGTTAAATCAGAAATGAAACCTTCATCTTCTTGTTCGTCTTACTACGTCTGTGATGGCACTTACTATCAATTGGTTCAATGTCCTGCAGGCCTTTTCTACGATACCGTTAGCCAAGCATGTGTCAGTCGCTTAAATGCACGTAATAATTGTGATCGTTGTGATGGTACCACCGACACTTTTGTTAATATGTATTCGCCTACTAATTGTACCGGTTATTTATATTGCCTAAATGGTCATGAAGCATCTTATGGTTTCTGTCCTAGTGGTACGAATTTCGATGAACGTTTCCAGGGTTGTATATCCACTGGTGTACCCCAATTTGGCTGTTGTAATCCAGCTGTTTTTTCCAACTAGTTAAAACTACTGATGCTAATAAATTTGGTGAAGCTGTACTGGCTAGTAATATCGTTTACAGTATAATCAATATAAATATTTTAATTGTAAAATTAATAAAATAGAATGCATTAAAATAGAAATATTATTGCCAAATGTTTATTTAATAATATATTATTGCCAAATATTTAAAAAACTTTGATTGCTAATATTTTCAGTAGATCGCTTTATGGCAAAAAAAAAATATATTCAAAAGTTCTTAATGAAGCTTTGTTGTATACGAGGGTGGATCAATAAGTCCGTGACTTTTTGAATCAAACACAGTTTTTTTTGCAAAAAAAAATATTTATTTTTCAATATAATCTCCTTTTAGCTCAATACTCTTAGTCCAACGTTTCTCCAATTTTTGTATCCCTTCCAACAAATTGGATTTTCGAGGTCTATAAAATAGGCATTTGTTTGAACAATAATTTCATCGTTGGAGCTAAATCTCTTTCCACCGAGCCGTGTCTTTAGGTTTGAAAATAGGAAATAGTCACTGGGGGATAAATCCGGAGAATATGGCGGATGAGATACCAATTCGTAGTCCAATTCATGGAATTTTGCACCCGTGTATTATCTTGATGAAATAGAACTTTTTTTCTTAGCCATATGGGTCGTTTTTTTTAAATCCTCGTTAAATCGGTCCAAGAAGTTGGCATAAGTTGATACGCCGTTTATGTTTTTCCCTTTAATAGGTAATCGATTTGTATTATCCCGCGTGTATCTCAAAAAACTGTTGCCATCACCTTATTGGCCGACAAACTTACCATGGCCTTCTTCGGAGCTGGTTCACCTGGAGAAACCCATTGTTTAGACTGCTGGTTGGTCTCCGAAGTGTTGTAATGGATCCATGTTTCATCCACAGTCACAAAACGCCGCAAAAACTCATTCGAGTTGTGGTTAAACAACTGCAAACAATTCTTTTAAGTTGTCACACGATTACGGTTATGGTCAATTAAGAGCAACTGCGGGGCCCATCTTGTAGACAGCTTTCTTTAACCCAACTGATCAGTTGAAATCGAAACCAAACTACCATATGAAATGCCTATGGCATCAACAATCTCACGCACTTTTACTCTTCGATCGACCAAAACCATATCGTGAATTTTTTCGACATTTTCGGGTGTATTGACCTCAATTGGCCGTCCAAAACGTTCAGCGTCATTTTTACTTGTGCGACCACAACGAAAGTCAGTAAACCACTTTTTTTTACCATTGAAATCGATGGTGCAGAGTCCCCATAGTATTTATTAAACTTTTCCATGGTTTGATTGACGGTGTTTTTTTTTCGCAAAAAATAATGTTTAATGAGCACTCGAAATTCACTTTTTTACATTTTTAAAAAATCCACGAGGTTGTATGTTTTCAACAGCTGTTAAACGCAAAGTAAATAACGGAACTTGCTCAAAATTTGACAGCAGTCTACTAACATGTGGTACTTGATGGGAGCAGTGTTGCATTTCATATAACTACGAGGGAAGTTCGTATTTCGAAATCTAATCGCCAATAAGACGTAAGCGCCACGATTTTTAATTTTCGGTTTTTTATGAAAATCTTTATTTTTCGATCATTTGCATTATTGCTCAAAATATCATAACTCTAGGAAGAACACTTAGAATACTATGTAGGTAAAGACCACTGCAAATGCAGTTACAATTCAAACAAATAAAATTTCACTTAAAGAAAGGACGACTTACATTTTAGTAAATTCAACTAACATTGTCATTTGTTTTTCAATGTTCAAAAAATGACTAACAATTGCAGTAAAAATTAACCACATGTTAGTAAAAAATAAACAAACATTTATTTTTTTATTGTTTTAAATAACAAAAAACAACAGTAACAAATTAATGTAAAATCATAAAACACTCATTTGATGTGGTTTGTTTTATTAAATGAACTACAAGGTTAGTAAAAAATTTAATATGTTCTACAAATGACTGACATTTACATTAAAAATAAAGAAACTGTTTTACAACCCAAACAACTACATATTTTTAAAGCAGTTCTTGGAGTGTACCGCTACCAATTTCATAAAAAACAAAAAAGACGTTAGCTCCAATTCCTATAAAACAAACTATAGTTTGTTTACATATTTCGTGACAGCAAAATGTCGCTTACGTCTTTAATGAATAACCCAAAATCTTGGACACGCTTGAGCATGTATTATGCAGCGTTGGACTTTCAATTCAAAAGACTTTTATTGATATCCAATATGTATATAATGTTCTTTGGACCAAATAAGAAATAACGCAAAAAAACTCAAATGGGGTCAAATTAAATCTTCTTATTTAACCCCTTAAAGCTAAAAAAAATATATATTTGCTTTATGTTTTGGTCTTTTATAGCGTATTTACGAGGGCGGTCAGAAAATTAGCCGTCCTAACAAAGAAAACACAACAACACGTGCCTTCAGGTTGTCAGTCAACCGCCCGCTCTACCATCTAAGCTATCTCGAAATGTTATACTAGATAGATAAAAACATAAAAGACTTGGTTGCACAAAATGATATCACTTTTTAGCTTACCAAAAATCGGTAGTTATATTTGTACTGACTAGAGTTGAAAAAATAATGAGTCTAAAAATAGACTTTCAAAAAAATTTTTGAAAATAATGACACAAATAAGTACTTATGGGCAACACATTATTTTTTGCATTAAAATAATGAGAAAATTAACCAATTTTAAGTAATTCCTTAAGCTGGTGTCATTATTGGTAGTGAGCAAAGTAGTGATATGTCATTACCGTTTATACACTTGAAATTAGTACAAAATTATGTATTTTGTAAAATAAGAATAGCAAAAAATTTTACAAAATTTTTTTCTGAGTGTACTACAAACAAATAGCAAAAAAAGTTATTGATGTTACAGTTTTTGTTCGGTGTTTTTTGTCTACAAATATTTAGCAAAAGTTTTCAATTAATTATTATTCAACTCGAATATAATTAAAATTTCGTAAATTTAACAGTTTTATTTTTGGTGTTCTTACTCGTATCCTACTAATACAGCAAAAGTAATCCTCCTATCAGAAAATGCTATAAATTTTGCGATTGGCCCCTAATGTCAGTTCTGTTTTGACATTTGTGTAGTAAACACATGCGAAATACACGTTAATAAACAATGTTACGCTACACTGCTCCAGAACGCCGAATATTTCACCACCAAGAGGAAGATGATTTTTCATCAAAAATAATCATGAGTGATGAGGCCCATTTCCATCTTAGCGGGTACGTAAATAAGCAAAATTTACGCTTCTGGGGCACTGAAAATCCGCGTGTAACCCACGAAGAGCCATTACAACCGCTCAAAGTCACTGTATGGTGTGCTGTTTTCGCTGGAGGAGTCATCGGACCTTTTTTCTTCGAAGACGTCGCGGGCCAAACGGTTACTGTGAATGGTGAGCGCTACACAGCAATGATCAACGAGTTCTTTTTGCCGCAACTTGATGAATTGGGATTGGAAAACATGTGGTTCCAACAGGACGGTGCAACGGCACACACTGCACGTGCCACCACCGATATGCTGAAAGGATGCATTTCCCGGGCGCCTAATCTCCCGTTTTGGCGATTTGCACTGGCCAGCAAGATCGCCTGATTTGACCGCTCCAGACTTCTTTTTGTGGGGCTTTTTGAAGCCGCGGGTTTATGTCAACAAGCCTCAGACTCTTGCAGCTCTTAAAGACAATATCCGTCAAGAATGTGAGGACCTATCGCCGGAAGTTTTGGCCAAAGTGATGGAAAATGCCATAAAAAGGACTCAAATGACAATCAACTGTGGCGGCGGCCATTTACATGGCATCATATTCTCGACTTGATGTAAAAAAAATTAAAATACCAAATAAAAATAATCCACAAGAAGAATCAAAGTTTTTCATTTTTTTTTTTAAATTACAGCCAAAAAAACATCGGAAGGTTATTTTTGCGCCACCTTGTATTTAGCAAAAAAAAAATAAATATGCTAATTTTATCAATTTTTCTACAACGAAATTTTTAGTAACTTTTTTGCGAAATTCAAAAACAAAGTTTAACAAAACTGTCAGTGACACTTTTACTATCTGGGTTGGGCTTTTCCAACGTTCGGTTATCCCCAACCAGGTAGTTTTATTAAATGGTTTAATTGTAATGAATTAACTATTGATATTGTTTAATATCTAAGAAAAATTCTTAGAATTTTACACTGAACTAATTATTTTTTTACCCAGTGTACAATTGGGCTTCGGAAAGGATCATAAAAGAGTCTTGAGATCTTCTGACAGGTGAAGCCTGTTTCTGAGCATTATTTGTCTTAACCCTCAAAACAGCCTAAGGTTTTAGCATTTAAATTTATACCACTTGTTCGACACGAAAAATAAACAATATGCTCTACCTTATTGTTTTTGATGCCTACTTTAGGCGATATTTTGCAAAATTGGTTTAGAGCGAATCTCAAAAACTAATCCATAAAAACAAATAAGATTAGGAGTCAGTTATTCATCTTTCCAAGATATAAACACAACCCAAAAATTACACTTTTTGCGCTTTTACTTAAGATATGGCGATTTTAGTTTTTCTAAAAACGCGACTACTAAATATCATTCTGCCAAATTTCATAAAAAACCCTCCAAACGTTTTCAAGTTAAGCCGATCTCTTTTAAATGCATCCTATGAGAATCCTGTATGTCCTTGGACCAAAATAAAGGATTTTTTAAAAGCTGAAGCTTCAATATTACTTTATGTTTACTATGAACGGTTTCTAGCTAACATAAATATTTTTCTAAGATTTTTGTAAATTGTGTGTATTTCCCAATGTTTATTTTTTGAAAATTTGCGAAATTTAACTTGAACACTTTCTCGCTTACAACCTGTGTACTGCATACAACAATTACTACACAATTTGTAAATTTGGTTTTCTATCGAAATGGTATAATTTCTAAAATAAATTACATATTTGGCGCATTTATGTCCAATTTAAATTACCCCACCTGGAGGAGGGCTTGCCTGTTAGAGATTTAATTAGAGACAGCTTTATTTTTTGTACATTTTTTTTTTAAGATTTTTATTTAATAATAGAAAATACATGCAAACATACTTAATTCACATTCAGTGTGACATTTACATTTAATATATGAAAGACCACATCTTGCAAATTCTACATAAAATCATAAAATTTGCTTAATTTCTTATTAAAAATAGTTTCTTGTTACCACTTTTTTTACGGATACATATTTATCTTGCACTTTTTAGGATGAAACAGACAAGTTTTGCATGCAGCAAGCATACTTTGAGTGCAAAGGCTATTCTAGAGGAATTTAAGTTTATGTATCACTGGTCCTTTTGCTGCATTCGAATTCTATTAATTTTTTTATAGCGGTTCTTAATTTATGCTTTAACCCTCTAAACGTTAAGAGTGCCTCAAGGCACTCATCGTGAAATAGTTCACAAATTCGTTTTAGAAATTAGAAATTATATTTAGAAATTTATGTATTGCGAGAGAAAATATGTCCTAGGACACACGGTATTCGATCAGGATAACTTTAAAGGTCATCCTGCTAACTTAAAAACTTAGACGGATTATTACACGCAGAGAAAAAATATTGTTGCAATATGATTGCCGCCACAAAACTATGTTTCCTACAGCAATAAATGGTTGTTTCAATTAAACTATTATTGTATCAATCACATTTTATCAATAATATGGTTGCTTTTATCATGTTCTAGTAAAAATTTCTCTTTTTTTCAGTTATCATATTATTGTATATAGTACGAAATAATCATAAAATGTTTGCAATAACCATAACATGTTAATAATTGATGACGAAATTCGTGTACATGATCATAATATGATAACTGGGACTATAATATAGTTATAATGCAATAATTATGATTGCTGCAAACATGGTTTGATAATTATTAATGTATTGTGAAATTGTATTCTTAACAATATTTTTATGCGTGCTTTACTCTGTAATCACATGTATCGCTCGCATAGCTGACACAATATTTCACAAAGCTTATTCTTCAGCGCAAAGACAATTTGATTAAATTATTTTAAACCTTAGTTTATTTAAATATGTGAATTATTAAATAAATATACTATTAAAAAATACGCATTCTGTTGAAGCTGAATTAAAAAGATATTTAATTCAGCTTCAACAGAATGCTAGGAGAATACTGTAAGGCTCATACTATGATAATTCATACAAACTTCCGGAACAATAATATGATAATATTAGGATATATTTTGTACCATAATATGGCAATATAATTATCATATTATGAT
Source organism: Delia radicum (assembly GCA_021234595.1). Classification (NCBI taxonomy): domain Eukaryota; kingdom Metazoa; phylum Arthropoda; class Insecta; order Diptera; family Anthomyiidae; genus Delia; species Delia radicum. Next base: position 219,565,612 of record CM037853.1, on the reverse strand, counting down.
ACAGAAGCAGATAAGAGTATGGTTGTGACAATCATAGTAACATGGTTGTCGCAATCATAAATCCAAAAATGTATGATGCTCTTCGAATATGGTTTCCTCAACCATGTTTTTTCTTTGCTTGTATGAAATTTGTCTGAAATAATGTTTTTGGTATTATTCAAAAAGCGTTTAAGTTTCAACATTATGTGTATCGAAATTAAGTTTTGTTTCCGTTGAATTTCGCTTTTCCAGAAAAGCGAAAACCGCCATATATTCTTAAGTAAAAGCATTAAAAATTTAATATTTGAATTGAAATTATATCTTAGTAAGATAAATAAATAAATAAATTTTTGCAGTAGAAAAAACTAAACTTCGTAAAAAAAAATAAAAATAAAATTGACAAAAAAAAAACAAAAAAAAACAAGTGAGGTGCATAATTCGATCATACTTATGAACTTTTTATGAATATTTGGAAAATGTTCGTTTTTACAATTTTTTATTCTAATTTATGAACCTTCCAAAAACGCTTATAAAAAGTACAATTTTAGAGAAACATTTTTGAAATTTACACTTTTAAAATTTCACTTTTTTTGAATATTTTTTTACTCATAAGGAATGCTAAAATAAGAGTCATAAAAAAGATTATTTTGTGAGCACATATTTTGAAATGTGATAAAATATGAGTAATTTAAGATTTCAAATTATGAGCACTCTAAAATTATTCATATTTTAGAGTCTTTTAAGACTCGTAACTTATGAGGGGAGTCTCCCGATGGGTTCTCTAAGATCTTAATGAAATTTGGATATGTGATAAAGAAACATAAAATAAGGGACTGGTATTTTTTTTTTCGAAGGCCAATCTCATGTTTAAGGGTTAAAAGGTATGGAAACATGTCTGAAACTAATGAAACTTAGATTTTTTGAGTGCGGTTTTGATGTACTCGAGAAAATATAAATTTTGATAACAATATTGAATATGTAGTGTGTTAGAGTTGCCATTTACTAAAAATATTTGAAATATAGGTAAAAAGCTCTTCGAAAAAAGACGCATAAAAGCCGAACAATAACGAATGTCGGAAAAATCTCAGACAACTCCTCAAATAAATTAATTAAATATTTTTTTTAGCTAAATCCAACTATGATTCTTTAACAAAACGCCAATTTTAATATCACTTAAAACGTCTTCAGACATTTTTCGTATACCAGTCAAAAGCTCTTTCATTCGGTATCCCTTGTCATTTTTGGTAATTTTTGACCCCACTTTTTAATACCGAAACATGAGATTGGGCCCCTAAAAAATACGTGTCCCTTATGTTTTGTTTCTTTATCACATATAATAAAATTTTCGTAAAGGTCGGAGAGAACCCCTTTGTCAGAAAAATGTTGGCTGGGTATTAATTAGCATAATGATTTCTTATCAATTCTATACAAAATTCTTAATGAAATATTCAAAGAAAAAGGAAATACTTAATACAACGTATTAAATAAATCTAATCTAAATTTGCCTAATAACAATAATTTCTCTGAATTGATTTATTTTTTTATTTTAAAGCCTTATTATCTACTATTGCCTATTTATTCTATAAATATTTTAATTAAAATTTGATTTTAAAAAAATCCTATAAAAGCTTGTTAATCTTTGAATAAGACAATTAGTAACAATCGAACATTTCTTTCGAAATAATAAAAATTGTGTAAAAAGTAAAAGTTAAAAATCACTAAAATATAATGATAGGTGAGTGCAAAAAAATATCAAAGAATTTAAAATATATGGTGTAGTCAAATTTCACCGAGGGATTTTCAAAGAAATTTTAAAATGTCGATGTTAGTGAAGGATATTTTAAATATTGAAGTTATCAAAAGAAATCACTTACCTTGTCATTTTATGGCGAAAGTATGCTGAAAAAAAATGGAAAAAAAAGAAGTTTTAAAATTTTTATAAGAAAAAGTTTAATTACACTGCGTAACTCAAAAATAAAACAAGTGTACCGACCGCCGATTTTATATATTTCGGCTACGATGATTTTAATTGCGTACCTAGTTATTACTTATGGGTCAGATTATTTCGCAAATTGCATTAAAATTTTAAAAATAGCATGTTTTTTCTTAATTTTTTATGGTGGATACTAAAAGGTAGCATGGATGCTTTACAAGACATTCGCACTACATTTTTTTGAACAATTTTTTTTTACTCTAATAACACAGTGCAACAGTGAAAAAAAAATGCACGGACGCGACAGTATAGGTTCGATTGTACTACCAAAGGTTAGTAAAACCTTGTACTCTAAAATAAAATTTGTGTTTTATATAAATGGAACAATTTTAATCTTCAAAGTTAAGTAACGTCATGTTGCTTGTTAGGAAAAGACCCTAGCCATGTGTTTGATTGCTAAGAAGTCAAGAATGGGGCAAAATTGATAATTGATAGGTTCTTTGTTGAAGCTGGATGGTATATCTTTTCTAAAACTTCGTTTTCTGATGAGATATTTTCCCATATCAAAAAACATGTATCAACCCAGCTAAAATGATTAATTTGCTGGTAATAAATAAATAATAATTAGTGTCCGACCGAGCAGTTCGGCCAGAAAATGCATTTGGGCTGTATTCGGTATTTTAAAGCATTATGGACAAATTTGGCGGACGGAAAAATGTTTATTGGGCCGATTAGATGATATTTTGAGTGTCAAATTTGAAGAAAAGTCTGTAGTTAAGCAATGAATTCACTGTTCGGCCTCAGAAAGTTCGGCCAAATTGAAAATAGTTCAGCGGCCGAACTTTTAACTTTATAGCTAAACTTCGGCTTTTCTCTTAAATTTTATACACAAAATCGAATTAAATCGGCTCAACAAACATGTTTGCAACACCAAAATTTGTCATCATTGCCTCTAGATATCAAAAAACCGACAAAATATAGGTTTTTGGCCGAACTGTTCGGTCGGACACTAATAATATTGTTTAATTCATTTTTTAATAGAACTGAAATCTTAATTGAAACTGAAAAAAATAAAATAGTTACAAAATATTATAATGGATACTACAATTTCCTTAACAATACCGAATTCAACAAAACTTTTAATTGAATTGACAAATATTTTAATTGAAACTCGATTTTAGTTTTTTCTGTGTGCAACCAATAAATGTGTTTATTCCACTTACAACTGAAGCAGATAGCAACTATAAAATGCGTAGTCATATTTACTAATATTTCTCTGCAAAATTTGAAAATATTTTACTTTGTTCGGTAAATTAAAATTTTTATAGGAGAAACAATTAAAAAAATTAAATAATATATATATGCAATAAAACAAATTTTGCTTTAAAACTATGACTGCCATACAATTTGTTTTTATTTTGCCAGTGTAAAAAAACTGAAATTACAGTTAAAATAGCCACTACAGTTTACTACACAAACAACTGACAACAGGTTGTGAACCCGTGTTGTCTAAAAGATAGGTTAGTTATGGGTTTTTTTTCCTGGTCATGAGGGGCATGAGGGCAACGAGAGGGCAGATTGTCTTGCCAACCACGGGGCCCGAAAGCCCTTTATTGGTCCTGAACCATTCTGTGGAATACCTGCGGGGTATGTTAGGGAAAGGCTCAGGGCATGGAGAGAGTCTGAATTCTCTGGTTACTGGGAAAACTCTCCTGGTCAGCGCCAGGCTAAAAGATTGATCTCTTTTTCCAGTAGGGGGTCGAGGCGACTCTTGTCGCTTGAAAGGGGGGGGGGGTTTGAGGACCCTGGCGTCGTACTTAACTGGACACTGTAATCTCAGATACCATCTGCACAAGAAGGGTCAATCGGACACGGATTTGTGTAGGTTTTGCGAGATGGTGTCTGAGACCTCGGAGCATGTTCTCTGCGAATGTCCCAGGCTTTGTGATAGGAGACTTAGGTTTCTAGGTGATCGCTTTATTTCGCCTTCCGACATCGCGAAGATTTTGCCTAATAGGATAATTGGCTTTATAGGTAGCTTGAATCTGTAGGTAACCTTAGGCAGCACAAAAGACCTACATTGGTCGCGGTGCATAGTGCCTTCTGATCTAATCTAATCTAATCTATGGGTTTTTTTTAAGAAAAGCATTTAGTTTTATACACATAATTTAAAAGTATACATTTTTTATTTATGTATGTCTTTATGTTAAAAAAAGTCTAGCTTCTTTTAACTATATGAGGGTACATACAGTAAAACTTTGCAATAAAGGACAGCAAAGGTCGTAAAGAATTTTTGCGTGCGAGATTTTATTTACCTTATGTAAAATAATAAATTAATTCGTTATTAATTCCTATTAATGATACATTTTTTAACATTAATGAAAAGCTTCATAATTGCTGTGAACTTACAAAGAATAAATTACACAGTGCAACAGTGAAAAAAATGCACGGACTCGACAGTATATGTTCGATTGTACTGCCAAAGGTTAGTAAAACCGTGTACTTGGTTTGGCCAGTTTGACTACCAATTTTTTTATGGACCTCAAAAGATTTTGAAAATCAGTGCACAACACAAAAAAAGGTGTCCTCAGTTTTTGTCCTACAGCTAATTCAGACTTGATGATATTGCTTAACTATATTTGGCAATAATGTAGTGAAGAGTCTACTAAACAAATTTTACAAACATTTTATGTGCATAAAATCATTCTTTCCTGCACTTTTTTGAAAAAATATAGTAGAAAATAATTTTTTTTTAACTTTTTTCTGCTTAACTTACATAGACTCATAATTTTTCACTTACAATATATGACAAAGTGTAGCCATTGTAAATCTGAACAAGTTTTGTGAACATATCAATACAATCTGAATGTATCTAGGCATCCGAAATAGCTTACAAAGACCACTTTGTATCTTATAAAAAGTCGTTTTTGACTAGACTACACTTTGATTGCATTTTTGTTTACTTTCTTCAATAACAAAGAACGAAAAAATCAGTAATCATGGCTCTATAGCGGTCACAATTGCCGGAGGGATTGATTGGGTTCTTCCTATACGCTACGATCCACAGCAGCAACGACTTCTTCTGTACGAACTGTACGACGTTTCTGTGGATGCCTATTATCATTTAGAGTAAACGTGGTGTGAAAACGTTAAATAGTTAATCGAATTAATTGCTCTGATGGACGATTATGTCGACCGTAAAATGGACGTAGTGCGCGATACGTATTTCGAACAGAACCATGATTTTCAAAATAAATTTGCACAATTTGGAAGCGTTGTTCAGGCATCAGTCTGTTCATGTTGAAATGCCAAACCAAACTAAACCTAAATCACTTGACAGCTGACAAAATGACCGCTCCTTAAAAAAAGTGTTGCCAACTTAAAGTTTTTTACCTATATAAAAAACACCCTTTATATGAAAATATAAATAAAGAAATCTAATGAACTTTTTAAAGAAATTATGAATATTTTTTAATAAAAAGTTATGAAAAATTGCATAATAGTTATTAAATTTTATGTTTATAAAGAAATTGTTTCATTAATAGCATGAAGGATAATTCTTTCAGTGTGTAAAAAAAAAACTCCGTTAAAACATACAGAACTTTAAAGCAGTTTTGCGAAAAAACTGGCCCTTAAGTGAAAAACTAGGTACGCTATTAAATTCAACGTTGCGGAAATATTTAGGATCAATGGTCGTTACTCTTGTTTTCGATTTTAGGAGTCAATTTTGTAGAGCTTTGTTATTAAATATAAAAATTGGAAAATCTAAGCAACAATTAAAAGAAATTCAGCTGCTTTTTATTGTGACCTAATAATCCTAATCCATTTTATTTTAGTTAAAAGTGCTTTGGCCAGTGTTGCCACCATATTATTAGCATTAGCCCTACAAACTACTAATGCTGAATATGATGTAGGCAAGTATTGTGAACTTGTACCTGTTAACACCAAATTACCCAGCACCGACTCGTGTCAAAAATATTATACCTGTAACGGTTATGGTGCCGAACCAACGGCCTATACCTGCAGCAATACACAATCATTTGATAAAGACACTCAAAGTTGTACGGCCGCATCCTCTGTCAACTGTTACTATGGAATCGAAAATCCCTGTACAAATAAAAATCTTCAATATGTTCCCGATGTAAGCAATTGTGAAGGTTGGATTTGGTGTGTTAACAATGCCCAAAAGGGTAATGGTACTTGCCCCAGTGGTCAATTTTTTAATTCTGAAACACTTGCATGCGTTTATGGCAACTGTTACAATGAAGATGACAACGGTAATAGTGTAGATAATGTACAAAATGTATGCAATATAATGCAAAGTGGTCAATATTTTGGATCGTTTGATGACTGTACAGAATGGAATCTTTGCATTAATGGCAATAACAAAACTGGAAATTGTGAGCCTGGTTTGGTAAGCATTAAATGTCCTTGTTAAAAATCTATTCAATAATTTTATATAGTTTTGCATTAACTACTTTGTAAGCAATTTTTGTATAAAAGCTACTAGTTTTAAAGCTACTATTTGTATAAAAATTACTTTTTGTATAAAAGGAACTCTTTCATAAAAGGTGCTTTTTTATTAAAGTACTTTTTTATAAAATGTACTTTTTATAAAAGGTACATTTTTATAAAAGGTAATTTTTTATAAAACATACTTTTTTATAAAAGTTACTTTTAAATTAAAGGTTCTTTTTTTAAAAGTTATTTTTTTTTTAATGTAATTTTTTATAAGAGGTACTTTTTTATAAAATGTACTTTTTTATGAAAAATCCTTTTTTATAAAAAGTACTTTTTTGTAGAAGGTACTTTTTTATAGAATGTACATTTTTTTAAAGGTTTACTATTTTAAAAGTGTACATTTTTTTAACAGTACACTCAGGCAAAAAGTTTTATAACATTTATGAAACCGCTTCATTGGACAAAAATCTATGCAACATTGTCATATTTATATGAATTTTCACCATTCTTCATAACTAGTTCATCATTTCATAGAAAAATGTAATCAATATTTTTCATATCTCAAAAACCTGAAAGAGATAGGGCAAACCGGACAAATTTTTTTAGTCTACACTGATCCATGCATAAAAATACGAAAAACGTTTCAAAATAAAGGAATGATTTCGTTGTTTTAGCATTTTTTCGTAACTTTAGCATTGGATTATTATGAGTGTAGTGGATATTAAAATTGAGCCAGATCCTCGTAGAATTCCGAAGCGCATCGCCGTAACAATATTTTTAGGAATTAGTTTCATAAATATTTATGAAACAATTTCATTGGACGAAAAACAATGAAGCTTTCATAATAATTGTAAATGTTTTAATAAATTGAGAAGCATTTGCTATAAGTGCACTTTTTTTAAAAATTATACTTTTTTTATAAAAAATATATAAAAACATATATAAAAATAACTTTTTACAAAAATTTAACTTTTTAATAAAATCAATTTGGAAACATGTACAATTATGTAAATTAAAAAAAATTGAATTTTCGTTTCATACCAATACCTGACTTAAGTCACTTAGAGCGTGTTCACAATAAAAGCTAAAACTTAAGCGAAATACATTTTGTATGAAACGCTAATTTTAGCCAGTAGCCCAGCGAATTTTTGCATTTCATACAAAATGTATGGGAAAATATTTTCGCCTTCAGTGAACACCCTCTAAGTCAATTAAATTTCAGTCTTTAAGTCAATTTAACAAATATTTAACTAATTGTTTGCTGAAATTATTTTCTTCGCTCTTTAGGTTTATAATACCCAAAGGCAAATGTGCCTTAAAAATGACGGTACGATGTGTGAAAGAACAGAGGGTAATGCACCAGTTGTTCCCACAGAAACTTGTGATTCAGACAATAAATTCGCAAAGATTGGTGACGCTAATGTCTGTTCCATGTGGTATATTTGCAATGGTGTACAATGGGTGAAACAAACAGATTGTGGAACTGGTCTATACTTTGATATGCCAACAGGTACATGCAAAAGCCGTCAATCTGCAACACCCCAAGCAGGTTGCAACCGTTGTCAATTTTCTAATTCCCCGTTTGTTAATGCTGTCGATGCCAATTGTCAAGAATATTTGTACTGTAATGGTGGTGTTGAGGTTACCAGTGGATCTTGTGCTGCAGATCAATTCTTTAATGAAAAGCGACAAGCTTGTGTTGGTATAACTGCGTCCGATTTAGGAACATATAAATCAAATAACGGTGCCTGTTTTGGCGACACCAATGAAAGTACCACAAAAGATCCTACGGCAGAAGAAGAAACCACAAAAGATCCTAAGGCAGAAGAAGAAACCACAAAAGATCCCAAGGCAGAAGAAAATACCACAAAATAATAAAAGGATTGTTATATTACTAGTTAAGAGACTATTCTACAACCGATTCCATGGAATAGAACATTTTGCTGCTTTAAAGCATTTTGAATGTTTCTACTTAACATATAAAAACAACAATTTCCTATCCATAAGTTTTAAATAAAAGTATTACTAAAGCTTACATTGTATTTTAAACAAATAATTAATTGGTTCAATAAAATTAAATTAATATATAACACTAAATGTACCGCAAAAAATCTGCTTATTTTTACCATGTGAAGTAAAAGGTCTTATTGCAGATAATCTTCTTAACTACAGAGCCGATTAATACATGTTATATTGAGTGATTATATTTGGGGCACCCTGTTTCAAAAAAGTGAATAACCTCCAATTCATTATAATTGCATTCAATTAAAAGTTAATAGAAACAATCATTTTACTTTCCGTTTTAGAAAGTTTTGTTAACAAATAACAAAGCGACCGGTTTTAGATGACACGCATAATGTATCCTAAAGCGGAAAAGACCGGAACTTGTTTGTACTTTTTATTAGTGTCCGACCGAGTATTCGGCTTCGGAGTTCGGCCAAAATGTGAAGTTCGGTGTTCGGCCAAATTTTGGCCGAATGTAGCCAAACTACCGAACTTTTTATGATTATTTAATAAAAAGCACAAATAAATAACAACTGTGGTTACATTTACTTTTCAGAATTTACAAAAAAAAAACTACATAAAAAAACAACGTTGAATATGATATGATAGAATATCAAACGAAGCAATCCACATGGTGTGAATGCGGAAAAATTGCCTTTCTGTCATAATAATATCAAACTTTTTAATTTTAAATATTTTTTTTTCTATATCAACTTAAAAATTTATCAAATATTTTTCTTTGACTATAAAATATAGTACAATACAAATATTTAATTATTTTTTTTTTTTTGCTTAAAATAGCACAACTATTTTAAAAATATGATTAAAAAAAATATATACCTATGAATTTTTATTTTTGTTTATGTTTAATAACTTGTAGCTCCATACAATGTGTACATAGTACCTACATACAATATGTTGTCTCTGTTTCGCATACTAAACAAATTCTAAAGGGTCCGACAAATAACTTTTTTTTTTTTGAAAATACTATAAAAAAAAGCTACTGAATCTTTTCTCAAATTTCTTTTTTTATTTGAAAGTACAATAAAAATAATTTCATTCAAATGGCTGCCTCGTCTGGCCATGCAGTAGCCTACACGATCGGTCCAATTTTTAAGCACATTATCGATTTTGTGCAGCTGTATTTCACCAATGGCTTCATGAATATTGTCCTTTAAAGCGTCAATTGTCTCTGGCTTGTTGGCGTAACACTTATCTTTGACGGCACCCCACAAATAATAGTCCAATGGCGTCAAATCGCAGCTCCGAGGTGGCCAAACGACATCAGCTCTGCGGCTGATAATGCAATCTTCAAAAGCAGGGCGCAAAACATCGAGTGTAGCTTCGGCTGTGTGGCACGTAGCGCCGTCCTGCTGAAACCAAATGTTGCCTCTTCAATTTTTGTGAACAAAAATTCGTTCAACATGGCTCGATAACGATCGCCATTGACTGTAACGGCCACGCTTTGCAACATTACCATGATTTTCAAAGTAATGTTTGCAATATTTCCCAGCGTTGTTCAAGCGTATACACAACCATATTCGTTCAGCGGAAGGATAAAACTAAATATCTGTCAAATCAGACATGAGCTAAGTGTTACCATTCACGGTGTGGGTGTCTATGGACCAGGTTTCCAACGGGCCTTACCCATGGGTAAATACCCCTCCATTTTTCAGGCAGAGATTTTTGCTATCTGTGTCTGCGCGGAGGAGTGTCTACGAAGGGGCACTATTAGATCTCGCATCTACATTCTTTCTGACAGTCAGGCGGCATTAAGGGCTTTAATGTCCTATGAGGTTTCATCTGGTCTGGTCATGGAATGCATTCTGGCTCTTAACCGACTTGGCGGGCGCAACTCGCTTACCTTAGGGTGGATTCCTGGTCACGAGGGGCATGAGGGCAACGAGAGGGCAGATTGTCTTGCTAATTGCGGGGCCCGAAGGCCCTTTATTGGCCCTGAACCATTTAGTGGTATACCTTTGGGGTATGTTAGGGAGAAGCTCGGGTCGTGGAGGGAATCAGAATTCTCTCTCTACTGGGAAAACTCTCTTGGCCAACGACAGGCTAAGAGATTAATCTCTTTTTCCAGTGCAGGATCGAGGAGACTCTTGTCCCTCGGGAGGGGTGACTTGAGTTGTCTTACCTGACTGGACACTGCAATCTCAGATACCACCTGCGCAAAAGAGGTCTTTCGGACACGGATGAGTGTAGGTTTTGCGAACTGGTAGCTGAGACATCGGAGCATGTTCTTTGCGAATGTCTGAGGCTTTGTGAAAGGCGTGCAAAGTTTTTTGGCGATCGCTTCGTCTCCCCTTCGGACATTATGAAGATTTTGCCTAATAGGATTATTGGCTTTATAGGTAGCTTGAATCTTTAGGGTAACTTTAGGCAGCACAAAAGACCTAAGTTGGTCGCGGTGCATAGTGCCTTATAATCTAATCTAATCTACCATTCACGAAATAAAAAACAAACCTTAGATGGCGGACCCTGTATTATCAACAGAATTTACTTTCCGCAAATACGTCATTATTTGTTTGGTGTGTAAAACAGAGACAAAATATTGTATGCAGGTACTGTTTTTACATATTGCATGGAGTTACAGTTCGTTTACGAAACGTATCCGCTCGAGTAATTTACCCAGCTTTAGCCAACGGCAATGGCAAAGTGACCATTCTCTTCAGGAAAAGTTGAATAAAAACCGAATGATTTTGAATATAGGAAAAATCTCAGATACACACCCACGATTAAATTAAATAGGCATTACGGTGCATTATATGAAACTTAATATAACTGAAATGCACATTTTTTAATAACAAAAATATTGGAAAATCTTTACACATACTTTGAACACCACTGAATGTGCCATCAAAAAAGCTTTCATTTAATACAAACTTTGTCTATAGTTACTTTAATTAGAACAAAAAACTTGAAAAAAATATATAAAATGGGGTAATTTTTGACCCCACTTAGTAACGCCTAAACATTAAAATTTAGTATATTATATAGTATATTATATTTTTTTCACCAGAAACATTATTCAAATATTATTCAGAGGTAAATAATATTTGAAATTCACCTCAAAATTTGTTTTCACCTCAAATATTTTTTTTTTCACCACAAAAATAGTTTTCCACGTAAAGAAACGTTTGTCCAAAAACTTGCTCACGACAAAAACTTTTTTCCCTCTAAAATTGTGTGCTAAAAAAAGAATAAAGTAGCTATAATTTGAAAGGTATACTGATTTTTTTTGTAATTCTGATAGATTAGAACAAGAATCGTATTATCAAATTTTTCAGACACCCTAAAAATATGGACTTACCCTTGGTAAGTTTTTTTTTATTTCTTTTAGATTTAATATATAATTTTGCGCAGCTCATACTGTTGACTTTTAAAATATTTGCTTACTTTTAGTGAAGTTTCATCTAAAGGTATAAAAGAGTGGAAGCTTTGAGTTCCTGTAATAGTTTAAGCATTTTTATACCAGTCCCGCCTGAGTCTGAGGCTTGTTGACATAAACCCGCGACTTCAAAAAGCCCCACAAAAAGAAGTCTGGAGCGGTCAAATCTGGCGATCTTGCTGGCCAGTGCAAATCGCCAAAACGGGAGTTTAGGCGCCCGGGAAATGCATCCTTCAGCATATCACCACATGTTTTCCAATCCTAATTCATCAAGTTGCGGCAAAAAGAACTCGTTGATCATTGCTCTGTAGCGCTCACCATTCACAGTAACCGTTTGGCCCGCGACGTCTTCGAAGAAAAAAGGTCCGATGACTCCTCCAGCGAAAACAGCACACCATTCAGTGACTTTGAGCGGGTGTAATGGCTCTTCGTGGGTTACACGCGGATTTTCAGTGCCCTTAGAAGCGTAAATTTTGCTTATTTACGTACCCGCTAAGATGGAAATGGGCCTCATTACTCATGATTATTTTTGATGAAAAATCATCTTCCTCTTGGTGGTGATTAAGGATGGCTTGATCACGCGTTCTGGAGCAGTGTAGCGTAACATTGTTTATTAACGTGTATTTCGCATGTGTTTACTACACAAATGTCAAAACAGAACTTACATTAGGGGCCAATCGCAAAATTTATTGCATTTTCTGATAGGAGGATTACTTTTGCGCCACCTTGTATAACAGTCAAAAATGTTGCTAGAAATAATACAACAGCCTAAAAGTAAACTACACTTTCTTTAATACAAAATACATTAATATACAACAGTGTGCTGTCAGTACAATTAAGAAATATGTAATATGCATTTCAAGATTTTAACTGTTGTTATATTGTATCTATATAAGTTTTTAAAACAATGGAAACAAATTTAAATTTTTTTTTTTTTATAAAAAAAAAGTTTATTTCGTTTTTATATCTAAAAAATCGTGATAGAGGAACAAAAGTAAATATTTTTTCAGACATATTTTGTATATACGAGTAGGAGACAAAAATAGCGAGGTAATAGAACACATATCAACCACAGGTAAACTGGTTATCAAATTAAATACATTTCAAAGATATAACTAAGGTAGTGCAAAACACTCACAATTAAAAGGTCAGAAACTGATTTTTTTAGTAATTTTGATGACGATAAATAAAAAGAATCGGCCACCTTTGTTATTGTAAGTGTACATTATTATTATCAAAGATAAAACTTCTCTTATTTCGATTTTCTAATTAAAACATTAAACTACGAAAACAAAGTAGAATATCGCAATCCTTTTGATTTTAGTATTTTATAAAATTATTTCAAATTTACCTTAATTACTTTGGTTTTTAATCATTTTATTACGATTTTAATTATTTCGAGTAGGTATTTCTATGGTTTATTTAATCCTATAAATTATCTTTTCAAGAAATAAAATAAGTAAAACTGACAAATTTTAATAAGATTCAGAAAATTCTTGGAGCTTCTTGAAGGTTAAAGCGTTACATTGTTTGATAAATTATATTTAATTGAAAGCACTTTTGAGACTTCAAGTATGGCAAATTTTTATTGGTAAGGCAGCACAGAAGTACCAAAAAATGCCCATGGAATACGAGTATATTATGTAGTTTGGGAAAAACAATTTTTCTCATCAGTAGATATTTAAAATAAAATTTCATCATAATTGGTCCATGCACTAAGACAATATATGTGGAAATGCAAAAATTTATTAGGATTTAATATATTTTTTTTTTGAAAATCGTTTACTTTTTCAAGACTATCCTATTAAAATTATAGCATGAAAGATATTTTCTAAGGTGAAAATCATGCGATTACCCAGCAAAACTTTGGTAATGGGTAGGACTTATTTCAGACCTTCCAAAGTAATGACTATCCATTCCAGTTTTTGTTATTTTGAAGGTCCGAAATAATACCTTACTAATATGAATATATGTAACTGCTTATTTGTAAGATAAAAACAACGCCTTACTAATATTGTGTTAAATATCTGCTTATTTGGAATAGCAAAAATAATAAGTTACTTATTATCACTTATTTCAGACCTTTCGTAGTAATGACTATCCATTACATTTGTTGTTATTTTGAAGGTCTGAAATAATACCTTACTGATATGAACATACATTACTACTTATTTTGGAAGCTAAACAATTATGTCTTACTAATATTGTGTTATATACCTTGTTATTAGGAAGGGCCAAAGAAATAAGGTACTTGTAAGGTAATAAGTAACTACTTTTTTGTAAGGTATATTAATAAAGATTCATAATATAAAATATAAAATAATAAACAAAGTCTTTTAAATTTTTTTCTTGAGAAAATATTAATCGCTGTTCACCACTTATTACACTTCTTCCTGGTAAGCAGTTATTATAGTCCTTCCTTGTAATGACTAAAATCAGTAGTTATTTTAGGACCAATTAATAACTAGTTATAATTGTCCTTATTAATAACTAGTTATTTTATTGCCTATTAATACCTTCTTATTTAGGTACATGTTAATACGTACTTATTTTTGCACCTATAAATAACTACTTATTAACATCCTTACAAGTACTACGTCATATAATGGCTTTAAGCATTACTTTTGATGCTACAAATAAGAAATGAAATAAGTACTTATGTGTAACTGGTGATTTCACTACATATTTTGTAACGTCTTATTTTTGTCCCTATATGTAAGCACAAGGCAAGGCCTTGCCTCCTATGACACCCCCATGTTAAAATCAGGTGTTCTTGGCCTCAACTATAAGTACTTCTGATTCTTGTTTACTTCTTCCATTTCCCATTCTATGGTAATAGCAAGTTTTCCTGGGTAGCTCAAAATTGCAACTTTCTTTTGTGTCAGTTTACCACAAAAAGGTGGCAACTCTATAAAAAAAAAATCTGAAATTTGTTTTATTTTTAAGGATTTTACGTCAATTTTGGCGATTTATTTTTTTTGCATACATATTACAAATAAAATGCTTACAGAGAAACCGACATTTTTTTTCCACCGAACTTTGATAAAAAAAAAAACCGCTGAATTAGGGTTCTATAAATCGACTTGCGACTTTTTGAAAGTCGACTTTCTTCTAATGAAGAAGTCGAAAAGTTTACATTTGCTTTTGACTTTTTTATTTGACATATACCTATTTATGGCTTAAAAGTAAATTATGGTTTAGTCGATATCACGATAGACAAACATAAAGCCACTGATGCCAAAAAAATCGTTATATATGAAATAAAACCAAAAAGTGAGCGAAAAAAAACGCAAAATAAGGTCAAATAATGTGCCCAGTTGTAAAGGAGTATGGATTTTTAAAAATAAATTTCATTTCACGGTGAGCATCAGTCCACTAAAGTGAATAATTACCTCAAGTGTAAAAACTCATTCGCAGCTTTAAATTTCATTAAATATAGGGAGATTTAAATGATTTTAGACTTTTTGGAATCTGCTTAAAGAGATAAGTCTTATAGTTCAAATATTATTTGTTTGTTTACATTCAAATTTTAATTTATGGGAAAGACTTTTAGGATTTTTTTAATAATTATATTAACGTTAATAAAATTTAAGTTCGTTATCATTTCTAATAAATCATAAATTCTACGTTGAAGTGCTAAATATTTGACCCTAAAACAATCTAAAACTTAAGTTTTTTCGCGAACTAGAAAATTTTTTACAAACAGTCGATTAATCTACTTTAACTTGGAAAAAAAAGTCTAAAAGTCGAATTTCAAAAAAACCACGAAGCCGAAAAGTCGACTTTTAAAATTTTAACAAAAGTCGAAAAGTCTAAGTCGACTTTTACACTAAATCTATAAAAAATGGCTTAATTGATTTGAAACCCTATAATAAAAAACATCACCTAACACATCACATGGAGTCTTAAATGTGTGAATCAATCACTTCCTTCGATAACATCATGTTAAAGTGCCCGTCCTAGGACTAGTTCTTTCGTGTCATTTGGGACTGGTTCGTTTGAGCGTAATTATAATTAAACAATACAATTTCAAAACATTTGTGAGGGGTTAAATTACACCACAATTAGTGGTAATTTTGTTTACCTTTCCTTAGCTTAATTATTGGGTTAACAAGTTAATAATGTCGATTTGGACAACATATGGTATAACTATCACATATGGTTTGAGTCAATAATAACAAATATGGTATTTTGGATGGTAAACATCTGTCATTATAACCCAGTATTCAATAGACGCCAAAGTGTAAACACACATTTTTTTCAATCGCTATAATAATATCGAATTTTGTGCATAAAAACGTTGTTTTGCGGGGAAGTCTGATAACATTCTTTCATTTGAAGAAAACGGCTGCTGAAAGTTATCGATTGTTGGTAGAAGCTTACGGTCAACATGCACCAACTCAAAAAACTTGTGAACGATGGTTTGCGCGATTCAAAAGTGGTGATTTTGACACAGAAGACAAGGAGTCCTGGTCAGCCGAAAAGGTTTGAAGATGAGGAATTTAAGCCTTACTCCACGAAGATTGTTGTCAAACGCAAGAAGAACTTGCATTATCATTGGCAGTCTCACAAGAAGCCATTTAACTACGTTTAAAAGCATTTTGATTCATTCAAAAGCAAGGAAATTGAATTGAAGCTGAGAGACGTTGAAAGGCGATTTTGCATGTCGGAAATGTTGCTTGAACCCTACAAAAAGAAGTAATTTTTGCATCGTATTGTTACTGGTGATGAAAAGTGAATACACTACGATAACCCCAAGCGCAAAAAGTCATCTCGCACACCTAGTTCAAAAGTGACGTAACTCAAAATTTTATTTTTTCGGGTTTATATGCTTAAACTATGCACAATACACTTGTTTATCTATAAAAAAATATCAGTGTATTTTGTTGTTGTTACCTGTCTTTATTTATGTTTCAATTGGTATAAAGTTGCAAATATATATTTTCGATTCCTGGAAAATTAAAAAATTTTAATTGAGTCTTTTTTGAACTAGGTGTGCGATATGTAAAGCCCGGCCAACCAGCCAAATCAACGTCGAAGCCGAATATCCATGGCGCCAAGGTAATGCTCTGTATTTGGTGGGATCAGAAGAGTGTTTTGTATAATGAGCTGTTGAAATTGGTTCAGACCATCACAGTACCGAACACAATTGATTCGTTTGAAGAGAGCAATCAACGAAAAACGACCAGAATATTCGACCAGACACGAGGTTTATAATCTTCCATCATGACAACGCTTGGCGACATGTTGCAAGACCGGTCAAAAACTTTTTTAAAAACAGTGGATGGGAAGTTTTGGCTCACCCGCCTTATAGCCCAGACCTCGCCCCTTCTGACTCCCATTTGTTTCGATCGATGCAGAACGCCATTACTGGAATACGCTTCACTTCAGAATATGGTATCAGAAATTGGGTTGATTCATTCATTACCTCAAAACCGGAGCAGTTCTTTTGGCGTGGAATCCATATGCTACCAGAAATATGGGAAAAAGTAGTGGCTAACGATGGACAATATTTTGAATAATGTATCAATTTATTTTGTTATTATAATAAATGCATTTTTCAAGCAAAAAAATCGACATTATTAACTTGTATAATATACTTATAAACTGGATTTCTAGGGATATCAAATAAAATTCAAAACAATCAAAAAAAATTTTAATAACCTTGAAATAAAATTCTATTTTTGACTATTAAAGCTCAATAAAGTCATAACAAACTCACACAATAATTTAAAAAAATATATTTAAGTTCCCGACGAAAAAGTTTATATATAGTCATATACAGCTCGATATGATTATATATGTGGCCATATGTAACGATATATATATACATCTCATTCTAATTTTTAATATAGCACTATATGATATATATAATAAGTAAGAAAATCTTACAAAAACAATGAAAAGTCCAAATATCTTAAGAAAAGCTATTTTAATGTTCAAAATTGGAAAAACTTATAAAGCAAAAAAATTAAAAAGCTAATTTGCTTTTCTTGATAACTGAAAAAATTCTATCTCTTAAAAAATTCTATCACTTCTACGTATAATTGTATATGGCATCAAATTAGTAAAATTAAAATTCCGTCTAAATTTCCAATCCATTAATTTAAACTTCAATGTTCATAAAATGAGCTGATACAGACATATAAAAATCATTTCTAGTTGTAACCCGGTTTTTGCGCTAAAAACTGCATTGAAATACGATATATTTGCAGAAAAATTACCTGCAAATACGGGTTTTCCTTTAACGTAATTAATCCTTTCAGATCTTAGTTACTCTCACAAAGTTTACTACTTTAAAAGTCGTAGAAAAATTTTCAGAAAATTTGTTTCGTTAAGTTGTGAAATCAAAATTCTATATATTTCAGTATACACAAAATGTGATAGGAAACTGTTCAAGTACTTTGATGTAATATATAATTATATCCAAATGAAGATTAACAAATTTCCTAGTGTGACTTTGAATAGGGTAGTATAAAATGTTATCCAAAATTAAATTGTGTATTTCTTAGATATGATATAATATCTAAATATACATAATTTTGTATATTGCAATGTCAAGGTATATATAAAGTTATATTTAATTGGGTTAATTTTATTTAATTATAAATGCAATATACAATTACATATTGATCGATATGGGAGAAGACGCAACTATTAAAATTTTTCGACACAAATAATTTTATATATGAATGTATAAAATTATGTCAGGTTAAATACACTGTCAGATAGAAACATATGTGTGTATATAAAATAATCTTTTTACTCGCGCTGCTAAGAAACCCCGAGCGCTCTTTAATAAAATAATTTTTTTGATAAATATTTAGAATTGTGTCTTTTATTAATCATGAAAGTCGAAAAAATTAAAATGTGCGAAATTAATAAAAACTCAAAAAAGCTCGCGATGAAATCCAAAAAAAACGCAAAAACAAGTTTAGAAAGTTTAAATAAAAATAGAGGCAAATTTAGTCTTTCAAATGATATACTTTGTTTGTCCCTAAGTCATTTAATTTTTGTGTAACGGGTAATTCAAAATGTTGAAATGTTTGGTTTTTGGTTATAAAAACCGTAAAAAGAGTTATTTTAAAAATCGCGGTACTCAGTTTTTGTTTATTTAGCATTTTACAATATTAAAACATATTTTACAATCTTAAAGAATTTAAGGTATAAAACAATTTTTATCATAACCAAGTTTATTAAAAGCTGTTCCCCAATGTAGATCCTTTACAGATGCGCAAAAATACAACTTTTCCACGTCTGAAAATTGGTTTTTTGTAATTTATTCATAAACATTGGCAACATATTTTCACACTGAAAACATTTTTTATGCAATACCGAAATCGGTATTGACTTAAAATCATCGGTATTTCGAATTTGACAAAATGGCACGAACTTCGACATTTTCGATATTACCGAATTCGGTATTTGTAAGCCTAGCTCCAATGCATTTTTCAAGACTTTAATGAAGAGTTTTATTAATTCAATGAAACTTATAATATTAAGCATTTTTATGAAACTATTTAATAAATTCTATAAACGCTTCATTGTCGGAATGATTAATTATTTTTATGAAAATTGATAATTTTGTATGTATTGTTGATTTTTAAAAATTACATTTCATTTTGAATTGTCAGTTTTGAGATCATAATTTAAATGTTACTATTACAAATAGAAAGCACTTTTTGTTACTAAATGCCAAATAAGATGAAAATAAATTTTGTGAAGATCAGCGACCTAACCCAGCAAAAAATAGTGCTTACCCAGAAGCGCTTCCGGAAGGCATTATTTGATAACGAAGCGCTTTTAAAGCAAATAAAGAAGGCATGATTTTTGTTCGCGATGTCCCACTTGGTATGTCTCTTTCATGCCTTCTTAGGCACTAAGAAGCGCTTTTTTGTATGTTGACAACATTAGTGCTTTATGGTATGCATACTTTGTTGTTTCATTGTAAGCATTATTCACTGCTTTAAAGAAGGCCGTTCCTAATTGCTTTATAGTATGCAAGGCGGTGAAGCGCTATTTTGGAAGCATACAAATGTAGTTACTGCTTACTAAATACAGGTTATTTTTTGCTGGGAAGCGACTATGTCATTTTAAGCCTAATTCTAATCCACCACCCAAAAGAAACTCAAGGTTTAGTCAGGTATGTATATCAACCAACCACAGAAAATCGGTGATGTTAATTGATAACCCAAACAACAAGAGTTATTTTCGTCTTTTCTAACAAGCTTAGCCAACAGTTTTAAATCTAAAAGCATATCTATTTGGCAGGGTTAAAAGTTTTCAATAATTCTACAAACATTTTTTAAACATTGACTTTAATGAAAGCTGTTTCATAAATTCATTGAACAGTTTCAATGAACGAGCTCCAGTGATATTTTTCATTAAAGCTATGAAGAACTTCATTGCTGAAGTGAAGATAATTCTGTCAGTGTAAAGCTAAACTTCGGCTGTTTCCTTAAATTTATTGCATAAAATCGGAATAAAACAGCTCAACAAATATGTTTTCAATATCAAAATTTTTCCACATTGTCTCCAATTACTAAAAACCGGTCAAATACTGTTTTTGGTCGAAGTCTTCGGTCGGACACTAATAAATACATTAGCCACTATCAAGTTTGCTTTTTGGGTGCATAAATTCAATTGAACAACCTCAATGAGCTTCTTTTCTATAACTAAATGTATAAATAATAATAATACAATCTACTAATTATCCATGTCTCCTGACAGAACTTTCCACACATCCAAATCTTATCAAATAATAACAAAATAATAAACTAATGTAAAGAAATATATAAATTTTTTATCAAATCCTCTGCTATAAATAACTAGCTCTTGGCATTTTTAATTAAAATGTGATCAATAAAAAAGAAACACAAACAATTGTGTTTCATAAATTCGTTTTAAAGGAAATTCTTTAAAATAAAATTTAGTCAATTGTTAGAATTCCAGCAATTCTTACAGTTAAAATTAACAAACGCAACGCAACAATGAAAAGTAAGTAAATCAAATTTTAAAAAAATTACTTCTTTATTCATAAACGCTTTAAAAAAAGTTTTAAAAGGTTTATGGATCAAACTTTTAATGAAATATTTTTCTTTCTTTTTAAAAATTGTTTAAAGTTTTACCATTATTTTTATGACATTTTGCAGTTTTCACGGTTCTATTTGCTGTTTTATTGAGTTTCCAGTTAAGTGATCAAGTAGCCTTAAAATTGGATTCAGATGATGTATGCCGTTTATTTCCAGACGGAACAGTACTCCGTAAACCCGGTACTTGTGATGAAACCATCAAGTGTATGGATGGCAAAACTACCCAAAATGCGCTAACATGTCGCAATCAAGGTTGGATTTTGACAAGCAAAAAATGTGGCAAAGTTAGTGATGATTACTGTACTGACACAAATTGTAAGAAAAATGGTGACTTATGGGTAACAGATACAAAAAATTGCCAAGAGTGGGTTCAATGTAATGGTTCTAACAAAGTAACCCAAGGTGCATGTCCTAAGGGTCAAATATTCAATCAAAAGCAACAAAGGTGCATTTACAGAACAGAAGATTTCCAATGTACTTCCACATTTAAAGTCTGCGATGTGGCACCTCAAGACCAACGATTTTCGGATGAAAACAATTGCCATAAATATATTACATGTAATAAAAATCAAAATGAAGTAATACATACGTGTCCAGTTGGTCAATACTATGTAGTACGTACTGGTGAATGTATTGCTAAGGCCCAGGCAGGTTGTTACAAACATCCATATCCCGAAAATGTATGCGGTACTACAAAATTAGCTAAACGCAATCGTTTTGTCGACGATGACGCTACTTGTCGTGGTTATTTCTATTGCCAGGATCTTGGTTCTGGTGTACCAGACAAAAATCCCCATTGGGGCCAATGTCCCGATGATATGTTCTTTGATCACATTCAAGAAGCTTGTAGACATCGCACTCATGTTTCTTGCAATGAAGATCGTTGTGATGGTCGTACATACGGTTTGGAATTGAGTGAAAAATCAGGTTGTCAACATTATTTAGTGTGTGAAAATGGTTACACGTTGTCTGAAAAAAAATGCCCCAATGAGGAGTATTTCAATGCGGATAAAGAAGAATGTGTTCAAACAAAAACATCATATCCTATTTGTGCTTAAATATTTATGTAGATTTCGTAGATTATTGTTGATGCATAAATAGTAAAATAAAAAATCAAATTTTATAAAAATACAGTACTTACTATTTTTAGAAAGTTACATAAAATTTTATATTTTGTAGATAAAAGAAAGATTATTTGGGTTATCGAAGCCGAATGGTAGTAGACACAAAGTTTGGCAATCAGCGCAACCCGATTATACACAGACATTTTGCTGACAACCGATTGGTTCAGTTGTTTTAATTGATTTTGTTTTTTTTAATATGATATCAGTACTTAGAGACGAAACATAATGAAAATTTTCATAAAATTAATTAAACTTTTCTTCAAATTAATGAAAAGCTTCATTCTTTTTATCAAACAGGTTTTTTATCAGTTCAATGAAAAGTTTAAATGAGCGAGTTTCAGTGCAAATTAATTGGTTCTATGCAATAATACATAATTATCATGCATATAATTCTTTCAGTGTATAATTTTTGAGACAATAGTAATTTAATAATAGCAAATAAATTTTTCGAATTTTTTATTTAATTACATTTATTTATTCATAATCTAAAAGTCAGTGGTGGCCAAATGATTGCATTGTAGTCCAAGAGTAAGATTTATGTATATGTAATAACTTAACCCTTAAATGCATAATGTACCATATATGGTACGCGCATTTAATCATACGACAATTCCGCTAATTAAACTAAATAAAGATTACCGTTACTTTTAAATTGTACAAAACAATATTACTCTTCATAAAAATACCGCTTTAGCTCACTTACAATTGGTTTTAATTGCCAGTAAGCTGCCAAAGTGGGAGTATGCACTTTTTGCACAAAATTTCAAAAGTGAATTTCAGAAGTGAATTTCAAAAAAATGTTTATAAAATATATTATTCAAGTATTGGTTAGTAAATTGGACTTAGTTTTAGCTAATTATAATGAATTTGGATCAAATGTGATATATTGTATTAGTTATATGTATAAAATGCATAGTGTACCATATATGGTACACATCAAAAATCGTTGTTTTTCCTCTTTTCTGGGAATACAGTTCATTTCCCAGGAAAATGAATGACCAATTCGAGTTGCTGACCTCATACACTTAAAAAAATATGTACGAAAAATTTAATAATTAAACCTAATTGTGGGCGTTGTGGTGTAATGGTTAGCGCGTTGGACTGTTACACAGATTGTCCCGGGTTCGATTCCCGGTGCCGACAACATCAGTTTAGAAAAATAATATGTATGAGTTTTCTATCAGTTATATGTATCGATGCGCCCATCTTCGGTGTTCCCATAGCACTTAACCCCACCGAAGTAAAATAATGAATCAGGGCTATGAAACAAAAAGCTTCATTAAATTCGTCAACTCTACATCAGGTGGCGAGCAACAACTGTTCTAAGACTTATCTACTCGCGCAATTACAGTGATGCCATGTTTGGAGCCCTCCACCTTTTATCTCTCCACTATATCCCCTTTCCAAAGAAAGCAACACATTAATTAATAGGAAGAATTTCCTGAGTGTTGCTTCTCTTAAAAAAAAAAAAAAATAATAAACAACCCAAACCCTAGTAGCACGAATTCGTAAGACACCGACACAGAAAGAATATTTGATTCTAAAGCCAGCTTTTATAAGACTTAATCAACATTAAGAAGCTAATATTTTCAATAAAATCATAACATTTCACTCATAATAATTAAATACAACTGGCCACAATGTTCCTAAACGTTCCCACGCTCAGTCCGAAGTTTCTATCCCTATAAGAAATCACAGAATCCCATAGTCTATATACTTTGGCCAAAAACGAGTTCTGCATATAGAGTAATGATTCTCGGACATACTAAATTAAATGCCCTAGTAGACGGCCCAAAACAAAAGCAGTTTACCAGACTCAATAACGACATTGTTTAGTTTAATTGTACACATATCCAAAGGAATGCTACCGAGCCGCATAGCAAATGTTTTCAATGGATTAAGAGCCATTTTATTCTCCAATGATCATTGCAATATTTTCTGAAGATCCAAGGTAATATAAATAACAAAGCCCATAACCAATACATCTCTTTCATGCATGCCAGCAGTTGTATATCATCTGCATATATATGCGCCTTACAAACAGAGAGTACGTTTGTGATATCGTTAATATAAATTGAGATAAGTAACGGTCCCAATATGGAGCCCTGAGGCACCCTTCGGTCTACAGGTATGTTATGTGAAACGCTATTATCCATTTGCACAAATTGCTCTCGATTATGCAAAAATGAAAACATAAGTTTACAAGCGGAAGTTGCGAACTTGAATTCGTGATTCAATTTTCGCAAAAGATTCTCATGACAAATAGAATTAAAAGCTTTTCTAAAATCAAGAAAAACTGTTACCTTATCAGGGTATCCCCTAATAGATTCTACCATATTCAGAACTAGCTTAGATGTGCTGTAATGAGCTCTGAAACCAGATTGACAAGAATATATCAGTCCTTCCTAATTTAAATGTCCTAATATACGATCATGAAAAATTATCTCTAAAATTTTGACAAAAACTGGTAAAATACTAATCGGTCTGAAATCGGAAAAAGTAGTAGAATGATTTACCTTTGTCAAATGGATAATTCTTACTAATTTCTAATGTTCTGGAAACTTCGAAACCATCGAAACTGTTTTATATATGTACGTGGGTTAAATGACGCAAAATATATGGAAAAATTAAACGTAAAAAGCGTATCGATATTTCGTCATGTCCTACAGCTCGTGACTTTATTCTGCCTAAGGCTCCAATTACCTCATCCTCCCTTGTTCTATGAAATGAAAATGTTCCTTGCGAACCCAATTCATCAATTAAGCCGGAATTAATTGTACAATCCGGTTCAAGAATAAAACCTTAATTTAAAGAATTAAACCAACCGAACCATATCATTTCCAATTATTCAATTATTTCTTAACTTCTCCCAAATGGTCCCAGAACGACATTTGTACAATAAATCTTACCAAAATCTTGAGTTATAAGCTCATCTAGACATTTTTGCAAGTTCATATTATAGTAATCCCTATAAAACATTGGTACATTTGTAATTTATTTCTAAAAATTTCATGTATTTGGTGTATCACCAAAAAAAAACAACATTAAAAATGTGGCACATACGCCGTCAAAATTATTGTCAACAAAATTTCAATTAAACTTTTGATTGATTTTAAACTATCTCCCAATTAAGAGTTTAATAATTTATATTAAATGTTTAATTGAAAATAAATTCGGTGCACACAAAATGTCCAGTTTTTATAAACCACAATGCCAACAAATTTTATTTAACAATAAATACATTGACAAAATTAATTAAACAATATTCAATTAAATTTTTAGTATACATATATGATTAAAACCTTAATTGAAAATAAAATCTATTAAATATCTACAAATTATTTTAATTTATACTACAATTCCCATAATAGAACCGAATTTAATTAAACTTGAATTTTGTTTTAGTTGTGTACAAATAACACCAATAAGTTTTTTTTTTAAATACGTGTCAAATATTTTTAAAATAAGAATACACCCAAAAAAATAAGTTAGTAGAAAAGTTAGTAAAACGTCTTGTAAATCAGGTATACTATTGTTTAGCAAAATTTTTTGCTAAAATCGTGTTTTCAGCTAAAATTTTTGTTATACTTATTCAGCACTTAACTGTTTTATACTAATGCTTTACTAATATACTAATGTTTTACTAATTAATTTTGCTAAAAAAAATTGTGCTGATAAGCACATTAATAGTGTGGACGACAACCAGATTGAAAGATATACGCAGAATGAAGTAGATGTCGCGGCAAGTCAAGATGTAGTAGAGAAGAGGAAAATGATACTAAAAAGTACAACTCTAATAAGACATATAAAAAAATCAACCATGGAAGTTTTTGTATCTCTTTTTCATACATAAAAAAAAATGAGGATTAAAATAACTTAAATTTTGCGTTGTCACCGGCTTGTAAAAATAATAGTCTATTAATTAAATAAAAGACAAAATAAAATATTTATTTATTTAAACTAAATGTTTATATGTGTGGTCAAATTGCAAACAAACATATACAGAAATGTAGACAGAGTAAAGTGAAAGACAAAGACACACATCTTAGGTAGATTTTTATGGTTCCTTTTTCTTATTGCAAAAAGGGTTGTTTTTTTCGTTTCGTTTGTTTTTATTTATTTTTTCGTTTCTATAATTATCTTCGGCAGTTGCGATATCATCATTTAGACAACCATTGATGTAAGTAGTTGAAAGAAAATTTTTGTTATGTTATATATATTTATTTCTATATATTTTCAGATATTAAATTAATTCATGTCGTCAATGTGGAAAAATGAAAATTTTTATATTTCGTTATTATAGTAAATTATTTTTAAAAGAATCACAAAAATATGTTTTATGATTTTCAGCAAATAAATTAACTAAATTACAATTTTTCTACAAATTTTTTTTGCGTTTTTTTCAGTCTACTAAAATTGAGCAAAAAATTTATTAATTTTTAGCAAGGCTTTTGTATTTCTAATCTACTAAGTGTTAGCAAAACTTTTGCTGAATCTACAAACTTTGTTGCTAAAAATCAGCTCGCTGATTTTCAGCAAAAGATTTTGCTGACATTAGCAACTTTTTTGCAAGCATCCTCCTGACTAAAATTTTGCTGACTCAGCAAAATTTTTTGCTGACTTTACAAACTTTTTTTTTTTGAGTGTACGTCTGCCTTATTTCAAAGCAAACCAAAATCAATATGAAAAAAATCGTTCGCGTTGACACGGAATGCCTCATATTTAAAAATCGGGTAACTCAAACCAATTTAAATTTATATTTTTCCAAAAAAGAATTGTATATAAAAAACACAAAATTTAAATTTTTAAATTATCATCAACCGTCTGAGATTAGTTTTGTGTCAACCAGGGCGCTTTAAAGAAAAGAATTACTGTAATTTATTAATAAAGCACTGTTCTGTATATCGGTTGAAAAGTGTCCAGGCGATCTATGAAGAGTCCTTGATTATTTTACAATTTTAAAAATTCATGGAATGAATAATTTTTCGACACTCTTTTTATCTTATGTAAAGTTTTAAAGAAGAAAAATTACGAACTTGAAATTGTAAAAAAAATCGTACACCCTTTTCTTAGTAACAAATATCTCCGCTAAACTGATAAAAAAAATTAGTCTAAATTTTCGTTAAAACTACTAAAAATTAGTTAAAAAATTCGTTCCAAAAAAAAGAACTGCTAAAATTACCTGATTTTTTTAAAAAATTAGTAAGATAAGAAGAGCAAAAATAATTCTGTTGAATCTATATACATATATATTTAGTTATATTTGAGCAAAATTTTAAGTATTTGTAAGTAACAAATTAATGTGCTAAAATCAGCAATAAAAATTTGCTAAATATTAGTAGACAAAAAAAACCATAAAAAAATATGAAATTTTTAGTTCTTTTTAGATTTTTTTGAATGCGTATAAAAATGTTTCTTTTAGAAATCAGTAGTCGATAACTTTTTCAAAAAAATTCTGTTGTTAAATATTCCGTTATTTGCATTCTACTAAGTTTAAGGTAAAAAAAAAAATCAGCAAAAATTTTGTTGATATTACAGTTTTTGTTTGCATAAAAATTCGGGTACAAATTTTCTGTTTTAAAAGATTGCAAATCCTGCAGAATCTAAAAAGAGATCTCCTGGGGTGGATCTTCAGATATTAAGGAACAAGTGTTTTTTAGCTGCCCATTTTTATATTTAAGAGTAGAGAAGGTCAAACAAATAACTCCCCATTTTTAATTTCTTTTTCTCGTTAAAAAAATAGGACTAATCAGTTCTCCAAGTCACAGGTATCCTGAGCCGGACTAGCAGATCGTAACGAACTTCGAATATCTTCTAAAGAATAAAATATGAAGGGACAGGTATTTTTTTTTTAGCTGCCCGATCTCATATTTAGAAGTTACCAAGTGGGGTCAAAAATTACAGAATTTTTCGAATTATTTCGTTCTATTTTAAAGTAAATATAGGCAAATTTGGTATCAGAAAACATTTACTAGTGTGCAAAATATGTCTAAAAACTTTCAAGTATTTTTGTTATTCAAAAAAAAAAAAACAAAACTTAGTTTTAAGTCATATTTATTCGCCTCTTTTTAAGGAATTTCAGATAAATTATAAATTTTTTTACAATGTTGTTAAAATTTAATAATTAATCTAGACTTTTTTTAATAATAAAAAAAGCTTTTGCTATCAAAACCTTAATAAATAATTGTTTTAGAAATCCTAGGAATTCCCGAGAATGTTTGAAAAAATTTCCCGATTTCCTGATTCGGGAATATGAAAACCCTAATTTCCATACAAAAACAAATCATTTATCATATATGATTATATATAAAAGTTATAAAAAAAAATTTGATTAATTGTACCATATACACTTACATATGATCATATATGGTAGAATATATGGTCATCTATAGATCTATATATATTTCATATGATCAGATATACAAGATATGTTAATATATAACATACGGTATAATGATATATGATGATATATTACTCCAAATTAAAAAATTGCATAAACTAAGTATAAGATATGAACATTTATCGTAATATATTGCTAAACATATAAGCATATATAATGATATCAAGTTGTATATGAGTATATAGAAAGTTTTTTTATCGGGTTCATAAAAAATATCGTATTGATCTATAATACCGACCGTAGTTATTATTTTTAATTAGTTTATATAAAAAGGAGGTGTAAAGTTTGCAGTTTATTGCTGTTCCAGAAAATATATGTAAGTCTTCTACTTGAAAATTTTGCGAACAAAAACTTGTATTTTCTTCCTTGGTAAATGTTGTTTTTGTTGTTTTACCTAGCGTTTTAAATTTATTATATGTTTCAACTTCAGGTTCATAAAAAGCATATATTTCAAGTTGTACTTAATTGGATTAAAATAAAAAGTACAGATCTCTAAAACATTTTAAATTTTTTTCTGTATTTTTTAATTAAAAAACTTATTAGATAAAATTGTATCAAATTATATATAATTTGATCATATTTGATAGGCCCATTTTTTGGATCCAACTATATGAGATTAGATCCATAAGACATCTCAGCCTTTTTTATGTATGCCTTTTTTCGGATCAAATGCGATGTGATGTGATGTTTAGTTATATGTGATACTATATACATATAATCGTATATGATTATATCGGACCTTTTTTCGTCGGCTATTAAAAAATAACAGGAAGTTTTGTAAAAATAACTGACAAACTAAGAAAAACAACTAACAAAATATTAATACATATTTTAATTAATGCTAAAGTCGATTCCGAGAAGAAAAAAAATTTATTTTTTTCCGAAATCGCTGAAATAACTACTCAAAACAGCAGTAAAATGCGTTATTCTTTGTTGTTTACTTTTAGTAAAGGTTGTCAAAAATAGTTATTTAACTTTCCCCAATGTAAAATGAAAACAATTAAAGTTAAATATTACTGACCCAAATATATTAATGAGCTTCGGAATATGTTGCAGAAAATCAAAATTTAACAAGCACGAATTTTTTTAGCTTGATCTTTTTGCCCCTGGTTAGAAATAATTTTGGAAAATATGCTCCTCCACAACATATACAAAAGCCATTAAAATATGCGAGTTCAGGTTGGGATGCTTCCCATCAATTTTAAACCTAATACAAAACAAGGTTAAATTGAAATAAACAATTAATTAGTCAAATCTTAAATAATTAGGAAACTACTAGGATCTAGGCAGGGTTATTTTTTGCAAAGATAATGAACTTTATTTTAAATCAACTTTAACATTAATTTAACAAAACATAACTTTAATTAACGACACAATTTTTGGAAGTCATGGATATAAGAGGATTAAAATCAATAATAAGAAATTAATTACACATATTCCATAGTATTTTTGATTTTTAGGAACAAGATGGATAGTTCACAATTTTTCCAGTACAAACACCCAATATTTCATCAAAGAACTTGTTGCCACAAGACAATTCTTCACCAACAATACCGTTCACACAACGTAAATAATGACGACAGCCAGTCGTACCACTGCTTACAAATGTCAAAGTACGGCCATCGCAGCGATCTTCGGAACAAGCCACTTGCAAAGGATTATCGCATTTTTGTTTGGCTGGATTAAAGAATGTATTTTCGGGACATTTACCACGGGAAGGATTTGGATCGGGACCATTTCCAATATCGGCACAATATAAATAACCACGACAAGTTGCTCCATCGCCTACAAATGTATTTTTATAGGGTTTTTTAGCAGTACCACAGACATTTTTTGGCAAAGGATGTACTGGACAATCAACTAAAGCTTTCTCTGCGCATTTTCCCGATACAGGCTCATAATAACCGGTTTTACAGTCACTTGAAGTTAAGACTCCCTTTTTGCAGACGTTGTAACTAACACAACTGCTTTCATCTTTAAAATTTACCCCATCCTTAACAATGGCACAAAAATTAATTGATTTAACGGTACAATTCGATTCAGTCGAATAAATACATGACTGCTGAGTATAATTGAAATGAAAAGATTGTGGACAATGACCATATACAGCCAATTCATCATCTTTACAAAAGTAATAGCCAAAACATGACTTGGGATCTGGAACAAAATCGTTCGTTGAACCAATGCAGTCAATATCACATAAACTGTTATCGTTTA
Source organism: Delia radicum (assembly GCA_021234595.1). Lineage (NCBI taxonomy): Eukaryota > Metazoa > Arthropoda > Insecta > Diptera > Anthomyiidae > Delia > Delia radicum. Next base: position 219,535,005 of record CM037853.1, on the reverse strand, counting down.
AAGTTTTAGCACAAGCATCTTTATCTTTATCGTAAAAAGGAGTCGAGCCAGAACATTTCTTGGTACCATAAACAGCCTTAAAGTTAATACATGTTATACTCTGACTACAGTTATCAGGATCGCGTAGTTTAGTATTATTGGGAAAAAAGCGACAAGGATCTACTTCACGTTGTGCCAAAATGTTTAATGGCAATATAAACATCACTGACACAATGGTTAGGAAGATTTTTAAAAACATTTCTAAAAAGAAAATTTATTTGTTGTAAAATTCTATTTTGCCAAATATGTATACTAAACTTTACCGTTCTTTGTTTGAGCAAGCTTGTACTGTTTAATGTTTTATTGAATACTAAACTGTTGTGGGTTTTTTTGTGTGTCAAAAATTGTAAATATTCGCGATTTATTATTAAATGATTTATTTTGGAACCAAATTCTTATATTAATTTCCTTTCAGTTTTTTTTTTTTTTTCTAATATTTGATTAATTTTTGTTTTATGATAAGATTATGTGAAATCTTATGCTATATATTGAACATTGACAGTGCACCTGATTATAGATTTGGTTAAGAAAGTGTGACGTCATTTCATAACTTATCTACGTCAGAAAATTATTTTTGAATTCAATTTAGAAAATAAGGTTATTGGAAGGTTATTATCTGAAAATCAAAATTTTCATTTGTCTATATTGAAGAATGTTAATGATTAGTTTTAATTATGTTTCGGCCTTTAATCGGTACAATCCAAAACAAAATTGGTAGGAAAATTAGTAAAACATTGAAATTTATATCAATTGCAAACAAAAAAATTTGTCAAATATTAATTATACCGAAATTGGTAGTTTTAAATCAGAAAATTCAAATTTGCAACAATGTTCCGAATTTACAAAATCGGTATTTCAAACCTCAGAAAATAAAAAAAAAAGTTTTTTTAATTGAAAAATCAAAAAATATGCTCTAAAATAGGCTTTTATTTTAAAAAGTACAAAAATAAGCTAAATTTTTATTTTTTTTTTGTTAAAGATATGCTCTTATGATCAAAATATGCGATTAAGAGCAAAATATGCAGAAATGTGCTCTAACAAATCGATGTTAGAATTTGGCAATTGTTCTGAAATTGATAAATATTTCATACATTAATAAAATAAAATGCTCAAGCTCGGGGCCAGTTGTAGTTAATATAAAATTAATTTATTTCTCGATATTTCGACATTCGTCGAATGTCATCTTCAGGAGAAGTATATTTAATGTTTACATAAAAACACAGCTTAGAACTATTGTTGTTTGTTTGTCACCATCTGATATTGCACTATGCAACAACAATAGTTCTAAGCTGTGTTTTTATGTAAACATTAAATATACTTCTTCTGAAGATGACATTCGACGAATGTCGAAATATCGAGAAATAAATTAATTTTTTATTAACTACAACTGGCCTCGAGCTCGAGCATTTTATTTTATTAAAACTGAAAGGTCGAATAAATACAACTTTTAAATATTTCATACATTTTCCAATACGACGCACAGGAAATAGCACGCCACACAACACATTTCTGGTTGCCCTGATAATTAAAATTAAATTTTTTTGCTAATTTTAACAATATATTAAGTTGCTACACTAAAAAAACCATTTAAAAATAGCAGAAATATTACAAAATACTTAATTAAAAAAATACTTTGCAGAAAAAACTTTTTAAGCAAGCAGATTGTTTTTGCTAAATAATTGTAAGATAAGAACAGCAACACTAGAACTGTTAACTGTAAAAACTTCAGTTATATTTAAATTGAATTTTAATTAACCCTCTAACCGCTAAGTCCGCCTACAGGCAGGGTATTTTAAATTGGCCGTAAGTACGACAAGTGTGTGATTTATTCTAAGAATCTATTTCGATAGGAAACCAAATTTACAATATATTTTGTCAATTAATTTTGTGTGTGCATGGCACGGTTTTGAAGCGAGAAAGCGTTTAAGTTAAAATTTCGTAAAATTTCAAAAAATCATTATTTTTAAATAAACACAATTTTCACAAATCTTGAAAATATATTTATGTTCGCGAGAAACCGTTGATACTAAACAAAAAGTAAGATTGAAGCTGAAACTTTAAAAAAAAAGATCTTATTTAAGTATAAGGACATACAGGATTCAAAAATTAAACCTGTAAAGGATGTCGTTTGGAACGTATGGACGGATTTTTATGAAATTTGACAGAAAGATTATATTAAGTATCAACATACAGTGGGGAGCACTTGTGAGTACATGTAAGTACTTTTTACACCTAAAGATTCAGGTCGAAAAATGTTTGACACTAGAACTAAATTATTAGTGTCCGACCGAACTCATTTTTTTCGGCCGAAGCCGAACTTCATGTTTTAATAAAAAAAATATAAATTGTTTTTTTAGATCAATAAATTTAAACCAAAAAGTTATTAAACATAAACAAAATAAAAATTTATAGGTATATTTTTTTAAAAAATCATATTTGGAAAATTTTTAAGTACAAAAAAAAGAATAAAATATTTGTACTATATTTGATAGTCAAAGAAAAAAAGTTGATCGATTTTAAATAAAATTTTCGTTTGGTTTTGCTACTTCTAAGTCTGGTACTGCATTATGTCTATCCCAAATTGATGAACCTGTTATTCTCTTTTTAGGATTACTTACCACTCGAAATTAATTGCAAAATATAAAAGTAAACGTTTATATAAATTATATCGCATTAAATTTGATTATTTGCTTATAAGTCTTGTAGGTATATTTCTGGATATTTTTTTTTAAACTCTTTTGGCTTTTTGAAATTTTTTTACACACATTGATATTTTAAATATCGTTGTTTTTTTTTTGGCATCCTGTCATATTCAAGGTTGTATTTTTTATGTAGTTTTTTTGTAAATTCAGAAAAGTAAATATAACCACAGTTACATTTTATAAATAATCATAAAAAGTTCGGTAGTTCGGCTAAATTCGGCCAAAATTTGGCCGAACACCGAACTTGGCCGAACTCCGAAGCCGAATACTCGGTCGGACACTATAAATTATATAAAAAAAATCCCCGACAGGGAACCATGGTTAAATGGGACCTTCTTGGGCAACCACCCGGGGATCCACTTTTACACGGATGGATTGAAACTGGATTGGAAAACGGGTCTGGGCTTCTGTGACTGACTTCAATGTACGCAAATGTTTCCGTCTTCCTGACCATAATACCGTACTACGGGCTTGACCGGTGATATTGTGATTTTCACGGACAGCCAAGCGGCTATCCGGGCTCTATCTACGGACTCTGTGGGATCAATGACGATACTCAGGTGTAAAGGAGAAATTAACGATTTCTCTGCACGGGGACGCACTGAGATTATATGGGTGCCAGGACACTGTGGTATAGCGGGGAACGAAATGGCTAATGATTTGGCTAGGGGAGGATCTTCCCTAGAGTTAGTCACTTTGGGGAACGCTAGACCTTTTCGAGCTCTCAAGGTGGAGTTAGTGGATTGGGCTGACACCATGCATACGACCATCTGTTAAAATGCGGGTGTTGGCAGGACCATGGGTATTCTCTAAGGGCAACCCGGACAGGGACAAGACGAGGGAAATTCTGAATCTCAGTAGGAAGGAACTGAGTCGTTTGATAGGAACCCTCACGGGACACTCGACACTAAGGGCACATCTTCACCGTAATGGTAGAGCGGACTCGGGAGTGTGTAGGGCCAGTGGGGAGGACGGGGAGGACGAGGAGACCATGGAACACTATCTCAGTGAGTGCCCGGCACTTACCGGGATCCGGGTCGAAATACTATTCAGTGACAAAATATACACACTGGGGGATCTTAGGGGCATAGGATGGAAGAGGTTGAGGAATTTCGTCAGTGCGACGGAGCTTCTGGGGTAGGAATGTGACATAGGACCGATTTTTTAGAGCACACAACAAGCCGACATTCTGGCTTAAGTGTAAGTCCTCTGGTACTTGAGTCGGATTAGGGAAGCATTTCCCTTCTCCGAATTTTCGACCTAACCTAACCTATTATTTGTCAAAACTTTATGCCTACGCATTATTTTGGCCTACTATAATAATAGCGGTTTATTAACAAAATTCATATAAAAATGTTTTAATTGTTTAAATAAGAAAAATGCGGTTGAGAAACTGCATTTTTAGAAAATTGTATAGTTCTTTTATCAAAACTGCAAATTACACAAAATAATTGGATAAAATATTTATCATTTTTTTGGCTAGTTAAACTCAAATTTTATCTGAAAATCATACAAATAATAATGTTTAATATGCAATGATCTGATTTTTTTTTTTTGCAGGCACTAAAATTTGGCAAAATAATTTTAAAAATTGTTATTGAAAAAAAATTTAAATTTTTTCATTTTGTGTGACTTCAAGACAAAAAATACTGCCCTTTATATAGCACGTACACAGAAATAAATTACGAAATTCTGTTTGTAATATTAAACAAGTGTAAAAGAACATTTTTGTTAATACAAAAAAAGTATTTTAAATTGATGATTAATAGGTTTTTTGTTAAAGTCCTGCCTATTATTTAGGCTCTAGCTTTCCTAAAACTTCGGGTTCTGATGAGATCTTGAGCTAGATCGAAATACGAGTAACAACCTAGCTAATATGTTTGATTTGCTTTATTTTTGTAAATATACGGAGGTTAAAAGCTTGTTATAAATTTAAAATAACATAAAAAAATCTCGATGTATATAAAAACAAAAAACTAATATAACTGTAAAATATAATAAAGTTTTTAAAATTCAGAGGAAATATTCCTTCATTTGAGTATCCACACTATATGTTTCTACATATACCGGTTTTTGGGCTCTGGATGCCTGGCCCCAAAAACCGAAGAAAGATAACATTTTAATTTTTAATTTTAGAGGGGGTTTTATTATTCTTTTAGGAACGCCCCATAAAGTTCAGTTTTCTCAAATATTTATGCTAAACTTTACCGTTCTTTGTCTAAACAAATCTGTGCATGTTAATGTTTTGTTAAATATCAAACTTTTTGTGTGCCTAAAATTTTAAATATTTATTTTAAAAAATTGTATATTTTAAACTGAATTGTTTTATTATTTTCCTTTAAATTCTTTTAATACTTGAATATTATGGGTTTTATGATAATGATTATGTGGAATCGTATGCTATACTGTATATAACTATCTAAGATATGTGTCCTTTTCTTTCTCTTTAGTCTGTCTATCTGAACGTATATTTGTTTGGAATTTGACCACACTACATTATTATTAATCTATTTAAACATTTAGTTTACAAATACACATTAAATCCATAAAAATACAGTGCAACAAATGAAGACTTTTGAAAAAAAATCACGGACCCGACAGTATAGGTTCGATTGTACTACCAAAGGTTAGTAAAACCCTGTACTCGGCTTGGCCAGTTTGACTACCAATTTTTTTTATGGACCTCAAAAGATTTTGAAAATCAGTGCACCACTCAAAAAAAGGTGTCCTCAGTTTTTGGCCTACAGCTAATGCAGACTTGATGATATTGCTCAACTATATTTGGCAATAATGTAGTGAAGAGTCTAGTAAACAAATTTTATAAACATTTTATGTGCAAAAAATCATTTTTTCCAACACTTTTTTGAAAAAATATAGGAGAAAATTATTTTTTTTTTTTGCTTACAGGGACTCATAATTTTTCACTAACAATATATGAAAAAATTGTAGCCATTTAAAATCTGAACAACTTTCGTGAACATATCAATACAATCTAAATGTGTCTAGGCATCCGAAATAGCTTACAAAGACCACTTTGTATCTTATAAATAGCCGTTCTTGACTAGACTACACTTAATTGCATTTTTGTTTACTTTTTTTGTTATTGAAGAAAGTTAACAAAAATGCAATAGTTTTAGAAAAAAATTGCTGCTTTTCTTTCTCTTTAGTCTATCTGAACGTATATTTGTTTGGAATTTGACCACACTACATTATTATTAATCTATATAAACTTTTAGTTTACAAATACACATTAAATCTATAAAAATACAGTGCAACAAATGAAGACTTTTGAAAAAATTCACGGACTCGACAGTATAGGTTCGATTGTACTACCAAAGGTTAGTAAAACCCTGTACTCGGTTCGGCCAGTTTGACTACCAATTTTTTTTTATGGACCTCAAAAGATTTTGAAAATCAGTGCACCACTCAAAAAAAGGTGTCCTCAGTTTTTGGCCTACAGCTAAGCAGACTTGATGATATTGCTTAACTATATTTGGCAATAATGTAGTGAAGAGTCTACTAAACAAATTTTATAAACATTTTATGTGCAAAAAATCATTTTTTCCAACACTTTTTTGAAAAAATATAGGAGAAAATTATTTTTTGCTTACAGGGACTCATAATTTTTCACTAACAATATATGAAAAAATTGTAGCCATTGTAAATCTGAACAACTTTTGTGAACATATCAATATAACCTGAATGTGTCTAGGCATCCGAAATATCTTACAAAGACCACTTTGTATCTTATAAAAAGTCGTTTTTGACTAGACTACACTTAATTGCATTTTTGTTTACTTTTTTTGTTATTGAAGAAAGTAAACAAAAATGCAATAGTTTTAGAAAAAAATTGCTTAAACTACGAACATTTTATGTTTTTATGCCTTAAAAATGTGGAGTCTGTAACTAATCTTAATTAATAAAATTAAGATAAAATAATTCATGTTTTTTTACCAACCAAGTCCCAGTTGATTGCATTTTCTTACAAAATAACGATTTTAAATTATGCATGTTCAAAATGTATTTTTTTTTCTTTTCCCCATAGTAAATGCATACTTATAAAAACAATTTAAAAAATAAATTGATATTAAAAAAATTTTAAACTTCGGAAAACATTAATATGAAAGTTATGGCTCTTTCGCTGAAATTTTTAACTGGAATATAAAATAACATCATGTGCTTAAATTTTGCAATGTTGATTATGGGATTTTATAATATTCACAAAAAAGAAAAATAAAGTTTTCAGTTTAATTGCAAGAATATCATACATCATTCACCCAATCGCAATTAATTGATATGGGGTTTAATGCTCAAAGTTCATACTTTAAAACCATTACAAGTTGTTCGAAGTTTATTTAGGTATATAAATTAATAAGAAATTTTAAAGAAATAAATTGATTTTTTGCTGAAAGTTTAATTTGCGAATATTTCAAAAAGTGGAGCTAATATTAAATTTTGATGTTCACAATCGTGATTATATATCCTAACGTCTATTACAATTGATAAGTCGCATCGCATATGCATTTTTAGTGTATAACAGTGTTATTAACCTAATATAAATCTGTTAGTTTATAACGCCGCCTAAATTCTGGATTCGAAAAAGAAATTTATAGAAGCTTAATTGACTAATAGCGAAAATAATACAGCCATTTAAAACAATTTTAACAACCCGACTAAAAAAGTTTATATAGACATTAGGGAGTGCATCTCGGTATTTACCATGCCGGGATATTCCGGGGATACTAAGCATTTTTCTATTCCCGCAATCCCAGAAATTTGCTTTGGGAATTCTGGGATTTTTAAGAATACAATTTCAAACAAATATTATAAATATGTATTCAACATTTTTAATGCAGAATTAACATTTTTAACATATTTTTAAAAGAAAAAGACCGTGATTAAGCCTTCCTTTATAGTCATATATAGCTTGATATGATTATATATAATACGTAACGATATATATTTACATCCCATACTTATTTTTACGAAAATTTAGAATATATCATCACATACGATTATATCTTATGTTACATATAAGTTGATATATTTTTTTCATACATTCACAATATTTTTTCCGTAAAGACTACTAAATTAATAGAAAATCAGTTAAAAAAAGGACTACTTCGTTTAAAACAATTGTATTTTTTAGTTTATTTTCAACTGTAAAAAAAATTAGTTGACAAAATCGGTAAAAAACGATAGATTTTTCTTCTTTCAATACTCAATATAAGATGACAACATTTTGTTTTAAATAGAAAATTTTTACTGAATATTTTTTTTAACCAATACCGAAAGTCCATTTTTTTTTTTTTTTGTTGAATAACAGACATAAAAGTTAAAAAATATATTTCTTTGATAGTTTAATTACATATTTAATTGAAACAACTTTATGGATTAACTTTTTAAATAAATACACTCAAAAAAATAAGTTTGTAGAAAAGTTAGTAAAACGTCTTGTAAATCAGGTATACTATTTTTTAGCAAATTTTTTGCTAAAATCGTGTTTTCAGCTAAAATTTTTGTTATACTTATTCAGCACTTAACTGTTTTATACTAATGCTTTACTAATATTATACTAATGTTTAACTAATTAATTTTGCTAAAAAAAATTGTGCTGATAAGCACATTAATAGTCTGGACGACAACCAGATTGAAAGATATGCGCAGAATGAAGCAGATGTCGCTGCATGTCAAGATGTAGTAGAGAAGAGGAAAATGATAATAAAAAGTACAACTCTAATAAGACATATAAAAAAAATCAACCATTGAAGATTTTTGTTCTGTTTTTCATACATAAAACAAAATTGAGGATTAAAACAAGTTAAATTTTGCGTTGTCAACGGCTTGTGAAAATAATTGTCTATTAATTAAATAAAAGACAAAATAAAATATTTAAATTTAATATGTATTTCTAAACTAAATGTTTATAGATTAATAATCTAGTGTGGTCAAATTGCAAACAAACATATAATTACATGTAGACAGAGTAAAGCGAAAGACAAAGACACACATCTTAGGTAGATGTTTGTGGTTCCTTTTTCTTATTGCAAAAAAAGGGTTGTTTTTTCGTTTCGTTTGTTTTTGTTATTTTTTCGTTTCGTTTCTATAATTATCTTCGGCAGTTGCGTCCTTTAAAAGATAGCATCATTTAGACAACCATTGATGTAATCAATAATCAGCTCGCTGATTTTCAGCAAAAGATTTTGCTGACATTAGCAATTTTTTTGCAAGCACCCTCCTGACTAAAATTTTGCTGACTCAGCAAAATTTTTTGCTGACTTTACAAACTTTTTTTTTGAGTGTAGCAAAAACAGAAAAAACAAAAAAGGAAAATTCAATGTATTTAAAGCAAAAAAAGCAAAAGTAAAAACTTAGAAAAGCTGCACTTAAAACAAAGTTCAAAGTTAATAGATTAAATAATATCTAATATTTAATAATATAGAAAAAAAAGTTAATTTGCCAACTCTGATAATTAAATATATCAGAGAAGGCAAATTAATTTATGCTAGAAACAAGAAAAACGATTACTTTTACATATAATTGTATATGGCATTACATATTAGTCAAATTAAAATCACATCTCATTTTAAAATCCTTTGATTTATACTTAAATTTTCATTATGAGAAACAAAATATTAGTGCGAATTTCGGATAAAAATAATATTAGATGAGATCGCATGGGAGCACATGAGATAAGGTTACGCATGCCAGTTAACACATCAACTAAGTTATAATGTGATATGAAATTATATATATATGACTATATATGTTTATATATGTTAATATATACTCATATCGGTAATTTTTTCATCGGGAAATTATAAAACTTTGTCAAAACATAATAATAAATTCTTAATTAAACCCATAATAAAAACGGTAGCTAGACCTCTTTAAATCTTATCAAATCATAAACAGTTCAACAATATATCTGATTTAAGACTTAATAAAGATAAGGCCCAAAAACTGCAGTAGGATAGAGAAGTATTTTACAATTACATATAAAACTATTAACGCAATCCATTAGTAAATCCCTGAAAAAACTTATAAAAATATCAGAGTACATACTTCAAATATCAATTACCAAAGTTAAACTATTGTAAGGGCAATTAATTAAAACTTAACAACTGTATAAAGATAAGTTGAAGTAGGTGCTATCAATATCAATATGATATTTCTTAATGAAACAAATCTACAGTAATTATAGAAAATATTGGAACAAAAACAATACTATTAAGATTAGATTAAGACCCAAAAAAAAAAAACAAATATAAAAAATATTTTACATTTATTTAAAAAGTATTAAAAGCAATTAACAAACCATTCTAGAATTTAGTCGATTTTAAAATTTTTATTAATAAGCATCTAAAATTTTGGAAATAGTAAAAAAATGAAAGGTATTTATTTTAATTGCAATTAAAAGTCAGGGTCTAAAATCTATAGTTGGTTAAACAAGCATTTCAATATGTTAAATATTGATCCGAAAAAGTGAAATGTCTGACGGATTTTATTTTTAAATGGCAAAGAATTTTATAAAAACATTTCATATTTGTAAATTTTTATTGGACTTGCAAAATTGAAAATCTTAAAGTTTGTCATAATAAAAATAACTAACTTTCCTTGCGAAAGTAGGCCAGAGTTAAGGATAGATACTGTAACCGCTAAATTACCTCTTTAAATTTAAAATTAGTAACCGATTGAAGTGTCGAAACCACACTCAGGAAATTAAGAAGATAGAAATTACTAAAAATGACAGTTGACATGACTACAAATGTAGTTAAAAAAAGGTGATGACAGCATTTGTAATAAGAATGACTAACCATGTGGTCATTTGTAACTATTGATAAAACAACTACAATAGTAGTAAAAATTACTAACGAAACAGTCAAAATCAACTAACCTTAAATGAATGCATAAAAAATAAAAACGGGAAACACAATAAAAACATTGAACATAACATTTTCTCAACAACTTAATTTTAACACACGAAACAGAACAAATTTAAGAATTCCACGATGTAGACTAGAAACTACCAAGCAACGCATTGATTACCTAGGTGCTGTAAAATTCAATAATTTACATATTTATTTAAATCGTCTTGTAAACAACATTTATTTAACAACATTGAAACGCTTTTGTAAATTGTTTTTTTTTTTTTTTTTGGTAAAACAGTTTTTTATACATATTTATTGTAATTTAATAAACTTTTAACCTTAAGTTAAATATTTTATTTGTACCTTTGAAAATGAATTAATTTGCCAACTTGCTTCAATAATGCCTTACGGCACTGAGGCCGAAACTGAATGTATTTAAAATATTTTGTACAAATAAAATTTTTTCTGTAACTTTTTCTATAGAAAACAAAAAAAAAAAAAAAACGAATACATAAGTTGTAAAAACTACTGTTTTTAACAGTTATTTGTTGGGTATTTTAAAAATATTTTTTTAATAAAAAAAAATATTTATTAACAAAAAGAAAATAGTTTTTAATAAAAAGAAAATTTATAGTAATTAAATGTGCTAAAGTCCCAAAACTTATTTAACAAATTGTGAAAAACAATCTGATGTAGGCGTGTCCCTATCCGGATTTCATTCCTGCCCAAGGAAATCTTCAGGGGACTTTGTTATTGGAATTTCTAGAGATATTTGTTATGTTAAATCACAAACTCAATGAGAATTTCTTGTCCTCGTCTAGGAGCGAGATTCAAAATTTAAAATATCAAAGAAAAAACAAAAACAACAACAAAATATTGTCACAATTGGCTTTGTCATCTTCCAAATACTACTCTGTTTTTTTGACAGACCTAGCAATGTAGTGACGTTTATTCAAGTAAATCAACAATAGAAAATCATATGTTTTCTATTAGTGTCAGTTACATTTAAATTTGCACAAGCACCTGCATATTTGTTATTTAAAATTATTTTCATAGTTTTTAATAAAAAAAAAAAATTTCTTTTAAGTACAATAAAAAAATTTGTATTTTCTACATCCTATTTAAAATGCAAAGTTAAATTAAAATATGACGTTTTTATGCATTGGAGATACAATTACATTTTCTAATTATTATTTGCAAACTAAATTAACCGTTTCCAGCAAAATTACTTTTTTACTAGTTGTTTATTTAAGTACTAAAAAAACTACTCAAAACAACTGTTACAGGAGTACAGTATTTTTGATTAGTTATTTTTTTAATTGACTGTCCAAAATAGTCGTTTTCCATTTTCTCATTACTAACCGAATGACTTACATGTATTTACGGTAAGAAGATTCTGAGTGCAACCCTGAATCGCTGGCAACTTAAAGTGACACCGCACACGTTAGTGTTGATATAAAATGCATTGACAAAAAATATTAGCAATTCACTTTGCAAAATGCTCGACATTGACAAAAAAATCTTGACACCTAAAAATAATTGAACGTTAGGAGTTGTAAAGGTTGTAAATGAAAATAATTTTTCAATTTTAAACGCGATTTGGGAAAGTATTATAAAATCTAGAATGAAAATCGAAATATTTTTAAAATCTTTGAACTTTAAAAATATATAACACCATTTTATTACGTTAAACTTTATTCATACCAATAAAAAAACTGTGGGAATATTTTGATAATATTAGTGCTTAGTAATAATTATACAACTACGTAAGTTTCCAGTTAGTTTTATAGTTTTATTTTGTATGTCAGTCAAGTAGCCCATTTGGTATCTTGTTTAACTGATGCTTTGGTATTTTTACTTTTTTACTTAAGAAAGTTACAAAAAAAAACTTAGGTAAGCTACAAAAAAAAGTGAACGAACACATTGAAATAAGGATTCATATTTTACGTTAATTCAAAAAAAAAATGGAAAAACATTAAGGATACTTGGAATTTCCAGTTAGTCAATATTTGGTCAACCTTTGTAAAAAAAAAAATATTATAGTTTAATATATAGAATTTCTAAACATTGAACTTTGACCTCAAAGGTGCATGGCTCATAGTTATCCGATTTGACTTAAATTTGCACCATGTAAGTTTAAGACCAAGTGGCACAATAGTCTACTCGGGTTTGATCAAAAATCCAAAGTTGATTTTTCATTGCCACCCTAATAAGAATATTTGTACTTCGAAATTTTAAATCTTTTTAATTTTTCGATATTTGATCATAAATTATGACGTGCGCAAGATTTTTCGAGTTCAAGACACATAATTAGAAATAAATATTAAAAAAAATCATTTAAATGTTATTATAAAAAATGTCTTCATACGCTAATGCAATGCAGGTTTATCTACTGACAGGTCTTAACATGTTTCTGTTCATGTCACCGAACTGCCTCAGAAAAGCATTGTAGTATATTCAGTTAACATGAAGGGTCTTTAACCGGGACACCCAATTTGGATTAAATATGGAAATTAGAAATTATATTGTACATAAAAATAACACAAAACTCGAAGGATTTATTCCTTTAATCGGAATTGCTTTGTGACTTTATAGCAGTGAAGGGCAAATGAGGCTTGCGTGACGTCGACACACGTACACTATAGCTAACGATTATGAATGTTCGGCTGTTGCTTTGTTCTCATTATGTTAAAAAAAACTCAGTCAATTCTTGTTAAACTCTTGTTGAAGCAAGATCACGAAACGCAACATAAAAAAACATAAAAAAAATTAACTTCGGTTTTTACTGCTACCCACACAATCGTAAATGTAATAGTATGTGTTATGCCCTTCAATGTTTTATACTATAAAATTTATAGCCTTCACAGTTATTATCAGATGAGGCAGGATTTTGCTTAGTCTGTACCATATAAAATACTTTAAATAAAAATTTTAAGATAATGTCAACCACGTAATGTGTTTGTTCAAGCGCAAAATCGTAAAATCCAAAAAAGGATAATTATGGTTAAAGAAAGCTTAAAGAAGGCAAAAAACAACAAATCAAATTTGTATTTTAATTATTTTATACTGTTAACATTTTAAATTAAGAGAACGCTTACAAATTATTCGGAAAAATGAGCACTTTAAATTAAAAAATATTCGAAAATGTAGAATTATTCGACTGGAAAACCCCGGTTTCTTTTTCAAAAACCGGAAAAATAGAAAAAAAAAAAACTATCGAATAATTCGGAAACCGGTTTTGACAACTATAATTAAATGCTTTAAACTTTTCTGAAATAAGTTTATTCACATTTGTCTTTTTAGTTATTCGCCTTTCGATTGTAACGCTTTTAATTGCCTTGACAAATATTAAAGCAGAAGATACAGATTATACTGATCTATGTCGTTTATTTCCCAATGGTACAACATTACGTAAGCCAGGATCATGTGATGAATATATTGAATGTAATAGTGGTGAAGGACAATTATACAGATGTATGACCCCAACATCATTTAATGTCCAAAAACGATCTTGTATCGCAACACTTGACAGCACTAGTTTATGTGGTAATCGTTGTGAAGGTTTAAATGCCAAATGGGTAGCTAATCCAACAAATTGTCATGGTTATTTCTACTGTCAAAAGGGTGTTGCAAGTCCGGGCTACTGTACGAATAATATGCATTTTGATGAAACAAAACAAATGTGTGTTTACACCGATTCTTCGCTCTGTGTAGATGTTTCAAATATTTGTGAAATTGCTCCCGATAAAATGAAATTCCGTGATGAGACTGACTGCAGTAAATACTATGAATGTGCAAAACAGACACATTCCCGCAAATCTTGTGCTAAGAATCTATATTTTAATGTTGAATTACAAACATGTGTTGCTAAAGACAAAATGACATGCAATAACCATCCAATCCCTGCTGGCATTTGTATTGAAAAAAAAAAACCATTTACTGGATTTAAATCTGATCAAGGTTCATGTCGTGGTTATTTCTATTGTGCTGATTTGGGTATTGTCGATGATCTAGAACCCGTTTGGGGTCAATGTCCAGAGGGGAAATTTTTCAGTGAACAACATCAGGCCTGTGTTAATCCAGTCGATGCCAAATGTGATTATAATCGTTGCGAAGGACGTGGTAATCGATTGGTAGTCAGTGGTTCAGCAAGTAATTGCCACAATTACCTTGTATGTGAAAATGGCTTTGTTAAGGCAGAGTATACGTGTCCTAGAGATTATTTCTTCAATGAAGAATATCAAGCTTGTGTAGCGGAAATTATTGACTATAATTGTTGCGATATACCAGTAAAAAAATCATAATTAAGAAAAAAAAAATGTGTTTTTGGTCGATTTATTTTAGGCTTTAACTATGGAACCATCTAAACTCTTAGGCACGATTACTGAATGTCCAGTTAGCTACTAACTGGGACTTTAACTGAAACATTTGTAGTTGTTTCCTATGACTTTTCAATTTAACTGTTTGTTAAATATTAACTAGACATTCAGTAATTGGGCCTTAGTTGAAATTGAGACCACAAATTAAATAAAAATCTCAACAAATCATTTACTGAAATAAATGTTATTAAATGAATTGTTTGCTTCTTTATTCAATGAGGGATTCACAATACGCTACGTATTTGGTGTAACTATATGTACACAAAGCGTATTTGCAGGTACGGAAAATTAAAACTGCTGCAGCATTTTTAATAATAGTCGTTCGTTTCTTCGCAAATTTCACGTTTATTTCTTCCAAAAAAAATATTTCAATTTTTATAAAATAGACTATTTTATTATAAACAATCAAAACAATTATTTTTTTCTAATTTTTTTAAATATTTGTCTAAATTTTCTCTAAAACAATACGAAATAAAACGAAAAATGGGTTAATTTTTGACTCAGGGTTAAAACCCTGAATATGAGGGCTAAAAAAATGCGCGTCCCTTATTTGTATCTCCTTTATCATATATTTATGTTTTATTAACCCTCTAACAGGTAAGGCTGCCTCAGGGTAGCCTTCATAAAATTTACCACAAATGCGTCAAATGAGCGTTTTATAGTTAGAAATTAATATATTCCTATAGAAAACTAAATTTGCTAAATATTTTGCGAAGAAATGTTTCGTGTGCCGTCCACGGTTTGGAAGCGAGAAAGCTTCAAAATCAAAATTTCAAAAACTAAATATTTAAAAAAAAAATATGTTTTCAAAATTCAAAAAAAACACGAAAATCCCGATATCTTCTTAAATAGAAGCATGAAAAAAATAGTTTTTCGAGCGTGTTATATCTTGGTAAGAGAATTATTTTTTGTCCAAAACTTCTCTTTCATATGCTTTAGTTTTCAAAATGCACCCTAAAATATTTTGGCTCATATCGCCTAAATTAGGCAACGATAAACAACAATTTTGTTGAAGAACTTATTATTTATTTTTCGAGTTGAGCACATGGTGTGAATTTCGTTGGAAAACATCGTTTGCCAGTTAGAGGGTTAAAATCGGAGAGAAGCCAGAAGTTGAATATGGGTTAAAATTTCACATTTTTGCTCTTAAAATCTGGCAGCACTATAGTGTTCTAAAGTTTCACTTAGGCTTCCCAGCACTAAAATTTATCTATTTCTAAACAGCTGGGCAGTTATACAAAAGTTGATACGTACGTACTTTTATTTGAAACTATTTGGCTCAAAAAAGTGCCAAAGTACTTGCGCAAATTATTTTATATTAATGGCCTGTTTCTCGATTTCGAAAGAATGCTTTCTTTCGCTTTCTAAGCGAAAGAAAATTGATTTGGGTTTCTCTAACTAAATTTCTATGCGAACGATGACTTGAAGTACAAGTCGAATGAAAACGTAACAGTTTTCATACAAAATTTGGTTTCTCTATTTCGAACGAGTTGTCAACAGTGCGAACGTAAATGTCAAAACCAGTCAATTGCCTTTTTGATTTCGAGTAACAAAATATTTTCAAAAAAATATATCATTCATTCCATTAGAAAACGCAAAAAATCTGAACACGGGTCCTCTGATTTTGTTTATTTTTTGTACATGAATACTCTATGGTCCTATTTGTACGTTTCCTTTTTCAGATCTCCAAATTTGTAAAAACTCGTGATTTTATGCACGTTTTTAGTTGTCATAAATATCAAAAAAATGCAAAAAGCACTTCACTTTGAAGTACCATAACTTTTTAATTGTATATCGCATGTTAATTTAAACGATATTTGGAAGATGCACTTGTCTACTTTATAACTGGATTTTTTAAACAAAATGATTGCTAAAAAAATGCATACTTAATGCCAATGCAGTTTTCTAATGCATTTTTCAAAACTTTCTCCCCCTACGATTTTCGAAAAAAAAAATACAGTTTACTAAAATATGGAATATTAGCTAAGTATACAAATACTGATTTTTATGGAACAAACATGTCTTTTTTTACAGTTATATTAGTTTTTTGTTTTTCTATACATCGAGATTATTTTTATGTTATTTTCAATTTATAACGAGCTTTCAACCTCCGTATATTTACAAAAATAAAGCAAATCCAACATATTAGCTAGGTTGATACTAGTATTTCGATCTGGCTAAAGATCTCATCAGAACCCGAAGTTTTAGAAAAGCTAGAGCATATATAATAGGCAGAACTTTAACAAAAAACCTATTAATAATCAATTTTGCTCCATTCTTGTCTTCTTAGTAATCAACCACGTGGTTGTCTTTTCCTAACAAGCATCATGACGTTACTAAACTTTGAAGACCAAAAATGTTCTATTTATATAAAAAATTTTTAGTGTGTACTCTGGCTCAAGTAATATTTTTTACAGTTATATTAGTTTTTTGTTTTTCTATATTAAGGATTTTAAAAAAAAAATTATTTTTTTTTGGTAGCGTGCTGGCTTATTAGTGCGGGGGTCGTGGGTTCGATTCCCACCAGAGGCACTGGTCTGTTTTCGCTACAACGCGCCGAAGGCCATAGTAGCTAGTGCTCGGTTAGGGTAATAGTATATAATTTGTAATTATATGATTATTAATTAATTAATAAAATGGAAATATTTTTATGAACCACTTTTAGCATTTTTATCAAATTTATGAAAATTAAAAACGCGCATAAAATCGCGAGTTTTTACAATTTTCGAGATCTGAAAAAGGTTATGTGTAAGTGGGACTATAGAGTATTCATGTACAAAATATAAAAAAATCGGAGAACCTAAAAAAAATCCTCATTTTTCAATGTTCTTTGCTGGAATGAATGATATAATACAAAATTATAAATATTAAAAAAAAGAATGGATAACAAAAGGTAAGAATAAAATAACACGAATATTTAGAGTTTTTAAGAACTTTAAATTTCAGCTTAATGAAATCCACAATGGAACAGCTGAAAACGCTGGTGTACTTTTTTGATTTTCTTCTTTTGATTTATTAAGTTTTCTTTTGTTTTATTTATTTCTTTTATTTATTTATTTGTCATATACAGCTGATCACTGTTAAGTAATGTTGTATTTATCTTCAAACAATTTAGTAGTATTTTTGGAATTTGTAAAGGAAATTGTAATAGAAGTTTAAAATATCCGTTCTGGCACCATTATGATTTGTAAATACGTAAAAGACAAAAATTGACACACGTAAGTATAGGCGAACGATAGCTTTCGAAATAGAGAAACCCAAATTGATTCGAATTCGAGTGACTAGCTTGCGTTCGCTTAGGCTTTCGTTCGAGATCGTGGAACAGATCATAAGCTGCATTTACAATTTGCTTAGTATTACAACTTTAATTTTCTTATTATTGTATTGAAAGTTGTCAAAATCAGTTGTTATAAGTCAAAAAGTAGATGTTTTTCAACAACAAAAAAACTATTGACAACTCAAATTTTTAATTGTTTAAACAATTTATTAGTTAGTTAATATTTAAAAATAGCGCGTTAGCTTTCAAGTCTTTACTTGACATTAGAAAATAATGAAAACTCCAAATTTGGCACCGATCATCACACCGAATTCAATGCCTCTTTTTTCAACTTAAATTTTTGCAAAATTACGAATCAATACTCAGCATAATACAAAAAGCATTTTAGTACTATTCAGGCTCAGAGAAAAACATGTTAACTATTTTTAGTACCGAAATAAAAATCTTATTTCCCATCTCTATGATGCTAGACATCATATGGCTATGTTTAATTTGACATTACAAAAACAAACAGAAAATAAATAAAATCGAACGGCATGCAAATATTACGAAATTTAAGAACTTTGACAAATTTGACAAAAAATCACATTCAATTTAAACAAAATGTAATCAACAAACGATACTTAAGAGGTTTGCCTAAACATAACGTGGAATTTAAGGTGTTACCCGCCAAAGAAACTGAACCAAATGAAGTGGAATTGGCTCAAAAAGAATTAGCCGATTTAACAGGCGGCCTTAACATGAAACAATTGAAGGAAATACTGCAACCAAATAAAAGACAGCATGATAATGGATTCACTCACATAGAAAATCTTACTGATAACAGAGAAGTGGATGTTAAAGATGAATGCGATAAGCCGGCACTATTACCCACTTACAATTTAGCTGCCTATGTAAACAAATCTGAGTTATTGCAACAATTTGTAAAACTTGGCGTAGATTTAAGTTCCATAGAAAAACGTAAAGGTCTACCAGAGTTTGTGTTAGGTTTACAATTGGAAGATGCTGTTAAGCCAAGACTTTTGTTTCTACAAGATCAAGGTGTACCGGCAGAATGTTTTGGTGATTTAATTACCAAAAATCCTTTAATATTCAAAGTTGACTTAGATGATATGCAAACAAGAGTTAATTATTTGGAATCTAAAAAATTCACTAAAACACAAATACAAAGAGTGCTTACCTTAAATCCATTTTGGTTAATGTTTTCCACCAGGCGTATTGATAAGCGATTGGGTTATTTTCAAAGAGAGTTTAATTTGAAAGGAGATGATGTTCGTTTTTTAAGTAGTAAATTGCCCAGATTGATAACATATAATATGGAACATATACGTCAGGCCACGTTTTGCATACGTGAAGAAATGGGTTTTAGTAAAGATGAGATAAAATGTCTACTTTTAAGTAAACCTCGTTTATGGATGTTAAGTAAGTTTTGTTGTTAACATTTTAAAACACTTTTTTATTGCAAACACTTTTCATTTTACAGAGTCTGATGATCTTATAGAACGTTTTGCTTATGCCCACCAGGAAATGCAATTATCACATGAAATGTTATTACAGCAACCGGAAATTTTAACATCACGTGAATTCCGTTTACGCGAAAGACACGCATTTTTAAAAATGTTAGGCCGTGCCCAATATGATCCCGAAAAAGATATGTACGTATCACCCAAATCTTTGGTAGAGGGCAATAATTTTCACTTTGTTCGAAAAGTGGCCAAAAGTGATATGGAAACATTTGAATTATTTTTAAAAACGCGTTAATATTATTTTAAAGTAAAATTGTTAATAAAAATGATTTTCAAAAACATTTTTTTTCATTAAATTAGAATGTATTATAAAGTGGTCCACAGCAGTGTCGTATGGCCACGACAAATACAAAACCAACAAAATCCACAAATAATTTACTTTAAAAACACAAAAACCAAGAAAATGCACGCCATTGTTTATATAAACATTAATTTGTTAATGAAACATGTTTTTACTTTGCACAATAATTTATATTAATTTTTTACTAAAATTCACTTTTTCTTAATACAGCATGGAAAAAAACAAACGGTAAATTTGTTGCGCGTTAACTAAAACGGAGCTGCCAGACTATGACAAATGTCAATAAAAACGAAACACTGAATTTGCCAAGCCGTTATTTAAACGTATCAGTGTTGCCAATACTGGTTAAAGAAAAAACGCTATATTTTTTTTTAATGACGAAATATAAAATAATCTAGAAAAATGCTAATACACTACGAAATATTTTTGTGCAACTTTTGCTATTGTGCAAAAAAATAGCAGTGTGTATGTAATTTTGGAAGGTTGTGCAAAATTTTAGAAAAAATCCAAAAAGGTGTTGACTCTTATCGCGTAAACAAAAAATGTGAAAAAAATTTTTTAATATGCTAGACACATTTTGCAATTTATATATCCCTCTACAACTGAACAAAACGGTACTGCCATATTTGGTGCAAAAGTATTGTACATCTTATTGACCTGTGTATGGCAAAGTAAGAATAATGTTAGTAATGATATTGCTAGGTGTAAGCAATGATATTGCAGTGTGCATAAATTGTTTAATAACAAAAATTTAACAATCTGTTGATGTACACAGAAATAAAAGTTAAACTCTAGTTTAAGGGCATAACTCGGATAAGTTTTAAATTTTGAAGATCAATAGAACTTTTGAATGCTGGCCTTTATTGTCTGCCACCGCCGTTTTCAGAGTTATGGATCTCTAAAGTTTAGATTTTTAATTATTTATATCTTCGACATTTGTTACCGGATTGAAACAAAATACATATCATTTAAAAGCTAAGTGATTTCCTTTCATTTGATATATTACCGATTAGGTATCAAATTATTAACGTCTGTTTTTTAAACCAACAATTTAGAAAAAAATCCATTTTCTCGATATTTAACTATACGAAGTTACGAAATAAGTATTATTTAATTGTAGCTAAGACTTTAAGTTTTAATTTAAGATATTATATTTCACTTAAACACTGCATATATTTACAGCATATATTTACGTTCGATATTTTATATTTTTTGCTTTTTCGTTGTTATATCTATACAGAAATTTATAGCTTGGTTAAATTGCAAATTTTGAAAACAAATATATTAATTAACCCTAAGCTTATATTGCGAGTGCACCAAAAATCAGCCATATGGAAAGAAAAAAAGAAAAAATCGGCCGAAGTTGGGTTTTGGACATACTGGAATAGAAACGCTATGGATGAAGGAGAAAACCTCTAAGGAGGAGAAAACCTCTAAGTCCAGTAAAGCCACTAACTCTTAATGGATGCATAAAAACTTTCCTCAGCGAAGCCAGCATTTGGACATACTGGAGTAGAAAACCCCTAAGCCCTGCAGTAGGACGGCTTCGCAGAACAACACTTAACTTATTTACGGATGACTTTTATACGAATTCACTTAAAGGAAGCTTTTTTTCAAGTAATGCAAATTAGCAGCACTGGAAAAATTACTGAAAAAAAATAAAATTAAGTTTAAAGCTTGAAGCCTTTAATTAAAGCTTGAAGTCTTTGCTACAATTGAGAGTCATATTATAAATACCTTAATTTGAAATTTTTTTAAGTAATTGCATTTAAAAAAAAGTGTCAGTTGGGGTGCAATAGGTTAATATTTTTTTTCAATTTTTATATCAAATTAAAGGTCTTTAAAAAACCTCACCCATTTTGTTTCGTTCCCACAACGCATGCCAAAGTTAAATAAATAAATAAATAAATAAATAAATAAATATCCATTAAATACAATATCCACATTTTAGAGGAAAATATAGGCCGTAGACAAAAATTTGTTTTAATAAACTCACCTATTTAAAACCTAATTTCGGGTTTTTTTTTGAGCTATGCCCGTAAACTAGATTCGTTCCTTGCCTTAAAAAGAATTAGCCGAATTAACGGAAGGATTTTACATGTAAAAATCGAATGAAATGCAATCAAAGAATTTAAAGACTATAGAAGACCAAGTTACTTAATTTAATTTTAATTTAATTTATTTCAAAAAAACCAACCGAGCCCTTCGGGCCATATATAGTTGGTAGACCAACATTAACAATCAACTTCATTATGTCACTTAAAACTATAAAACCTTAAATATCCTATTTTCTAACAATATAAAACAGTTTGTATATAGCAAGTTTAACTTACAAAAATTTAAGAAAAAAGTTTAAAAGAATTATTAAAGAATATGGCATAAACTCACATGACAAAATGTGCAGTTTAGAGAATTTTTGAAAATTTTTTGAGAATTTTTCCACATCAAATATCATTTGCAGAAGCATATTCTACAAGTTTACACTTGAATGTTTTTAAAGATAGATCGAAAGATCTAAGTGGTAAGGGTAAATGGTTCCAACACTTAGCTACACGAACATGAAATGACCGTTCATGAATAATATAATTTCTAGTGTCCGACCGAACGTTCGGCTTCGGCTTCGAAGTTCGGCCAAAAAGTGATGTTCGGCCAAGTTCGGTGTTCGGCCAAATTTTGGCCGAACTTGGCCGAATACCGTATATTTGAAAAAGAACAGTTCATTTTTGATTTATTTCACGTAAAAAACAAAATTTTCAAATTTATTTCACGTAAAAACAAAATTTTCAATTAAATTCGTCATATACTTTAGTTAAAATAATAAAGTTCAGGTATTTCCATATTTTTGTTGAAAACTTCAATAAAATAATTGAACTGGCTTTATAATATTTTTGAAAAAATATTCTAAATTTGCTTTTTTACAAATTTATTGATGTTTGAATATTTTTTAATATACTTTAATGATGCTTTTTGTAGTCAAAATCAACAAAAATTTAAATTTTATTCAAACTAAAAAAAAATTAAAAAGTTCGGCTTCGGCTACGGCTTCGGCCGAATATTAAAAATTTGGCCGAAGTTCGGCTACGGCTTCGGCCAAAAAAAGTGACTTCGGTCGGACACTAATAATTTCTAATGGGATATAAAAGTTGAGGGTTTCTTTCAGTATTCAAGAGTATAAAATGTCTATGTACATATTCAGGGTAATTAGAGAGCATGACTTTATAATAGAATAATAGCAATCGAATTCGAACAAAATTATTAAAATTGCATCCCAAAAAATCAGAAATATGCCTCGAAACATGATCATATAGCTTCAATTTGTAATTTTGTAAATTTTTCTAAGTTAAAATTTGTTTAAATTTTATTTTTCTATTTACAGTTCAAGTCCGATCTATTGCGAATAAAATAAGAGGTTCTATAACAAAATTAGTTACAAATTGAGTAGAAATAGAGAAATTCAGTTTTCATACAAATACAGTTGTATTTGTTTATTTTGACAATTCTTTGTTATAATAAAATAATCAAATACAACTGCAATTGTATGAAAACTCAAAATTTAAATTGTATGAAGTACGCCCCGGTAGGATAGTTGGTAGCGTGCAGGTTTATCAGTGCGGGGGTCGTGGGTTCGATTCCCACCAGAGGCACTGGTATGTTTTCGCTACAACGCGGAGAAAGCCATAGAATCTAGTGCTCGGTTATGGTAATAGGATGTAATTTGTAATTATATGATTATTAGTAAATAAAAATAAAAAACTAAAATAAAATTTTAATAAGGAATCTTTCAGAATACATCTTTAGGAGTCTATATGGGGATGTAACATCGTAATAAGACAACATTAGTTAAGTGATTTTTTTTTTAACTAAAATTAACCTTTAACAGTTATTAAGGGTCTCTGGTATTTATAAATAAAATTTTGTGTTTATTGTACAAAATTTATGCAGAAAATTTTTTTTCATTAAACAACACAAATTAACTTTAATATATAATAAAAATTGCTTAAAAGTATTGAAAGTCCTAATAGTCCTTGATAAATTTGACCACAAATATTATTTTTTTATAAAAATTTTAGTTAACTGAAAAAAATATTTATTGAATGTCTCAACACGAAATTAAGTCTGATTGCTTTTCCAGTAAAGGCCAGTGCCAGACCAAATTTATTAAAATTTACAAAAAATAAACGAACAAAAAATTTGTAAGAAAATTGTAAAATAGATTAAACAGCTGATTGTAAATGCCAAATATGTATACAAAAATAATCAGCTGGTAATTATTAAAAGGATAATAATTAATTGAAAATGAGGACCAAAAACGTTTTTAAATGTTTTTCACTTTAAATTCATAAACAATTATTATTAAATGTAATATTAGTTTCTGTTTACCAAATATAATAGCACATTTTTCAATCATGTTTTTTTCTGCTTAAAAATTCTTACTGACAAAATTTTATCCAGTAAAAACTTGCAAGTTTTTCGAACTCGAACTTTCACTTTACTCTTTCTTTTTTCTATTTTCTTATTGAGTATTGGGTTAACGAACGCCTTCCAGTAAAAACTTGTACAAATTTGTACAAATTTTTGCGTAAGCGAACAAACTTATTTTACTTCGATAGAAAACTAAACTTACAAAATATTTTATTTTTTTTATTTTTATATATAAAATTTCATACAATTTCAAAAAATAAATATTTAAAAATGAACACAATTTTCAAAATTCTTGAAAACATATTTATGTTGACTAGAAACCTTTGATACTAAACACAAAGTAAGATTGAAGTTTAAATTTAATTAAAAAAAAAGCATTAACTTTGATCCAGGGACTTACAGGATTCCAAAAGGATACCTGTGAAGGAAATCTCCTTAACTTGAAAACGTATAAACGGATTTTTATGAAATTTGGCAGAAAGATTATATTAAGTTGTATTAGCAAAACCTTTAAGTTTAACCAATTTACGTTGAGTGCATTTTCGTTCAATTTCGAGATTTTCAAAAAACTAAAATCGCCATATCTTCTTAAGCAAAAGCACAAAAAGTGTAATTTTTGGGCTATAGTTATATCTTGGTAAGAGAAATAATTTATGGCTAGTTATTAATTTTTATGGATTAGTTTTTGAGATTAGCTCTAAACCTATTTTGGCCCATATCGCCCAAAATATGCACCGAAAACAATGTTGGTAGAAGAACATATCATTACAAAAAAGCTTAGGTCGGTTTGAGGGTTAAAGATGATATCGATAAGCCAGGATTTGGAATGACTACATGCAGATCATTATCAATAGACTTAAAAAAAAACAAACAAACTGTTGAAAATTATCTGTAAAAAGAGCAAAGGCCCTCATATGCAAACTGGTATTTTCATATGTCGTGCACTCACAGAAGGCTTCATTCAACACTGTATAACAATATATGGCTGGACAACAAAAAACAACATTAGTAAACTTAATGCTACTATAAACAGGTGTTTCCGTGCAGCCACCGGCATACTTCAGGCTACTCCTAACGATGCACTATAAATAAAAGCAAAAATAAATTAATTTGAATTCTTATTTTAAAAAAACAATCTATAAAAATTTTAGCGAAAAGACTAATAGACACCAATCATGTGCATTACATAAGCCAATATGGGAATTAATGGATCAGGAAATTTCAAATTACCCATGTGGACTTCAAAACATCATCCAATATGCCAAAGAAATTGATATGCCACTTCCAACTCGAAGAAGCCCATCAAAAATAAGCAGCCCATCATACTCCAACTTAATCACTTATACAACTCTAAACTCTACAAAAAAAGGATGAAATGAATCAACAAATGATACAACAATTCTTCTGAAGAGAAAAAGAAAAAAATATTGTGCAAGAGTAACAATATTCACCGATACGTCCTTTTAAAACGGGAACACATCGTATGCTGCAAAAGAACAAATGAAATGATACTACCCTTCCAATCAGGATTTTTTTCGGCTGAATTAGCAGCTTTAAAATTTGAAGTATGTTATGCTGCCAAAAGCGGACAACAAGCCCTTATTTGCACTAACAGTCTCACAACGCAGTTAAATCATTAAAACAAGAAAGCAATAACAGAAAGTACATTCATTCTAAACAACATTGAACTCCAAAATAAAGTTACCATTCTGTGGATACCTGGACATCTAGGTATTCCAGGTAATGAATACGCTGACGCTGCCTCAAAAAATGCCATTAGTCATCCTTTAATAATTCAAGTACCACCGCTAGTGCCAGTTATGGTTAATTTTCACAAAAATTTACAATAGGAACAAAACAACATATATGGAACAGTTCATACAGCTTTCTTAAATCTCATAATAACAAGACAACAAGGCCACCATGCAACAAAGATCTAAGCCGTGAAAACTGTATTATTCTAGCACGTATACGTGTTGGAGCTACAAGATGCAGCACACAACATTTCTATGAAAAAAAAAAACACAGCCAAGAGGATGTGAACTTTGTTCAGAGGACCTCACAATCAACCATATATTTAAAAGCTGCCCAAATACCTCAACAGGTGAACCATTAGAAAAAAAAAATACTAAATTGCAACAGCAAGGAATCAAAATCAAGAATATTCTTATATCAGCCAATGTATTAAATGAAATTTAAATTAACTATATACATATAGTGTAAAGGCCTAATAGCCCACCCCACACTCTTTGTAATCTTTTTGTATTTTATGAATTTATGTTTTGTAAAATACTTTTTAATTAATAAAAATAAATAAATTTCTATCAGAGATTGTGTAATATTTACAAATTGGTTTCTACTGGTGCAAAATGTACCGGCAGAATGATTTGGTGATTTTAAATATTATAAAAACTGGAGTAAATTTTTAAAACTAACAATTAACCATGACACAAGTCAAGGAGTGCTTACCTTAAATGCACATTCTTTAATATTCGGCCGTGCCTAACTTTATACGGCAAGTGATGCTGTATCACCCAAATCTTTTGTAGAGGGCAATCATGTCCACTTTGCTTGGCAAATGTACAAACGTGATATGGAAACATTTGAATTGTTTTTAAAAACGCGTTAACAAAACATTAAATTGTAATTTTTAATTGCCAAAAACACTATTTTTTATTTTACTATAATTTTTTTCACAAAGTGGTCCACAGTGTCGTATGACCTGATTTACTACAACGTCAATGAAATTTTTATACCTTTAAACACACACAACTCAAGGAAAACACAATATTGTCCATATGAACATAAAATTGTTAATGAAACAAAGTTAGTTTTTAATTTATACACTAATTTATAATTTTTTTTTTTCACTAAATTCACTTTTTTCTTAACACATGAAGAAGAAGAAACGAAAACGGTAAATTATGTGCGTTGTTTAAAAGCGAGCTGCCAGACTATAGCAAATGACAATAAAAATGCAGTACTGTGGTGTAGCTCAGCCGTTACACAAACGATCGTATCAGTGTTGCCAAAATTATTTAAGGAAAAAAAACGGTAGTTTTTCAAATAACTTTAATATACAAAATATGCTCGAAGAATGCTAAATATGAAATATTTACAGAATACAGAACTTTTGTAATAGAATAATGATGTATGTTTTGGCAAAACACGGGCTAAGCATTTAGATATGAACGTGGCTTAAATTGGGTTTATTATGTAATTCGATTCGAACTGAATTTTCACATTGAAAATAAAGTAATAAAAAGTAGTGTCCGACCGAGTACTCGGCTTCGGAGTTCGGCCAAAAAGTGAAGTTCGGCCAAGTTCGGTGTTCGGCCAAATTTTGGCCGAACTACCGAACTTTTTATGATTATTTATAAAAAGCACAAATAAATAACAACTGTGGTTATATTTACATTTCAGAATTTACAAAAAAAACTACATAAAAAATATAAAAAATAAAATATATAAAAATATAAAAAACAACGATATTTAAATATCAATTTGTGTGAAAAAATTTCAAAAAGCCAAGAGTTAAAAAAAAAAATCCAGAAATATACCTACAAGATTTATAAGCTAATAATTAAATTTAATGCGATATAATTAAATATATAAAAAAAAAAAATTCGAGTGGTAAGTAATCCTAAAAAGAGAATAACAGGTTCATCAATTTGGGATAGACATGATGCAGTACCAGACTTAGAAGTAGCAGAACCAAACAAAAATTTTATTGAAAATGAATTAAGTCCCGAAATATAAATATATTTGAGAATTGGAGTTCAAGTCCATTGACAAATAAAAAAGCCCCACCAACTAGTGTAGCTAGCGAACAGCTTTTTAGCGCTGCCGGACAGCTGTATTCTGATAGACGAAGCAATTCACATGGTCTAAATGCGGAAAAATTGTTTTTCTGTCATTACAATATCAAACTTTTTAATATTAAATATTAAAGTTTAAGTTTTTTTTTCTATATCAACTTAAAAATCGATCAACTATTTTTCTTTGACTATAAGATATAGTACAAATATTTTATTCTTTTTTTACTTAAAATAGTACAACTATTTTCCAAATATGATTTTTTAAAAAAATATACCTATAAATTTGTATTTTGTTTATGTTTAATAACTTTTTGGTTTAAATTTATTAATTTAAAAAAACAATTTATATATTTTTTTTATTAAAACAAAAAGTTCGGCTTCGGCCGAACATTGATATTATGGCCGAAGTTCGGCTTCGGCTTCCGCCGAAAAAAATGAGTTCGGTCGGACACTAATAAAAAGTACTTTTTAACGGGTAAAAATGTTGAAGACGTATTGACAATGATCTAGTAAATGAAAAAATAAAAAAAGTTGTAGTTTTAAGTACTGATATCATATTAGAAGAGTTTTAAAATTTTCGAATTCAAACAAAAACTTTCGAATCGATTTACATAATAACCCCCCTGGCATGTAATGAAAAACGAAATATTTTAAATCAATCGTTTTTGAAACTTAAAGCCCAAATATTTAGCATCGTTTTTAAGTTAAAAATTATTAAAAGGAATTTCAAAATTTCTTCATTCAATTAAAGCGATCACTATTAATTTATTTGTAAAATCTTCATTTTTTAACCAAACCGATCGGCTTGCATCACATGCCAGATATCATCTGATTTATATTTGGTAAAACTAATACGTCAACAATCAAAATTAATAAAAATTACAATTTTCGTGGCAAGTCTAATGCAGTTTTGATAAAATATAAGTCTTACTTGACTACACTGAAGCAAAAGTCGTAAGTGAAATCAACATGAAATTTTTGTAAACTTTTCACAAATTTTAGTTGGCCTTATTACAGTTGTCGTAGTCGAATTCGAGAGAAGTCGAATTGGCTGATAATTCATTAAAAACAAAACTTTTGAACAATCTTACAACTGAGTTTATCATAAATAACACTCCCATTGCAGAAAATATTTAATCTGGGTTTAATTTCTTTATAATATTTAAAATTAAGCAAAACCATTTTGTATGGAGTCGAAAAATTCGACAACCGTAATCAGGCTGATTGTTAAAGCAACAATTATTTTATTCAAATTGATGTTCATTTTTGTAAAACCAACATATTTTATCGCTTTACGAAGCAATTGTCGTTTTGACAAATGTTTGTTATTTAAATAACAAAATTCCATTCGTTAATTCAACAAAAATTTATTAAACAAGGTAGAAAATTTGGCGTGCTTTTAGTCTTGTGCCGTCATTACTCGTGTTAGCGTGCGAGAGACATTTGTAAAAGTTTATAAATTAATGTGACATGGATTTTTGCAAAGGAATTGTGAATTATTAAAATCAGTGAATTATAGTGGATAGTTAAGTGATTTCATTATTTTTAAATATATTTATGTAATTTTATACTGTTTTATGTAAATTGTAAACTTTTATTACTGTCATTACTTTATTTTTTTTTTTATAAATATAAAAAATGTAATTTATTATTAATTTAAATATCAAATAAACTAATGTGTTTTGCAAATGTAATGTTCCATGTGTTTTAAAAATTGGGGGTTTGGGTACGTAATACGTAATACGTTATAATTTTTAATTTTATTATTTTTTGAATATGCTTATTAAAGACGTATATTATTAAAAATTTTAATTTATAAAAGAAAAAGAATTATAAAATTAAGAATTAATAATAAATCGATAAAATACGAATAGATTAAATAAAGTGCATTGTTAAGTTGAATAAAGCGCGTTGTTAAAACAACAAAATAATTATTAAATTTGTTAAAATAACTAATTTCTGTTTTAATTAATACAACAAATAAAAACAATCAAAATTACAATGAACGTGAAAATTACATATACTAAATTATTTGTTAAAATGACGAACAGCTTTTGTTGGTTGTATAGTGAACACCCATTCATAAATTTAACAAGGGTTGATTTTAGTTGATTTCACCGCTGTTTTTTTGTTCGGTGTATTAAATATTGCAATATCGGAGTTTGTTATTTAATAAGTAGCTCTAATTAGCAACATAAGGTTAATAATAAAAAAAAACAAAAAACGTCTACGACTACGACTACGACTACATCTTTCATAATCAGGAGAGTTAAATTTGAGAAAGATTAAACATTTTAAATCTATTTTAGTGATTCAGCAAACAAATTTTTCTATTATTACTTTTCTTTAAATTTTGCGTTTTAACCAAATCGATTGAAATCAAATTCTATCGTTTTTCGTCACATGCCAGAATAGCGCTGTTCTGCATATGTTACAGCCATTACCCAATTTGACCGTAAAACGTTGTTTGTCAAAATTGCGTGTAAATTGTTGATGTTTCGGGAATATTTGGGGTAACGATGTGGACCAGACCCAATAATTACTTTTACTTTCCGTTTAAAAATAAACATATAATTTTAATTATTTAAATATTTTTTTTATTGCGTTCGATTTTTTAATAATTTGTTTTATAAATTTTACGAGTTGAGTTGTATTGTTTTTTTTTTAAATCCACATCTTTTTTTTTTGTTAATATATTTTTAAAATTTATAAAATACGTTTTAAATTATTAATAAAAACTGAAGTCTATATCGTCACCTTAAATCCAAAAGACCGTAACTAACAAGTTAACCAAAATATACCTTCTCACAAAATTTTACAAGTTTACGTTCAAAAATACCAATTTTTTTAATGAAAATCAAAAGGCCGTAACTGCAAGTTCAATGTAATCATTACCCAAACAGTCGTGCTTAGCTAATTTTTGCCTTTTATGTATTGATTTATACTGTTTTTTCTTTAACATTTTCAATTTAACTTTATTATCTCGAAATAATTTAATTAATTTTTCTCGAAAGTTTTTAAATAGTTAAAATGCATTTTGTTATAAAAATACTTACAATCAGAGTTCGAATTTAAACACAATTAAACGTTTTTCTATCGTTCTGTATTGGTTTTTGCTGAAACTCAACACAATCATTTTGTTGTGCACAGTAAACATAAACAGAACATTTCTTTATTTTCATTTTGATTTGTAAACAGAACACAAACACTTTCACAAACTTGTTTTTGATGAGAGACCGAACACTAAACGATTTTGTTCTGTTTGGCCAATATTTCAAACAGTTTGATTTTGTTGTGTTTATGGAATGGAACAAAACTATTCGTAAACCGTTCTTAGTGTTTATGTCATATTACAAGTGAAAAAAATTTTCATTGAATTTTATGAATAATTGCATTAGTTTAATAAAAAGATTCAACGGAGGAGTTCCAGTGAAATTTCATAAAACTAATGCAAAAAAATCATTTCTTTATTTTGGCAAACACAACGTTAAAAACGCGTTTCAATGTTTAAGTTGAATGAACACTAAAATATAACCACTACGAAATAATAATGTTTGACAAAAGAAACATTTTCGTTTTGTTCCGTTTGTTATATTAACATTTCATCTTAACTAACAATGCGAAGCCAGGTGGCTTGTCTGCAGGATAAGCACTTGTGTTGTGTTTATAAATACGAACGAAACAATAGAGATCGTTGTATTGGTTTTTTTTTGATAGCAACGTTGTTAGTGGTACATAAATTTTCGAACTCTGCTTACAATAAATATATAAAAATGCATAAGTTGACTAAAAACTGTTTAAATTACTGCCCAAGAGAAGTATTTTTTTACCCTTAACTTTTTTTTTCAAACATTTTTGTATTTATATTTTGGTTTATAAAAAATTGAAAACAAAAGGCCCTTGCCAACATAACTTAAAAACTACTTTTTTCCATGAATTAGTTTCAAAATTTAGAGGCTACGCTTTAAGTAGTTTTTTTTTTATTTATAACATTTTTTTTTGTCTCTCCTGTGAAAAAACCAAAAAGTATAGTTACGGACTTTTGGATTTAAGGTGACGATATTTAAAATATGTATGTATATATATAAAAGTGTATGTATATTTTAAAAATCGTTTTAAATTAATATTTAAGAAAAACAAATGTAGGTTTATATGTATATTTTTGTATTACAATTCATTACAAAAAAATTATATGCATTTCTTATATTTATATTTTTTTATATAAAAAAGAACGACTTTATAAAGAGACGAAGCTTTTGATTAAAAGTATTAAACAAAAACTCACTATTATTAGCAAGTTTTTATAAGCTTATTTTCTATAAAAAAAAAAACTACAGACTACTATAAAATGTGGCTGTTTTTCAACGTTTTGCTTTTTTTTTTGTTGCAAATATATAGATATGTATATAGTGCAAAAGTTTTTAAATAAAAATTACAAAAAAAAAAAAGATGATTTTTTTTTATGGAAAGATATACATGAATGTTGAAAACGAAAAAGAAAAGAAATAAAAACATTAAATAAAAAGGATTTCAATTCTAGTTTTTTTTTTCAACCTGAGCCAAAATTTTTTGTTTTAAAATGGATGTTTTTCAAAACTTTAAAAAAAAAAATAACAAATGACCTCGTATAAAAAACATTAAATACATTATTAAAATTGGTTTTTTTTTTTTAAATAAAATAAAAATTTTGAAAAAGAATAATAATCATAATAGGGGAAAAGAATTCAGTCGATAACTACTCTGGTAAATAAAATGCCACGTTTGCTTAACCATAACCTAAAAAGAGAAGAAAACATTATTAACAATTGTGCATTTTTCGGAAATTGTTAACATTTTGAAGGGTTTAAAAAAAAAAAAAACTATGAGATTCTAGATTTTTTTTAATAACACTACTCAACGGCCAAAAAAGCTGGCTTTGAAACACATATTTTTAAAATATACCTATAATATACGCCGAATTCAAATGTGGCAAAAAAATTTTTATTACAGTTGCATTTTTTGAAATCTAGCTTTTTTTATATTTACATCATTCATTCTATTTTTTTTTGTTGTACATTTTGCTTAATTTTTCGAAATTTTATTGCAAAACCATGATTATTTTACGAAACTTAATTATTTGTCGGTATGTTGTTGCAAGTAAAAAAAAAGTGTAAAAAACTGAGTAATCATCATAAAGTTTAGAATGTATTATTAATTTTTAAACTATATTCGTTTGTTTTAAAATTCGTTAAGTATTAATTTTTTTTAATTTCCGTTCGTTACAGAAATTTAAGAAAGTAGTAAAAACTAACAAATTGGGAATATATATTTATATATATTGTTTTTTTTTTTTTAAATATATGTTAATTGTACAAATATTTTTAAAATTGAGACTAGAATGTACCTTTCTAAACTCTTGTCTATGACGAAACTCTTGTTTATGACGAGGGGCGAACTAAGGACCGTGACGGGTTACCTCTTGGGACTGGGACGATCCTCTACGGATACGTGCAGGTTTTGTGAATTGAAACTCGAGACCTCAGAGCATGTTCTCTGCAAATGTCCGAGGCTATCCGACAGGAGGTTGCGTTATTTTGGTGTTTGAATAGTGACGCCATCGGACGTTTGGAATTGTTTACCTGGTAGGATAGTTGGCTTCGTAGGGAGCCTGAACCTATAGGGTGTATTCGTTGGCAGCACAAAATACCAACTTCTGGTCGCGGTGCATAGTGCCACTCTAGTCTAATCTAATCTTTCTAAATGTATTTCGCCATCACATCAGATTTTCGAGATATCATAGCCCAAAATGTTGAT
This sequence comes from Delia radicum, assembly GCA_021234595.1. Classification (NCBI taxonomy): domain Eukaryota; kingdom Metazoa; phylum Arthropoda; class Insecta; order Diptera; family Anthomyiidae; genus Delia; species Delia radicum. The sequence continues at coordinate 219,500,877 of CM037853.1, read as the reverse complement.
ACCCTATTTTTCGCTATATTCGGAACGTTATAAAATCGTGCATTAAGAATAATTCACAAAAAATATTTTATGTCATATGAAAGTCCTATCTGTTGTCTTCAAAATTCGGGTTTAACCTTTCCAATATCTTATTTCTTCTCGGAAATCATGTCGTTTGATATTCATTAATAATATCTGAAAAACTTAAAGAGCTTTTTGAAGAAGGGAAGTAGGACTATCAAATTCAATTAGATTTTAGTGTCCGACCGAACAGTTTGGCCAAAAAACTATATTTTGTCGGTTTTTTGATATCTAGAGGCAATGATGACAAATTTTGGTATTGGAAACATGTTTGTTGAGCCGATTTAATTTGATTTTGTGTATAAAATTTAAGAGAAAAGCCGAAGTTTAGCTATACAGTTAAAAGTTCGGCCGCCAAACTATTTTCAATTTGGCCGAACTTTCTGAGGCCGAACAGTGAATTCATTGCTTAACTACAGACTTTTCTTCAAATTTGACACTCAAAATAGCATCTAATCAGCAAAATAAACCTTTTTCCATCCGCCAAATGTGTCCATAATGCTTTTAAATACCTTTGATTTTAACCAATTATATGAGACGAGTAATGTTGATGAACATCTTAATATTTTGAATTCCTTTCTTAACACAGTTCACTCTATAGTTCCATTCGTACAGCGCAGTAAAGTAAACAGTATATCTAAGTGGATAAAGGCTCCTGAAGTTACATATTATTTATCTTTACGTAATTTGGCACATAAAGCTTATTTGAATGATAGGACCGATCAGAATTGGAAGATTTTTTGTAGAGCTCGAAACAAAGCCAAGTCGATTATGAGGAAGTACAAAAGGGAATCCAACAATAAAATCTTTGACAATCTTACTACAGAACAGATGTGGTCTAAACTTAGAAGTTACGGTATAACAAATGGTAATACCGATGTACAGTATTCGGATGTTGATGGTTTAAATAGGTTTTTTGTGGATTCTCAAAACAATAATTATGTTTCCAATGATATTGTCCTTGACTCAAGCTTAGATGGCTTTATGTTTAGGTGTGTTACTATTGATGAGTTAATTCTTGCATTTTCAACAATTAAATCGAATTCGGCAGGCTGTGATGGATTTTCAATGAAATTTTTAAAATTAGTATTTCCCTTTTTTAGTAATCACATTTTGCATATCGTTAATAGGATTTTGACTACATCTTGCTTCCCTTATAATTGGAAATTGGCTAGGGTTACGCCGATCAGGAAACATGGCACATCAGATGAATTAAATAATCTCCGACCAATTTCAATTTTGCCTATTTTGGCTAAGTTAGTTGAAATTTTGATAAAGAACCAAATTACTGATTATTTAGATTCCAATGGATTTTTACATGATTGTCAATATGGTTTTAGACGTGGACGTAGTTCCACACAACTGTTAATTAATTTAACTGATAGTTTACGGAGTGCATTTAGTAACGGCCGATTGTCAGTTTTACTGTCGCTTGATTTATGTAGAGCTTTTGATAAAATTCCGCATTCGATACTTATTGCAAAGTTGGCAAATTATTTTAAATTTTCAACTAGTGCTTGCAGACTGATATCCTCTTATCTGAAAGATCGTTTTCAATATGTTTCGATTGGTAGTAGTTCTAGTAGGACTCTACCAGTAGTCTCTGGAGTACCGCAAGGTTCGGTATTAGGGCCACTTTTGTTTGTGATGTTTCTTAATGACCTTTTTTATATATATGATAATAGTATGTGTACTTCCTTCGCATTTGCTGATGACTTGCAGCTAGAGATGGCAAAAAAAAAAATTAATCGATTAATTAATCATATGATTAATTGCAGAAGTAAAATAATTGATTGCAATTAATTGCAATTAATAAGAATTAATCGATTAATTGTCGATTAATTGCCGATTTATATAAAAAACAAAAATAATAATTAAAAGCAATTTACTTGAAAAATTTTTATTTTTTATTCAGCCATGTTTGTAAAAATAATAATTTTGACAACCTTTTAGTTGTTAGTCGGTTTCTTTTTAATGTTGCGGTGGATCCAGCCTTGGAAAACAACCGTTCCGCAGGCACTGATGTTCCAATCAAGTGGCAATAACTTTGAGAGACTTCATAGAGCTTGGGATAAACTGTTTTCATGTCATCCCAAGCATATACTACGTTTGATTTAAGTGGCAAAACTTGGGAGTTTAAATAAAAAGTGAGCTCGTCTTGAGGTTGCACATCGTCACATGCTCTCTTTTTTTTTTGTGCGCGAGAGTTTTGTGTGGAGCCCAGAAATCAAAATCATGTTCTGATTCAACCGATGACTCACTTGCTGTTTCCATATTGTCCTCTTTTTCGGTTATTTCAGCACGAATATATCTTAATACCGACGACAAAGTAAGCGGCTGATATACATTATTTTTAATGCTATAAGCATACTATTGTTTCAAATGTTTCAAGCATTTCGTGAAATATTTAATTTTCTTTTGTTTTAATTACTAAACTACTAATTTCGAAAAAAAAAATAATTATTTTATTATATTTAAACGTCGGCTTTCAGCCGCCGCCGGGAATTTTTTGCTAAGCCCCGCAGCCGACTTTTTTACTCGACTTGTATCTCTGATTTTGACAGTTACTAGCGCAATTTGCAACAACAAATTGCCTGTTGTTTTTGTAATGTTGTATTTGTTGTACTACTGCCACCACCTTGTATAAATGCGCCTTGTTAAGAAAGAACAAAGAAACAGTACTGACAATCACAGATAAAAACATGTGCTCGAAATAAAAAAATCGAAAAAAAATTAATAAAATACCAAAAATATTAAAAAAAAATAACGATTATTTTGCCAATTAATCGATTAAAATTGCAATTAATTGAAAGCAAGTATACGATACAATTAAATCATTAATTGGTCAAAATTAATCGATTAATTTAATCTTTACGATTAATCTTGCCATCTCTACTTGCAGCTGATGATATCGGGTGATAAGGAATTTCTAGATGTTTTTCAGTCAAACATTAACTATTATGTTAATGAGACAGTTGATTGGATGAATCGAAATGGTTTGGTAATCAATGCAAATAAGACCAAGACTTTGTTTTTTGGAAAGCCCTCGTATAGGGATAATATATCAATTTTTGTTGGACCTACGGAAATTGAGTTTGTAGATAGGTTGTCTTGTTTGGGTGTGGTTATTGATAGCGAACTAAAGTTTGTTTACCAAATTAATTCGATATCATCTAGAGTTCACTGTGTTTTAAGGAAGCTGTATTGCACTAATTTATATATTCCATTAGCAGTTAGGAGAAAAATTGCCCATGCTATGGTTATGCCTATCTTTACTTATGGTATTGAGGTATATACTGGTACCCCTGGCTTTAATTTGAAAAAATTATCGTTACTTTTCAATCGTGTTGTTAGATATGTTTATTCACTAAGAAACCGTGATCATATATCTTCTTATGTGCAAGACTTTCTGGGATGTAGTTTTAATAGTTTTATCAAGATTCGTAATCTTCTTCTCTTCTACAGAATATTTAAGAACGGTTATCCTTCCGGCTTTATAGATCGATTTAAATTTAGTAGATCTAATAGGAATAAACAGATTTTGCTACCAAAGCTAACTACGATATTAGATCGTGCATATTTTGTAAGAGTGGGTAAATTATATAACGCTCTGCCTAGAGCGCTTAAATCATTTTCTAATTCATATGCTTTACAGAGGCGTCGTCTTATTGCTTATGAACAAGCACAAATCACAGATTCATAATTTCTCAATACTTTTTTTAATTAAAACATCGACTTGTAAATATTGTCTATTTAAATAGAGCATGAGGATCCTATAATTCAGATATTAACAGAGTTTATAATATGAAGTAAATACTTTTATTCATTGATAAAATAACTATCGCTGAGTGGGTTTCTTATATTCTTTTGTATTTTTAATATATTATTATTATTATGCACATTAGCTAGTAAGTTGTCTTTGTAATTTTGCTTAATTGGCCCCATGGGCTTTAAAATTACAATAAAATGAATTAAATAAAAAAAAAAAAAAAAAAAATACACCCCAAATGCATTTTCTGGCCGAACTGTTCGGTCGGACACTATTAGATTTGCTATATTAAATGTTTCAAAAGCGACGAAAAATTCTGTTTTTTTTTAATTTATAGTGAAAATATACATTTTTTTTTTAATTTATACAAGTTTGTTACATATATAAAGAAACGTTATCCTTCAATAAAATCCTTAAAAATGAAAACGCAGAAATAGGTATTATTTTAATTAATAATAGTTGAGAAAAAAAAATGTTAAATTAGATTCATACACAAGGTGACAACATAGGTTCAAAGTATTCGTTACATATATGTAACACCATACAGTAAAGGGTTAACTGCAAAATCATATTTTCTACCAAAATATATATTTTCTACCAAAATATATATTTTCTACCAAAATATGATGTAAATACAAAAACTGCGATATTTCATAAACTGCAAATTAGAAAAACAATTTTTTTTGACCGATTTGTATTTCAAAAACAGGTTTTTAAAAAAGTTAACATTTGTTGAGTAGTGTAATTTTTTTTTTAATTTAACTTGAAGACTTACCCTAAACCAGCACCCAACAATAAAGACAATACATTTGATAAGATTAATGTATATAAAATTTCGCGAGAGAATAACGAATTCTTGCCCAATCTAGTTAAACGTATAGAATAACCAGCTGATTTCTTTTTCTGTTGATTTTGTGGATGTTCAAATTTCCAATCTCTGAAAAAATTAAATTAAAAAAATAAGTAATCAACAAAATTCATTGTCGACAAGAAATAAGAAATTATTAAAATTATGATAAAAGTTCAAAAAATTTTAAAGGTAAAATTATTAAAATTCGATTTTTTTTTAATAAAATTAAAAAATTGTACATACTTTGGGGGTTGTTGATCTGGTCGACTGTTCCATTCATCTAACCAATCTGTGTCTTTTTGTTTTTCCCCAGTCTAATGACAAAAATATTTTATTAATTAAAAATAAAAAAATGTAAATCATTTAACTATAAAATTACAAACCTTATTCCAATAATTAATGTAAACATGTTTTAGCTCATCTTCAGGGCATAACTCTGTATTTGGGCTGTTAGGTGGAGATTTTGGACTAAAATTAAAACGAAAATTTTAAGGTTAGTTTTTGTAATGAAATTCTGGAGGCTCTATCTTTTCTAAAACTAAAACAGATCGAAATACAGTGCACTCGCGATAATGTGAACACCGCTTAATGTGAACACATTTTATTTTACATTGACTACTCTAAAAGGTGAACAAAGTACGAAAGCCCTATAATGTGAACCAAGATATATTTAGATAGGTAGTCTTACTAGAACAACAACTACAACAAACAACTACAAACAATACAAAAACAACAGGGTTTTGACATTTCAAAATACTCAAGATACAGTCTTTGTACTGTCAAAACCATGTAAGAAATGTCAAAACCAGGTAAGAGGTAAAACTACCTAATAAATATATCTTGATGTGAACAGAAAAAAAAGTCAATGTGTTAGTTGGAAATGCGTAAATATGTTAAGAATTAATAAATTTTTTCTAAGTTTTGGGATTCCCCTATTTTAACTGTTTCACTGCATTAAGGACAGAAGATACATAGAAACTATTTCAGTTGCTATTTTTACTTATTGCTGAAAGGTTGCTTTTTCGTATTTACATATCGTCGGCTTATTATTGGTTTGACCCATACGCCAAAAAGTTGTTATCGAGAAAAACGATAAAGAAGGTGCAGTTATTTCAATTTTTGTATGCAAAATCTGCAGATATCTCTGATATGATACGAAATAACGCGAAACGGTTTTCGAAATCAAAAAGAGTATATTTACATTATATACAATTCATTCTTAACTCATTTTTTTCAAAAATGGTCGGTGGGTCAAACCAATAATAAGCCGACGATATGTAGTATTTTTACATAAATCTTCATACAAATGTATGTAAATAATTTTCTTAATAAATCATTTACTTCTTTTATTCTAATAAAATGTCAATTATTATTTTAATACGTATAATTAGTCTAAACTTGTGGCATTATTGATACATTTTGCCTTAAATTGTTGGCATTCGGTAAGGTGAACAGCTCACAAACGTGAACACTCCCGGTTTTAATTAGTTCACATTATCGCGAGTGCACTGTAATAATATGAACCTAGCTAATATGCTTGATTTGCTTTATTTTTGTAAATATACGGAGGTTCGTTCAAAGCTAGTTATAAATTAAAAATAACATTAAAATAATCTCGATGTATATAAAAATAAAAAACTAACAAAATTGTAAAATAAATTTTATTTATTTTTTAAAATGTAATTAAATTTTACAAAATAATTATAAAAATTCTTTTTTTTTTATCATTTCAATAAAATAAATATGGAAACTTGATAAAAAAAAAAAAAATAGTACGTACACGAATAGACCATACCCAGTAGAAAATGATTCAACTAGTTTAAAAAAGTACTAGTTTTCAGACTAGTAAATACAAAATAGTAGTTTCCGACCGAACAGTTCGGCCAAAAAATTATATTTTGCCGGTTTTTGATATCTAGAGGCAATGATGATAAATTTTGGTATTGGAAACATGTTTGTTGAGCCGATTTAATTCGATTTTGTGTACAAAATTTAAGAGAAAAGCCAAAGTTTAGCTATAAAGTTAAAAGTTCGGCCGCCGAACTATTTTCAATTTGGCCGAACTTTCTGAGGCCGAACAGTGAATTCATTGCTTAACTACAGACTTTTCTTCAAATTTGACACTCAAAATAGCATCTAATCAGCCCAATAAACATTTTTCCATCCGCCAAATTTGTCCATAATGCTTTAAAATACCGAATACAGACCAAATGCATTTTCTGGCCGAACTGTTCGGTCGGACACTACAAAATAGTTCTCATGACAGTCATTTTGAAACAGTTGTGTACTAGTTTAAAAAATTCAGTTTAAAAGGATTATCTAAATTTACGAGTTTTTGAAATTCATATCTTGTTTACTGCATTTGTTTTTAAAAATATAATCTGAGTTTACAAATAAACATTTAAATTTTTTATTGTGAATTAAGCTGAGGTGTAAATCATCTGGTACACTACTGGTGCCAAAGAATCACTCCAGAACTAGTTTGTGTGTTTATCTTGTTTTAGAATTAGATTCGTTTCCTATTTTGCTTTCCACAATAATAATTTTGAATCAGTTGTTTATCAGTTCAATAGGAAATATGTTAAGGCTGTTTCAAAAAACCCCATTTAAATTCGAGTTTTAAAGTTCTAAGTTTGTTAACATTTGTTTTTAATAATATTTATATTCTGAGTTGGCAAATAAACACATACATTGTTTATTCTGAATAGAAATCATAAACACAAAATATTGTAAATACTATTTAGTATATTCCAAGTATTATATAGTATTATCCCATAGTAGTATCCCAATAAGATGAAACTACCCAGCCAGAAATTGCCAATGGTGTGAAAATCAAGCACTGACAGAGCACTGTTTGCCAATGGTCCAACAAATAAAGTGCTGGCAAAGCACTGATTTACAAAGCTCTGCCAACGTTAGTAAAAAGCGCTTTGCCAGTACTTAATTAACAAATTTTACAACAGTAAAAATAATAAAGCACTGGCACGCTTTGCTAACAGTTAGCTTATATTTTTTTCCCATTAGAATTTATTTTACGAGGCAGGTTAATTTATTGCTAAGGGGCACGTTTTAAAAACATTAAACTCCAAACATTTGCAAAATATTCTGTTAACGCATTTCTAGCAAAATGAAAAATATTTTTTTTTAAAAGGTTGAGGTTAAGAAGAAGTATAAACGTTTTTCTCTAAAAATTATAAACACTACTAATTTTCAAATCACACTAGACTAGTTTCTGTTTTTTTTTTATTTTTTTTTATGGATCTGTTCTAGTCTCATTTCATACAATAATCATTTGATAAACATTTTATAAAGTTTACAAAATGATTATGCACATGGGGCTTTAATTTGAGCTACTGATTAAATTTTATAGGAACATTCCTTAATTGCGCCTTAGATGATACGACGAATATATTTAACCAAATACAATCATTGCATGATCCGTTTAAAAAAATAATTGAAAACTACTTTTAGCCGCTGAGCCGGCGCCGCTGACAATTTTAGCACGGCTTCGTATGTGTTAAATTGAAGGTTGAGCAATATTATGGAATGTGCAACCTGATATCACGTACTGATATCTTGTATAATCTGTTGTCAATTGTCAGCAATATTTATTTTGCCCTGTTTATGTATATTTTTATGTTGTGTTGAAATATTAGATAAAATATTGTGGGATATTTTGTAGCAAATATGTTGCAATACATTATAAGATGTGTGGCAAAACAATAACAATATTATAACATTATAAATTACTCTGTTAAAAAAACTTTTAAGACAAACTCCGAAGAACTAGAAAAATAAGTTCGTTATAAGCGAGGTTTGTATTAACCGTAGTCAAATTTCTTGTAACATTTGTTTATTGTTTACAAAATATACAACATTTTTAACCCTGCAGTACTATCGTCGATTCAACTTCAACGTCATCACTATCGTTGGGTATAATCCCCTACTTATTAGGATCTGTCAATCATATCAGTTAAATTCAATTATGCAAATAATATTTTTTTTTAATAAAGAACTCCAAAATATAAGTTTGGGAATTCATTTATATAAAATAATATTTTGTTAATGTACATCTCTCTTGAAAAAAAAAACAAAAATTCAGCCTTATGGGTGGACTCCGCCCAGACGATAGTACTGCAGGGTTAAAAAATATTTTAAAACTGAAATTCTTTCATTATATTTCTAAAATAAATAATTTGCGACGCATTCAAGGAAAAATGTTTTGTTTTCGGTAAAAAATTGTCTTATTAAAAAAAAATTATATGAAAAAACAGCTACATTTTTTTGAGTTTGTATTAAAAATGGAATATTATATGAGAATTTGTTTGTGCGACTGTTAGAAATAGTTCGTTCGAGTTCGTATTAACAGATGTTGTTTATATCGAAATTGTGGCCAAAACATCGAAACTTTAAAATAAGTTCGTATTAACCGAAAATTCGTGTTATCCGAGTTCATCTTATGGCCACATTCACCCTAGATAGCAAAACACGTATTTATGCTCTTTATTCTACTACAACAGTTGTTTAATCCTTTCCATTCGTTTTGTCAAAACACCTGTTTTGCTATCTAGTCTGAATGCCGTAGTAAACGAGTTTAACTGTAATTAAAATTTTAACGATTTTTTCTTATATAAATGTGAAGTTACCAACACTGATCTATTAGAAATACCGTTAAGACAGTGTCGACAATTATTCGCTTTTGTTTGAGGATACAGTATTTTGGTTATAACAAAATTGTAATAACCAGACAGTTTAGTTTGTTAAAAGCATACCTGTCAAGCATTGAATCATATATATCGCACTTGATCAACAAGAGGGTATTAACTCAAAATTTTTAAACTATCACTTTTTTCAAGAAATCAACTAACAACATCAATATCTATCTATTGTAAAAATTTCAACGTATTCCGATTACTCTTTCATCTCGAAAACCACTTTTGAGACCATTTTCATGATAATGTAGTGATTACCTTTATTTCAACAAAAAGGTATTATTTCGAGTTAATACAAAAGTTCAAATAGAAATAAATCGTATATGTTCATAAAAAAGGTATTATTTTGATTTGAGCCTTTATTTATGTTAAAAATAATCAAATTGTTTTATTTATATTTAGTTGTATTTTGAGTTGATACTGTTTTGTTGATAAAATATTCAAAATAATACCAAAAAAAATCGATAAAATTTCAAAAAAATGGTATTAACTCAAAAAATAGATTTTTTTTAGCAATGAGTGGTAAAATTTAAAACAAAAAAAATGTATATATATTTTCAAATGGAATTTGCTTATTATGATACGTTTGAATTTTTAAATTCTGTTAAAATGTGGCCCTAAACAGTTTTTTGACTCTACTGAAAATTTTAAAATTTTGAGTGAATACCCTCTTGTTGATCAAGTGCGATATGTTTTTTTTTTTTTGGGAAATTAAAAAATAAAAAATTATTCGGCTAAATTAATAAAATCTTAATTTAAATCGCAATTCAAAATTATAGTTTTTATATGAAAAGTTTGTTCGAAGGGTTGGTATGAAAAGTTTGTTCGAAGGGTGGGTATGAAAAGTTTTAATTTATTAATTCCCTTCAATTCATCTAATTTTTCTTTTTAAAATATTAAATAGCTCACAATTTTCAATACATATACTAACCTATCTCTCGGTGTGTCACGTCTGGAACTGGCCAGTGAAACAACTCGACTTGATTGATTGGACTCTTTTTGGGCTTCTCTTAATAAACGTAGATATTCCTCACCATTGGCAAAAGGTAATGGTGTAATTCTATCTGGACTTTTAACACCAGCCATTGTTGCAGCAGTACTTAATTCAATCCATGATTCTAAAAAAGAAATTATAAAAAAAAACAATTTTTTAATAAAAAAAAATATAAAAATTTATTAAATAAATGTATTTATTTATTAATAAATAAAAAGCGATTAATATAAATTAACTTTTGTTGTTTTTGTTAGTGCGGTCATATACCTTTTTATTTAAAAAAAGGAGATAATAATGTTTATGAATAATATTGAAAATGCATGTGATGGATGGTGGGGTATTGTATTTTTGTATAATAACCGGCTGACTTGGATGGTTTGAAAAACAATATCAATGTCAAGTTTTCAGACTATATATAAGAGATGTATAAGATGTATAAGAGATGTTGGTGGTGTCTGTGCGAGGGTACCTATTTAGTAGTAAGGCCATTATTATCATCATCATTTACTTAATATTTGTTGCTTTATAATAATAAATGTGTGAAATATCAAACAATGACTTGTTAAGATTAAAGACGCAAATTAAATACATACTTTCTTTGTTAAAGTAATGCATAATATTTTATCATTAATTAAGAAAATCATTCTAAAAATATTTATTTTAAAAATAAAATTTATCAACAAAACAATAATATTTTCGATTATAATTTTGTTATCAATATATTTAATACGCCCACCATTTTCAATATAAAAGCATTTCCTTTTTCCTATTGTTGTTGATCCATCGAATTTTATTATATTGCTAGAGTAATTTCCAAAACGTCATTTTATATTCATTCATTAAATAAGATATTCACGTTTGTTTTCAATGAAAACAAAACAAAATCTTTAGCATGCTATTATAAACAAATAAAATATAACAAATACAATGTATTTAGTTAAAACGAATTAGTTTCACCGTCTTGTCTACATAAAAATGGTACTAAACGCCATTTTTTTTTCTTGTATATTTTGATTAAAATTACGAAATTTAACAGCAAAACCATAATTTTTTTAAATATGTATTTCAAAAAGTTGCGACTTTTTTTTTTTAATTGAGAGAAATGATAGACAGGGCTAGGTACTCTATACTTAGAAACAATTACAGTCGAACTTCCATAACTCGAATCATCATTATCCCAAAAAAAAACTTCCGACTTACGGACACTTTAAGTTACAGAAAAAAATTTGAAAAATTAATCAATTGTCAGATACTAATTGAAAACTACATACCAAGTTATAATAAAGTAAAATATTTTGAAATAAGTGACTGAAAATTTATTTTTTTTTTTTTGTTATTTTCAGTAAAAAATGACTAACTTGTTTAAAGCCTTACAGTGCTCATCAATGTTCGGAAAGAATTTTCTTTCAATGTTCGGAAAGAATTTTCTATATCATTTCTGGAAGGCTGATAAATAGTTTCTTCCACCGAACCCTCGCCATCACTCTCCGATTCGCTCAAGACTGGATCCTCTGATACAGGATAGTAACGTTCAACAATATCATCATCTGTCGGAAAGTCAGTTGTACAAAGCTCATTATCTACTCCAATATAATCCTGATGAGTAGCATTACAAGTTATTTTGTTTGCTTTTAACCATGCTTCGTAGTCAGCTTCAATTACGTCTTCATTTTCATCAATATTACTCAAAAATATTAGAGGCATGTCATCTTCTTCTTCCCATTCAGAATACTGACCAGATCCAGCTTTTTTGAAGCAATTCGCTATGGTTTGTTTACTGACATGAATATCCCAAGCTTTTGTTACATGATTGATACAATCCAATAGTGTAATATCCTGTTTTTCGTTTGCCTCTATGCGCTTTAGTGCTTCTTTTACTATTCTTCTACGATAGAAAACTTTCAAGTTTTGAATAACTCCCTGATCAAGAGGTTGTAATTTAGACGTCGTATTCGGTGGAAAAAATGCCAATTCTATGGCATTCAATTTGCTTTGTACCTCTTTTGGATGTGCTGGACAATTATCAATAAACAATAAAATTTTTCGGCCACTACTTTGAAAGTGCTTATCTAATTTTAAAACCCATTCTTCAAAAAGTTGCCCAGTTATCCAGGCCTGTAATCTACGGGTAACCACTTAACACCACGAATGCAGCGAGGTTATACACTTTTTCCAATCAATAGAATTTTAAGTTTTTCAGAACCACTGATACTGATACTTACGCAAACAAAAAGAAGCACAGGATGTACAAAAAGGGATTTCCCCGAAAAAAAAACCAGCTAAACAAGCAAAAGAAAGCAAAATAAACAAACCAAAAATTAATAAACCAGTAAACCAAGCAAAAAAATTCGAGTTATAAAATTCGTATGTATGTCTTTCGTTCGAGTTATAGAGAACTTCGAGTTGTGGAAGTTCGAGTTAGAAGAAGAATTGTATGTTATTTATTCTCTTAACGCTATTGCCAACCTAATTAGTTCGAGTAAGAGAAAATTCGAGTTAGAGAAGTTCGAGTTATGGAAGTTCGATTGTACATTCAAAGTTTCACTTTGAAAAGTCTTCATCCAAATAAATAAAGTCGAAAAACGATGAAAATGACTTAAACCTACAAGTTTTTTCATTAATATTATATTTTGCTCATAGTATTTAACTATCAGATCCAAGCCAATACAAAATGGAGTCACTAGACTTTCGAGATACATTTCCTAAAGAAGTAATTGCCATATTGCTGTTTGGTGAAAAATTGTATATGGTGGTTTATAAGTGAAACCAAAATTTTCAGATTTTTAAACTTTTTCAGTTTTTTTTGCACAAAGTTTTTGCACTGCTTTGTGAAATTCAGTTTTGAGAACAGAATAATTTTATATATATATTTTTTTTTATATTAATTAATAATCATATAATTACAAATTATATACTATTACCCTAACCGAGCACTAGCCACTATGGCCTCCGGCGCGTTGTAGCGAAAACAGACCAGTGCATCTGGTGGGAATCGAACCCACGACCCCCGTACTAATAAGCCAGCACGCTACCAACTAGCCTACCGGGGCGCACTAATTTTATATTAGTTTTTACAGTTGTTTCAAAAAAAGTTGTTAGTTGTTTTTACTACATTTGTTAGCTGTTTTCAACAGTTAAAAATTACATTTTTTAGTTATTTTAACGGAAGTTACAGTTGTTTTAACTGTAATTTTCAGTAGATTTTACTGTCAAACTTTTTTTATTGTAATATCGCGTAAAAACTATTAAATACAAACAAATAACTAAATGCAAGTCACTGCCTTAGTCATATGTTATTAACATGAATGCTTAAAATGTTCCTCAACTACAATTAAATTCAGTCGCTTCAATTGTTTACACTGATTTCTAGAAATTTTAACGCACTTTAAATTTGTTTAAGTGCATAATACAATGCACTAAAAAATAAAAACATGTTAATTAATGATGTTTTTAATTAACAATAATTGTTTTTATACAAATACGTTGTGGTATTTAAAAATTTTTGTTTTGAAATTTAAAAATATTTATAACTAAAAATGTGGGAGCAAAGAAATCAACAATAATAAAACAACAAATTGTTTTAATTATAGTATATTTAACATAATTCTTTAAAGAAATATTAAAAAAAAAATAATACTACACCATTTCCAGGTGTTATTTAAAAAATCACACATCAATTTGCAATGCCAATAGAAAATTGTAATTTTTAAAATTGCATTTGATTTTCAAAAAATAACAAATGTAATTTAAAAGCATCACTTGTAATTCCAAAATTTAATTTTTTTATGTTATTTGTTGCTTTTGTTTTGCAATTTTTTGATTTTTCTTTTTTTGGCTTAAACCCAGCTTTTTTTAATTTTGAAATTGATTTTTAAATTGCCTTTATTAAATTTTCTAGTAAAATTGTTTGCTTTTTATTTAAAAAAAAATCTAATACTTTAACTTTTTTGTAGTTTTGCTATTTTTTGCATTTTTCCAATATTTTTATTTTGCCATAAACATCTCGGATTTTGCGGATTTTGTGTGTTTTGAATATCAATTGTTATTTTTTAATTATATTTTTACAATTGCTAGCTTTTTGTATTTCAAATACTAGCAATTGTAAAAATAAACCAATTGATATTCAAAACAAACAAAATCCGTAATGAAAAACTCAATTGAAATAAAAAAAAATATTTCAAAATTTCAGTTTACATTAAATTCATATTTTTTTAATTACAAATGAGGTTTTTGCATTTCAAATGATATTTTTAATTACTAATAGAATCGCTTGAATTTGGTTCGCAAAATTTGAAATCACATTTGTGATTTATTGGAAATAAAATGCAATTTTAAAATTACATTTGGTTTTTTTTTTTTAATAACAAGTGGAAATGGTGTAGTATTTTTTTGAATACAACACCCATATGTTTTACTTGATATTTACCAAAATGGTAAATTGTTTTTTAATTTAACTCTAAATGTAACTCTAAAATAAAGCCATAATAAGATGACTATGTCCACGTATAAAAAATATCCGCTAATATACGCGATATAATAAATGAAAAAAAGTTGTTTTTGTCCACATCTATATATAGAATTATTTACTAGTAAATATTCCAACATGTTTTTCTTTTTTAATATATATTAATAAATACCGGTTGTTTTGTAGATTAAAAACAAGAAGAAGAAAAACGATTAATTGAAAATATTTCGACATTAATAAAAAATATATATATTTAGAGTTGTTAACCTAGTGTCCACATTAGATATTAACTTTAATATAATATGTGCGAGAACGTCAACAGAATAACGGAATTAAATTATCTACACTGATAATAATCCATGCGTAAAAATACAAATAAATGTCAAAATAACCAAAAACTTAGTAAAATAAACGAAAATTTGTTAATTTTACAAAAGATTTTCTTGTTTTGACATTTTTTTCGTATTTTTAGCAGGGATTATTATGAGTGTATGTTCATATTAATGTTTAGGGGGGAGAATACGCATTCCCCCGTAAAGATGTCCCGTTGAGTAAAGATTTCCGTTTATTCATTCAATTTTCAACTATGCGATTAAAAAATAATTTTGAATTGATTTATAACAGTTAAACAATTTTTAATATACTTTTTCTTCATGTTTTTTTTACAGTTTTAGGCGTTTATCTTTTATTTATTTATTTTTTTGT
The DNA here is from genome assembly GCA_021234595.1 of Delia radicum. Lineage (NCBI taxonomy): Eukaryota > Metazoa > Arthropoda > Insecta > Diptera > Anthomyiidae > Delia > Delia radicum. The sequence continues at coordinate 219,485,322 of CM037853.1, read as the reverse complement.
TTACAATGTTTTATGTATGTGCGTGTGTATTTTGACAGCTCATATCATGATATTGTTGTTTAGAGATTTATCATAACAACACTATTTTGATATCAGATATGATACTAACAGTAACTGTAATGTGTGATCCACACGTAATATAATTCTCTCTGAGATTGAATTTGAAGTTTGCTGACAGAAAAATATAAAAGTTAATATCTAGTGTGTAAAAGTGAGTTTCATTTTTGTTACATAGTGTCCACATTAGATATTAACCTTAATATAATATGTGCGAGAACACCACCAGAATAACGAATTAAATTATCTATGTTCATATTAATGTTTAGGGTGGAGAACACGCATTCATATTTATATCATATCTTCTTATAATTTTCTGTCTGCCGTTGAGTAAAGACGTCCGTTTATTCATTAAATTTTCATCTATGCGATTAAAAAATAACTTTAAATTGATTTATAACAGTTAAACAATTTTTAATACACTTTTTCTTCTTGTATTTTTTTAGTTTTAGGCATTTAACTTTTATTTATGTTTTTTTTTTACAATCTTTTATTTATTTATTTCCTTTTCTATGCAACAAGATTAAATCTTATGATTATAGCATAGAAATATATGTGCTCATAATTTGTTTGTACATAATTAAATTAAAATTAAATTAAAAACAGTTGTGAAAAACAATATTTAGAAATAACAATATGTGCGTGTGTATTTTGACAGCTCATATCATGCTATTGTTGTTTAGAGATTTATCATAACAACACTAATTTGATATCAGATATGATACTAACATTAACAGTAATGTATGGTCCACACGTAATATAATTCTCTCTGCGATTGAATTTGAAGTTTGCTGACAGAAAAATATTATAGTTAATATCTAGTGTGGACACTATGTTAATATTAAAAGTGAAAATATTTTTTTTTACAAATAAATTAAAACTGAATAGAGCTTTTAGTGTTACATTAAAAATTTAACATTTTATGCCTTTACATTTAAAATATCATTTAATATTCATTCATTTTACTTTACGTATATTTTTATACAATTTCGAAATATTTTAAGGGATTCTTTTAGTAATATATTTTTTTTCTTGCACTCATTGTCTAAAAATGCGCATTATTCTTAACGAGATAAATACATTTATATAAATACATTTATATAATATTTTTGTATGTCTCTCGTACTTACAGTATTGTGTATACGCTCCTGACGCATTTAATTGTATATTACTTTAGCTATTTTTATACAATAAACGCAAACACAAACAAATTAAAACAAAGAAAATTTGCATTTTTTGTGATTTTTTTTTTAGAATACCCTACAATAGGATGATAAATACAATGCGTTGAATTCATATAAAAACAAGAGAGTTGAAGTTAATAATTTGTACAGTTTTTTATATAATTCAAAATTGTATTATAATTACGCCTTTTTAAAAAATAATGTACTCAATTGGCAACACTTTTAGAATCAAAATAACCCAGTCTTGCCAGCATTAAAACACAAATAATTACACAAATGTTGGGCAATATTAAATTTTTTATATAATTTCAAAATAATCGTTATCCAAACCGTAATAAAAAAATCTGAATATTTAAATTTTTTTTGTCATTTAATAATTTATAATTATATAATACCCAATTTTGTTGCCGCTTTTTTAAATGATCTTGGCACGTGTGAATATATTACGCGGATATAAGCAAATATTTACGCAAAAAAAAAGCAATATCAAGGATTTAAAACATAAAAAAAAACACAATACAGCGTTTTTGATTTGTTCTAAAGCGGGTTTAATGTTGATCAAGTTTAAGTAGTTTACCAGATTCTGGAAATGTACGGCAAATGTTGCACAAAAATGCAATTTATCTAAATATTGACTAATTTTTATTTATTATTAACAAGTTCTGGGACACACATACTGTCTGTGTTCGAGAACGTTCTATATTTTTTAATTTGTTTAATGTGCAAATAAACAATTATTTGCCCTAAATTTGCCAATAAAATGGGAATATTTCTGTAAAAAGTGACTTACACAGAAATTACACAAACATGTCAGTATTCAAAAATTGTCCGTTTTTAAATAATTATTCAAAAGCAGCAACACTGCTTTAACCTATTTACATTGCGGTTATAATAAAATAATTATGGGACTCATAATATGATTCGTATTTGGTTTATAAGTACACAAAACTTATTTGCAGGTACGGAAGTTAAGAATTGAACAGTTTATGCGAATAAGGACGAATAGACCACTTTTTCGCAAACACGTTTTTTTTTTTGCATAAATGCATTTTATTAGCAGAGCCCTACAATCCTATGCAGAAATTTTGGGGAAATTTTGACTTTTAAGGCTAAAAAATTACTTTGAAAGTGCAATAATTCGTATATTGTTATATTTTTGTTTAAATTGGGAGTGAACTAACGCACAGTTTTGATTAAATACAACACAAAAAACATACAAAAATTTTACTTTCGGTAACAATGTGTTAAAAGAACATTACGAGGAACAAACCACACTTATTATATTGGCAAAAAATTTTACCGTTATTGAGTTATAAGACTTTAAAGTGTGGAAAGCAAAAAGGGCGAATATCCATCCTTAACAAAATATTATACAAAAATTATTTAGCTGCGAGTTTAAAATTAATATTAGCTAAAATTTGAAATTTTACTTAATTGTCCTTAAAGTGTTACAAACAAATACCAACCATAGTTTGTCAAGTTTTGCAAGTCTCATGAAAATGTAGTCAAAATCTGCTGCAAAATAACACATTTTTATTCAAATTTCAATACATTTTTTTGGGTTTTCGCCTTTTTTTCCATTTAAGCAAAAATTGAAGTCCAATTTTTGGCAAGTTCTCTTTCGAATACCTTACCAACAAAACAATTAATGTTCTCATTTAAATCTGTTCACAGCTTAAATGATGCATTATATAAAACCGTTATCTTAGAGAAAAATAACGGATCAACATTTTACATTTTTGGTACATATCAATGATTAAGATCAATTTAAAGTGGTATTTGACAAAAAAAAGTTTGAATTCAAATATTTATTTGTATTTGCTAAGAATGAGAAAACGAACATCGATTGAAAAGCGGGAAGATGTAATTCGGCATTTCAGAGAGGAAAAGAGCCAACGGAAAATTGCTGGAATTGTCGCATTAAGTTCTTCAACAGTCCAGCACATCATTGAAAGGTTTCTCCACGAAAATAGAATCCAAAACAAGGGTAGATCTGCACCGAATAAGATATTCAATGATGTAGATAACAGTTGGATCGTAAGACAGGTTAAGGAAAAACCCGATCTTAGTGCTCTGAAGTTAGCAGTTAAAGCTGAAAAGTGCTTAGGTAAGCCCTGCAATCCGGAAACTATTCGAAAAGTTTTACGAGAAGCTGATTTTCATGGGCGTACTGCCCGAAACAAGCCATTCATTAATGCCACTAATAGAAAACGTAGAGTAGAGTTTTCTCGTGAACATCTAAACAAATATAGTTCCTTTTGGAAGTCGGTTATTTTTGCGGATGAAAGCTAATTTAACCTATTTAGATCAGATGGCAAGTAATATGTTTGGAGAAAACCAAACACCACCCTAAATCCACGTAATTTGAGCAGTACGGTTAAAAACGGTGGAGGCAGTGTAATGGTGTGGGGCTGCATGTCGTACTCAGGAGTCGGAAATTTGACCTTTATTGAAGGAAACATGGACAAAAATATGTATCTAGATCTACTTAAGGACAATCTACTACAGAGTGCTGAAAAACTTGGTATTAGGGATTCATTTAGATTCTCCCAAGATAATGATCCCAAGCACACATCTGATATTGTGAAGAATTGGCTTATCAGGAACTGCCCACTTGTTGTACAGACACCTGCTCAGAGCCCTGGCCTTAACGTCATAGAGAATCTGTGGTCGGTGCTTGAAAATAAAATCCGAAATCACGATATTTCTAATGCTGCAGATCTAAAACGTGCGTTACTTGAGAAATGGGGTAAAATTAGTGCCGATTTTACAAAAGTATCGGTAGAAATCCGACTAAAAGCTGTCATAGATCCAAAAGGATATCTTACTTAGTATTAGGTGTAATTATTGGTACAACAAATAAATACTTTTTATATTTCATCAAGACTGTTAATTAGTTATTCATTTAAGATGTGAGCTCAAAAGTGTAAAAGAATTTTTTTTTTCATTATATCTTTTTTATGGAGAAATATGTTCTGTTAATTTTTTTTTAAATAAAATCTATAATTTAATAATGTTATTGAATTGTGTGTTTTTTTTTTCTCTTTTCGCAATAACTTTCGAAATATTTGAGATTGATCTTAAATTTTATGACTGCATCAAATAAGCTGTGAGCGACTGTAGATGTGACTTAAATCTTTAAGCTAATACCAAAAAGTTGACAAAAATATTATTTTTTAACCGTTTCCTGCGTTTTTATTGTCCCCTGTAAAATTCTACAAATGGTCTATTCGTCTTTATTCGCATGAACTGTTCAATTGTTTCTTCGTGTCTTCTCAAGTTCCACGTTTTTTTCTTTCGAAAAATATGTCTATACAATTTATAAAATATAATAATAACAAAATAATTTTGTTTTCACTTTTTTTTTTTTAAATGTGTGAAACGTTCAAATAAAAATACAAAACAAATTGTATAATTAACATTCCAGGGTTCATTGGTGATACGAATTGTCAAATTATTGCAAGTTCTCTTTTGAAAATTACAAAATAGTGGAAAATAGTATATGGGTGGATAGGGGTATATATGTATATTAGGGCTGGTCGATTTAAAAATCGCTCAACGTTCAAGGAAAATCGTATTCTAGAGACCAAAATAAGAAACTTTGCCGAAGGAACCATGACTCTAAAACGAATTCTGATGTCCCGACTTTTGACCCGTAGGGTGAAATTTTGAAAAATCCCACTTTGATCCATTTAGAGTGCCCCAATCAAATCCAACCCAATCGAATATATTTATACTCTATTTCTTCCGGAGAAGAAATAGAGACCCTAATCTTGGAAAGACTCCTCCTACTTTCTGAAATATCTCTATCCCAAGATTTGTACATTTTGCTAAAAAAAAAAAAATTTTAACCCCTAGAATGATGATTTATGCATTAATCTGCTAGCGCGTCTCCCGGAGAAGAAGTATATCCTATAATCTTGGAGAGATTCCTCCTACTTTGTGAAATATCAACGTGGGCTTTTTCAAAATTTTATCCTACGGGTCAAAAGTCGCCACATCAGAATTCGTTTTAGAGGTATGGTTCCTTCGGCAAAGTTTCTTATTTTGATCCCTAGAATACGATTTTCCTTGAACGTTGAGCGATTTTTTTCCTCCATACAAATCGACCCGGCCTAATGTATATACATAGGGTATAGCGTGTGAATAAAGCTTGACATTAATGTTTTAAAAATACGATATTTACACTATATACGACATTACATGAATCCGGCTATTATAAATATAAATCTTTGTATTAAACTTGATCGTTTACAATTTCCAAAAGATTATATTTTGCACTTAAAAAACTAGTGGAAAGAATAGATGTAGCGTTTTTTCTGTTTTTTAATTGGAAATAGTGAAAAAGGGTACAAAAAGTTTTAAATTTAAGTACTCAGTAGTAAAAATACAAAATTACACAAATATTGTATACAAATATTTAGAAAATTACATGCTGGGGGTTTAAAAAATTTCGAATTCTTTATTCCTGGACATATTGTAAATATTCTTAAAAAAATTATATTTTTTTCTATTTTATCGTTTTTACACTACAAATTAAAATTAAAAAAGTAAGATTTTTGATAACGATTTTTTTACGAAAGGGGTGTACAAGACTTCCGAATTTAAAAATTGTTTTCATTAAACATTTTTGCATGTGAATGTGGCATTCACACCTAAATGCAAAACACGAGTTATTCCAAAACGAGTGGAAAAGAATAAAGGAATTTTGTAATAGAATAAGAGGCTTAAAAACTCATAAATTTTGGTTTACTTAAAGTTCATTTGATTTTGTGTTAAATTGAAAAGTCCCTTTAATAATTTGTTTTTATAAATAATAAAACAAATATTAATTTTTTTTTACATGATTTTTAATTTATTTAAACAAGTTTGATTTATTTAAAATATTATTTGGACAATTTTGCTTTCAGCATCAGTGCGTGTATAATGCTTTTCGTAGGGCATACAAAAATAACCATGAAAATAAGTATTACTTTGGTCCGGTTGACATAAAATGCAGTTTTTCCATATAAATTAGTTTTTAAAATGCTTTGAGAAAAAAAATATAAAGGGATCTATATAAATATGTAATAAAGACAAACACATGCAGGCATAGCATGACCATGGTGGGTTTGACTACAACAATTTGCAATTAAATTAAAGTATATTGTGACAGATATAAATGGGGCGAGTAGTAAAATATCAAAGGCATTGTTAAAAGATAAGAAAATTAAAAATTTTTTATGAGGAAAAAAAAAAAACAAAATTTTTTTAAGATTTCAATAAAAAAAAAAGAGATGAAAAATTAATAATTTCTTAAAAACGGTAAATATAATTAAAAACACACTTTGCTTTAATAATCCGTATTTTAAAATTTATATTTCAAAACAGTTGAGGAAATTTTGTTAACATTATTTCAATTCAAAACAGAAATTTTTAAAATTATATAAAAGATTAATTTTCATTATTCATAAAACCGGAAATTCCAATTCATTAAAATAGATCAAATTAAAACAAAATCGGTGTTGCCAACCTCAAAAAATATTGAAAGGAATTTGAAATTTTTTTTATTAAAAAATAAAGTGTTCGATAATACAAAAAAAATTATAAAAAAATTTCAAAATAAGATTTTTTTTTATCAAAAATATGGCCTTTAATTCAAAATATTGAGAAATATGTTATTAAGAGCAAAATATACAAAAATATGATCTAACGAATCGATGCCAGAATTCGTAAATTGTTCCGTAACGTATAAATATCGTAGAGAAGGTCGGGGTATTCTTGGACACACTTTTATTTTGTGAAGAAACTCTAAAAACAATTATTTTTCTCAAAAATTTCAAAGCTTGATTTTGTGGTACGATAATTAACCTTTCTTTTGGTACCAGCAATTTGACCTTATTGTTTAAAATTGTAGACTTTGTATAAGTTGGCGCAAAAAACTGGTTTTTTGAGATTTTAAAAAATCTCGGGGTATTATTGGACAGTTTTGTAAATCGATAAAAAATTAATTTTACTGCTGGAAAACGTTTATTTGTTAATAAAAATGAAAGAATATATTATAATGAATAAAATAAAGTGAAAAATATCGATGAAAATTATTGAGAATCGCAGTTAAGGCACTTGGAAGTGTTCGGGTTTGCTCCGTCAGAACTCAAATGAACACCTCGATCATAAACAATACAATTGGCTGTGTTTCGGTGATTTTCTTTCTGGGGTATATTTTTCATGCAAATTATGCAAAAATCAATATCTTCCTCCGCGTCAGTTTCGTTCGGAGACGGTATTCTCTTTTGTGGAGTCTTTGATTTGCCACGGCCTTTTTTATCCGATAAACTTTACCGCTTCTTCTCGGCCTTATCACGTTGCTCACACACTTTTTTTTGGCGATGTCAAAACGACCGACTTCATTGGCTTACGGCCACGATTTGACTTTTTGGCTGGCGTGCCAAGTTTCAACGGACCTACCGATTTTAATGCGTAGCGCAGCTCTTTGGCCAAAACGTCAGATGTCGTTACTTCTACATGTGCTGCGGTAGGTATTGCATCGCCAGGCATAATGATTGTTGTGAACTGTCAAGAATTAAGTGTCCAATAATACCCCGACAAAACTGTCCAATAACACCCCGAACGCTAATTTTTACAAAATGTTGGCGTATAACACAATGCAAATTTCATACAAAACTCTTATATGCGTCGAAAGCTTAAAGTTCAAAGAATATTATAAATATATTTACCTCACTTGGTTCGTCGAAAAATGTTGTCAAAATGAACAAAACACCAAGTGAAAAAAAAACACTTTACAAACATGAAAATTCTGTTTGCTATGATAGCGAGGTAACAATGCAATGCGTCAAAACAAGTCAAGTGCTCAATAAAAAATTAGATTATAATAAGACGAGTTTATGCTAGTTGGTGGAGACCCCAATCGTTACAAACGGGAAAAATATCGCGCTGCCCAACAATACCCCGTGTCCATTAATACCCCAACCTCCCCTATACATTTTTCAATACGACCCAAAATGTGACAAAGCGTATTTTTAGTTACCCTGATTTATTTTTGGTTGCCTAGATTTATTTAATTATTCCTACCTAATAAAAATAAACAAAACTTAAAAAATTTAAATATTGCCAATATTAAACTTTAAATTATGACTATTTTTTAGGTCAATATTTTTATTTAGTTTTAGGATTTATAATATGCGTTTTCAAATTAATTCTAAGATAAACCAGTTTTATATTAATACTCATTCATAACAAGGTTATTTGATAAATCTATTTATTTGGCATACTTTGATAAGGAAAAAATAATAATGGAAATAATTCCAAAACAAAAGACTATTTCACCAAAATATATAAGCAAATGTATTATTAAATAGTTTCAACTAAACGCGTGTATGTTGGAATAATAATTAAATAAAAAAAAAAACATCAGTTGCAGACGATTTAATTTTTGAAACAACAAAAAATAACAGATAACAATGTTTTTATTTAGATTTATTGGAAATTACAAAATAAACATACAATCAGTTGAGATAGCAAACTTTTTTTTTCAGTGTAATCAAATACAGGGATGTTATTAAATATGTACTGTTATCAAATGCACTCTGTTGGTTAAGCCTATATGACACCTGCTTTTTTGTAAAAGATTTACCAGGGACTTTCTATTAGAAACTTTAAATTTTTTGACATTCCGTTTTGTTTTTAAAACATTTTATAGAGAAACCCTAGTAAAGATGCTGCAAAAAAGCAGTTGTTCAACAGGCTTTGAGCCTATATGACAGCTGCTTTTTTGTAATAGATTTACCAGGGGTTTTCTATAAGAAATTTTAAATTTTTTTTACATTCCCCTGGTAAAGTTGCTGCAAAAAAGAAGTTGTGATACAATACAGACTTTACTAAAAGTGTGTAATATAGGGTTTCCCTTGAAAGGTAACGATTACAGATAGGAGTTGCAATTTTATAAAAATATAAACTAAATACGGGGACCGACAAAGGACTCATAAAAGGGGTTGCGAATTAAAATTGTAATTAAAAATATCAAGAATGTATAAAAATTGTATACTATATTTAATAAATTTTGCTTTTAGTACTTTTGCGATAGTTTTTAAACATAAATTTATTAATTTCTTCAATTTTAATATATGAGTTCGACAAGAAATTTCCGCGCATAAAAATGATTTATTACGAGGGCGGATCAATAAGTCCGTGACTTTTGAATGAAACACAGTTTTTTTTTGCAAAAAAAAAAAATTATTTTTCAACATAATCTCCTTTTAGTTCAATACACTTAGTCCAACGTTTCTCCAATTTTTGTATCCCTTCCAAAAAAATAGAATTTTTCGAGATCCATTAAATAGACATTTGTTTGATCAATAATTTCATCGTTGGAGCTAAATCTCTTTCCACTGAGCCATTTCTTTAGGTTTGGAAATAGGAAATATTCACTGGGGGCTAAATCCGGAGAATATGGCGGATGAGGTACCAATTCGTAGCCCAATTCATGGAATTTTGCCATTGAGACTGCACACGTGTGCACCCGTGCATTATCTTGATGAAAAAGAACTTTTTTCTTGTCCATATGGGTCGTTTTTTTCTTAAATCCTCGTTAAACCGGTCAAATAAGTTGGCATAATATTCTCCGTTTATTGTTCTTCCCTTTTGAAGGTAATCGATGTGGATTATCCCGCGTGCATCCCAAAAAACTGTTGCAATCACTTTATTGGCCACGATTACGGTTATGGTCAATTAAGAGCAAACGCTCACCACCCATCTTGCAGACAGCTTTCGTAAACCCAACTGATCATTTAAAATCGAAACCACACTGCCATATGAAATGCCTATGGCATCAACAATTTCACGCACTTTTACTATTCGATCGGCCAACACCATATCGTGGATTTTTCGACATTTTCGGGTGTATTGACCTCAATTGGCCGTCCAGAACGATCAGCGTCATTTGTACTTGTGCGACCACAACGAAAGTCAGTAAACCACTTTATTAGCATTGAAATCGATGATGCAGAGTCCCCATAGTATTTATCAAGCTTTTCCTTGGTTTGATTGACGGTTTTTTTTAGCAAAAAAATATTGTTTAATGAGCACTCGAAATTCACTTTTTTCGCATTTTTTAAAAAATCCACGAAATTGTATGTTTTGAACAGCTGTTAAACGCAAAGTAAATGACAGAACTTGCTCAAAATTTGTCAGTAGTCTATTAACAGGTGGTACTTGATGGGAGCAGTGTTTCATTTCATATAACCACGATCCGACTTGTATTTCAAACAAAAAACCATGTTTACAATTCTGTGCAATTACAATAATTTTGTTTTAAATATATTTGTTAAACAAAAAAAAACAATGTTTATCTTTTCAACAAATGGTGTCAATAGACTCTTTGCCTTTCTATTCTCCATGCTCTAAACAAATATTTGTGTTTGAAAAAATCTATACATTTAAACAATACTACGACGCAATATATTAAACAGATTATTAATAAAAACATCCAACAAAACATGCCCATAAATGAACCGACTACTACACAGTGGTACAGAAATGTTTAATGTACGCTTAAAAGACGAAACACAAATTTCAACCGGCGCACCATATAAACTCAATTGCTTTAAAGTACTTATGCCAGTCAATTTGACGCCAGAAGTAAACAAAACAAATCAGTTTCTCTTTATTATTTATAAAACTGTTGAATCAAAAAAATGATTCATTAAAAAAAAATAAAACTGTTCAAAATTCTGTTGGGAAATATAAATTTGAAAATATTTTTAAGGCTTCTTTTGAAGATTTAATTTCAAGTATTATTATTATTACCACATTTAGAAGATATGTAAATACAATTAAATACGGTTATAACGAACTCGTATTAACCGGACAATTTTGTACGTTATAAGCGAAGTTCGCTATAAGCGTTGCAAAGCTTTATAAAATTACAAGATTTTTGTTTTTTGCATTTAGCTCTTAATTTTAAAATTGAAAATTTTTTTTAATAAAATAACGTTTCATACAATTTTTAAGGCTCCATTAAGGTAAAATTAGTCTTGCCGTTCCGTGTCCGTAACGAATCATCTGTTTTGTTTTATAGAGAGTGTGTTTTAAAAAAAAGCACGCATCATAAACCATCAACACAACAGCTGATGCGTTAATGTACAGAATGGAAAGACTAATTCTACCTTTAGTTTTGCCATTTCGTGTCATAACGAATCAGCTGTTTCATTCATGGTTTATGAGAGGTGCTTTTTTTTAAATGCACTATCCATAAACCAAAACATCTGAATTGTTACGGCACGGAAAAGAGGCCGCTTTAAGGCAAACAAAAAAACTGCACAAACGGGATACGAGGTTTTATAAATCCCAAAAATTCCGGAATTTTCGGTATTGGTATTTCGGGATCGGCACCCCTAAGTGCACGCATGTTCCAGCACTCCCACATGTGTAGTTTCTTATTTTTGATGTAAACTCAAATAAAAAAGTTAGTAGAAAAATCTGTAAAAGCTTTTCAATTTCACGTTACTATTTTTGTACTAATTTTAAATACAAGATATTTTTTTAGTAACAATTTTTGCTATTAACATTTTACAAATTACTGAATTTTTCACTAATTTTTGTTGATGATTTCAGCAAAACATTTAACTTAAATTATTTTTAGTGAAGTTTTAAATAAAAAGCTCGAGTTTTTAAAATGTACAGAACATTTTTCATTTTAAAATCTCGATTTGTTTATACATATTTCGTTATAATCGTACAAATTTGTATAATTCGCAAAAGGTTCCAAAATAAATTCGCTATAAACGATGTTCGTTATAACCGTTGGGGTCCAGAAATATCGTTCGTTATAAACGATCCCCACTGTAATGGCTATTGATGAAAAACAGAATGTAGTGTTAATACAAAATGTTATACGTCACTCTCGATATATTTGGAAATATAAATCATGATTTATAGTACGTATTAAAAGTTTTCAATAGATCCAAAATATACATACAGTCATGAATATATAAATAGCGTACTTCTTATATTTTATGTTGCCGGAAATAAAACTCATTTGCTTAAATACAAGTTTTTCATTTTTAAATTGAGTTTTGAAATTCGAATTTTGAAGCAAGTTACTATGAAAGTTACTGCCTAGTAGTGCGATTCACACTATCCATCTCTGTCGATTCATATGATTGATTTCAAAAATTTCCAATACACGTTAAAACTGTCTTTAGATGCCTCTTATTTCTCAAGGTTTTTTTTTTTAACTTAGAGAAACGATGCACAGGGTTAGGTAGAGTATACTTAACAAATATGAAATGCAAATTTTTACATTGAAAATTCTTCACGCAAAGAATTGATGGACATTTAAAAGTCGAATCATGCAAAAAAAATTACTTGAAATTTATTTTCATTTAGTTTATATTGTTGCTCATATTTTTTAACTTTCAGCTTCAAACCAATATGAAGTCACTAGATTTGGCAGATAAATTCAAAAAGAAAGTAATTTCCTGCTTTCCGCTAATTGAAAAGTTGTGTGGTGGTTTACAAGTGAAACCAAAATTTTCCGCTTTTTGAACTTTCTAAGTTTTTTTTTCATAGGGTTTTATGAATGGAATTGAATTTTGAGAATGGAATTGGGTTTTGAGAACAATACTTAAAAAACAGTGCAATTTTATAAAGTTTGATGTCAGCACACGAATAACAGATTACGCACATCACAAACTTTTTAGGAATTGGCGTAAATTTGTTGAAAATGTAGGTTTTTGCGTCTGAAATTCTCAATTATATTTTAAATTGGGTACACTCAAAAGAAAATCTGTAAAGTTTGAATTTTAACGTCTTTTTCAGACAATTGCAATTAATACTATAATTAATATGCAATTTTATTTAATTTAATTGTGAAAGGCGTGGTAGAGAAGAATGAGAATGAATAACTACATTTTGCAATGTAGTTATGATTTTTAGAAATTACACTCATTCTTCTCTACCACGGCTTTCACAATTAAATTAAATAAAATTGCATATTAATTATAGTATTAATTGCAATTGTCTGAAAAAGACGTTAAATTTCAAACTCAAACAAAAATCAAACTTTGCTCTCTGGCAATTCTTCTCTAACTACGTAAGCGCCATCTATCGAATATATAAAGAATATATCATAGATATGGCATCACTTACAACATATGGGAAAACAGTGGAAATTCGAGTGAGGTAAGTTTCTAAAAATAGAACTGTTGTGTTGTTGGAGTTGTACTTCTGAGATTATGTATGCAAGAACAAAAAAACACCGTGTATTGAATAAAACTAGTTTTAATCACAACAAAACTCGACCTGACGATAGCTCAGAGGGCTAAAGCGCTCTGTCTAAGGTGTAGTGCGAGTGCATGTGGCATTAGAAATCAGTTTATCTATACCACGGTCAGTGATTGCACAGAAAAATTTCATATAGACGCAATCGAACAAATAAAAACATAACAAATATTACATTATTCAAAAATTCAAAAAAAAAACGGGGTCACTGACGAAGCTTCAATACCAGAAACTGCGCAGTCTGATTCAGGAAAAAAAATTGAAAATTTGCAATGTAGTTATGCTTTTTAGAAATTACACTCATTCTTCTCTACCACGCCTTTCACAATGAAAATCTTTAAAGTTAGCAACATTTTTGCTGGGAGGATCCTTGCAGAAAAACTGGTAATATTGACAAAAAATTAGTAAATTCGGCAAAATTGTTGCTGCCTTTACAGACTTTTTTTTAGTGTAGAGTATTGCGTGAACTGTGTCCCATAGTAGACAGCACCTGCAAGTCAAAAATGAATTTTAAAATTTTTAGTCGGACGCAACATTTTTACAAACTTTTTAAAAATTTAGCGAAGTTAAATTAATTTTTTTTTATAAAAAAACATGACTTGAGAACATAGTTAGGCTAGGTACCTAGAGTGAATCTTCACGACGGAGTAAATTGATAAGGTGCAAAAAATTATTTTTTTTTTTCATTCCTAGCAAGTAAAGCGGCAGTTTTCTTCAAACACATGTCGATTTGTGACAACGAAAGATCGGTATCGATTCCGCAAAAACGTACATCAAATAAAAGATTTTGATTAGCTTAATACTAATATCGAAAAGGCACCAACAAATTTGAAAGACTTTAAATTGTATAAAGCAAATTCAAAAGTATTTAATATTATTTCCTGCAAACAAGTATTCGTGTTGTGCAATATAATCGCGGTTTTCTTTTTAAGTTCTAATATGACAAAAAAAAATTTTTGTGTATTTTTATACTTTTTGATAGCGTAATATATATTTTGACAGAATGAGGACCTATAAATTCATGTAACTTTTATTAACTTCAAGCAAAAATAGTAATTTTAACAGTTATATTAGTTTTTTGTTTTTATATACATCGAGATTATTTTTATGTTATTTTCAGTTTATAACTAGCCTCCGTATATTTACAAAAATAAAGCAATACAAACATATTAGCTAGGTTGATTCTAGTATTTCGATCTGGCTAAAGATCTCATCAGAATTCGAAGTTTTAGAAAAGCTAGAGCCTCCATAATAGGCAGAACTTTAACAAAAAACCTATTAATCATCAATTAATAGGTTTAATTTGATTTATACTTAAAACCGCCATATTTTTTGCGCCGTAAAAGATAAATAATTAACGCCAACATCGGCCAACAAATATAAAAAAAAATTTGAAAATATTTTGCATGTGTCGAAAATTTTTTAAATTTCTAATTTACTATTTCCTAGTATTGGTGATACGAATTGTCAGATTATTGTAAATTCTTTTTTTTAAATTACATTTCGTATCACCAATACTGGAAAGTAGTAGAACTGGATAAGCAGAGATGGAAAGTGTGTGAATTAACCCTTTAACCGGCATAAGCTTTTTTGGACTGAAATTTATTCCACTTGTTCGGCACGAGAAATAAATAATATTTTGTTTTAGCTAAATTTTTTTGTTGCCTATTTTAGGCGATATGGGTCAAAATAGGTTTAGAGGCTATCTCAAAAACTGACCTATAAAATTTAAAAAGTTAAGGCATAAATTATTTTTTTTACAAAGATATAACAACAGTCCAAAAACTAGTCTTTTTGAGCTTTCAGATAAAAAGATATGGCGATTTTCGTTTTTCGAAAAACGCGAAATCGAGCGAAAACGAACCTTAACTTTAATATATATTGACGAAACTTTGAAGCTTTGATAGTGTTAGCAAATATAATATTTCTGCTAAATTTCATAAAAATCCGTTTACTCGTTTTCAAGATAAGATGATGTCCTTTATATGTATCCTTTTAAAGTCCTGTATGTCCTTGGAATAAACTTAGAGTATTTTCCAAAAGTTTAAGCTTTAATCTTCCTTTGTGTGGAATATGAATGGTTTCATGTTAACAGAAACGTGTTTTAAGGACTTTTCAAAATTGTGGTTGTTTGAAAATATTTATTTTTTGAAATTACTGAAAATTTTAACTATAACACTTTCTCGCTTCCAAACCATGACATGTACACAAAAAATTACTTCGCAAAATATGTGGCTAACTTCGTTCTCTATCGATATAGCTTACATTTTTATAATAAAACACTTTTTTGGCGAACTTATGGCCAATTTAAAATACCCCGCCTAGAGGCGGGCTTGCCGGTTAAAGGGTTAAGCTTTATTTTACCATTTTTGTATAGATATTAATGGATAATGAAATAGCTTATTAAAAAATAAGTGTACTATTAACATGTGCATGGCTGCGTATTATATTTTTTACAAATCTATAAAACAAGTAATAACAATCATTACACGTGATTTTAATTTGATAATATTGTAGTATATTTTTCTCTTTTTTACATACATATACATATCTACAATTACAATGCAAAATAAAAATTGCATTTATTAATTATTTTTTTATATTTGATTGAACGTCAGCAAATAAAAAAAATATTAGAATAGATTTTTCCAAACTTACACACAAAAAACGTGCTTGCCTAGAATACATAGTTTGTATAGTAATTAGAAATAAATAGAAAAAAACGTGCCTAACCTCAATTTTACTTGTAATTTAAATTGATAATTTTCAGTCTAAAACGACAAAACGGAAAACAATTACTGTAAATTTGCTAAAAGTAAACGGAAAAATTGATAAGAAATTCCCATACTAATAATTAAAAAAGATAATTTAAAATAAAAAAAACCTTTTAAATGAGATACATTAAAAAAGATTTAATTAAAAAAAAAAACAAAATTTGAAAAACATGTATTTCATTGATTAAAATTTTTTCAAAATTATTTTTATCGGGATAAACGTTATACATTATAGTAATGAAATGTGCCAAAATACCGAAACTTATTTGACAAATTGTAAAAAATAATTTGTTGTAGGCTGGTCCCTATCCGGATTTCATTCTTGCCTTAAGAAATCGTCAGAAATATTTGTTAGGTTAAATCACAAACTAAATGTAGTATTTTTTCTAATAGCGAATTTACATTATAAACATATTCCGTAGATTTCAGTTTGAAATTCAATTCGAAATCAGAACAGAGAACGAGGCCGATCAAAAATATACTCGGCGGCGGCTGAAAGTCGACTAAAGCCGAAAAATTCTCGGCGGCGGCGGCGGCTAAACGAAAAAAAACTAGGCGGCGACTAAAAATCGACTAAGCCGATGGTTAAAAAATGTATTATAATTTAATTCACTTATTTATTTGTAATCTAATCTAAATCTAATTTTACAAAATTTCATGTTTTCCATTATGTGTCTATCTTTTATGTATAGACTACCAAAATGTTTCCAACATTCCGATAAACCCGTTAGGTTTACTTGAACCTTTGCCATTTTTTTTATATCATCTTTTCTTTTAAACAAGTCTTCATAATATGCTATATTGGCAGATTTTGAAATAAATGTATTTACATCAGTAGAAGCATCTGAGTTAGAATCAGATGAAATTGTGGGATTAGCTTGTGTAGTATGAAAAAAGTTTTTTATATTTTTTTGAGCCATTGTAAGATTTGGAAAATTTACTTTTTCTTTTTCTAGTGAAGCGCAATATAACGGCACATTTTGCAACCCCTAGAGAATTCATAATGAAAACCTATGGTTGCCAGATTGGTGGGTACTAAAAGTAGAATGAAGGCGGAGCTGATATAGCTGATATAGTCGGCTCAGCTGATATAGTCGGCTAATATTTTGTAGCTGAAATTAGCCGCTCAGGTCGGAGGCGGCTCGAGTACCTAAAAAGTGATCTGCGGCGGCTTAGCCGCGGCTATTAGCCGATCGTCTTCGTTCTCTGAATCAGAATCGTTTACATAAGCAAATTTCACAGCTAAATGGATTTCGATTGTCCAACAAACACTTTTTTGTAAACAAACTAACCTTAAAAAATAACCAAAACTAAAAAAATTTCCAAAATACATATTATTCAATGGCGGAACACAAAATTTATGTACATTATGAAATATAAAGGGTGTTTTTTTTTTTATAGAGGTATAGAATTTGAAATGGAATAAAGCAAAGATGCATTTTTTAAATTGACATGAAATTTACTTTATTCGAAAGATAATATTCTGGCATTATAATTTAAATATGACTTCTGACATATGACCGCCACGGCTGGCTCGGACGTAGTCTAATCTGGAGGTCCAATTTTCGATGACTTTTTCCAACATTTGTGGATGTAAATTGACCTCCAAGCGGTCAATCGTTTCGGGCTTATCGGCGTAGACTAGCGACTTCACATATATCCACAGAAAATAGTCCAGCGGCGTTAAATCGCACGATCTTGGAGGCGAATTCACAGGACCGAAACATGAAACTATGCGGTTACCAAACGTTTCCTTCAATAAATCAATTGTGGCACGAGCTGTGTGACATGTTGCGCCGTCGAGTTGCACAAGTAGGATTTTTTAAGCACGCAAGATCTTTCCGTAAAATCTTCCATAAAGTGGATGAACACATATCCAATTCCTGTGCACGTGGCGGATAGACTGATTGGGGTCTTCCTCTACCCTATGCCATACAGCAGCAATGACTTCTTCTGTACGCACTAAACGACGTCTCTGTGTATGTATATTATCATTTGGAGTAAACGTGGTGCGAAAACGTTTCATATTTAATCGAATTAATTGCTCTGTTGGACGATTATGTTGACCGTAAAATGGACGTAGTGCGCGATACGTATTTCGAACAGAACCATGATTTTCAAAATAAATTTGCACAATTTGGAAGCGTTGTTCAGTCGTCAGTCTATTCATGACTGGCATGAAATGCCAAACCAAACCAAAGTAAACATAAATCACTTGACAGCTGACAAAATGGCCGCCAGTTAAAAAAGTGTTGCCAACTTAAAGTTCTATACCTGTATAAAAGACATCCTTTACAATGTAATTTTTGTTAATGACAGTGTTTTTATATAAATATTGATCATCAGTTTAATGCAAAATATTTAATGTTTTGTAAGAGGCCTTGCCGGCGCCATACAATGATTTCTCAATGTTGTTATTGGTCGGAAACAAACAGAAAAAAATTGCCGTATACAGCTTGTATTACTTCTTTCAATGAAAAAAAAGCCTTTTAATTTGTTATTTTTTAGTTTTTTAAATTTATAAAAATGTATCTTTTTATTATATATTATTTCATAAACAGCTGATTAATGTTTACATAATTTTCTGCAAAACCCCCTCATTTTCTACAAATAGTGGGAAAGTACAGTGCTGTATTTTGCATTTCTGCACAAATAGTTAGATTTCGATTAGATTTCGCTGAAAACTCAACTAAATGGGGATTTCAATTTGTATGCGAAATCTGTTTGAAATACCAAATTTTTATTAGATTACATACTTTCGAAATTTATCGAAATCCCATTTCAAGTGAATTTAGACCTTAATGCAAATTCGCTATAATTCGCATTTATATTAGCTCGAAATAAGGTTTTAAACTAGATTTCGAAATCCAGTTCACGTATCATTTTATACACTACCATATGATCAAAATCTAGTTTAAACTGAATTTTGATGGCAAATGTAAATGCAGCTTAAGTCAACAAAATAAAATGCCAATTATTGTGAATTAGATAATTATTGGAAATTTTTCAGAATTACCTTTGTTGTAATTAATTTATGTGCTTAAAGTTATGTATCATTTCGCAAACAGTTAGTGTCATTTTACGATAAATTTACAACGACCTTCAAATTTTAATGTAAAGGTTTCTAATTTTCTTCCTTTCTTTTATTTTAGTTTTTTTTCAAAAGCACTTGCTTTAAAATTCTTAGGAAAATCTTTATGATATTCACAGATACCTGCTAGTTTCATAAATCAAATCTAACACATTGTTTTGTCATAACTGTCTATGCCAGCCTTAAATTTCAAAATGAGTAAATAAACATGTCCCTTTTTTAGACAAGACAAATATAAACATTAGGAAGTCGTCGTGACGGCGGTTTTTGGTTTTAAAAGTGCGTGACAAAGTATGTGACATGTGTAGGTGTCATAGTTCAAATAAAACCGTCAGACCAAAGAAAATACACACATGTTTTTATTTGTCTATGAATTATGGGGTTTTACCAGAATTAGTTGACTATTGACACATAGTTTAAACATTCAGGTGATAAGTTACAATACAAAACCCTATTGTTGCATTTACATTACGATCGATTTTGAAATTTAGTTCGTGTATCATTTTATACACTACTATATGATCCAAATCTAGTTTAAACTGAATTTCGAGCTTAATGTAAATGCAGATTAAACCGAAAGTTATTGAAAATGGGATTATAATTTATTTTATATTGAAGTAACACTTTTACGAAATCCTGTTTAAAATCCAGTTTTAAATTAAATTTGGCGGGAAAACTGGATTTTGAGTTAAAAACATTTTGTAAACAAAAAATAAACTTTAGTTATTAATTTACTGGCGGAGTACAAATTTTGCAAGTACATATTATGAAAGAAACAATATGGATTTAGCTAAGAAATTACTACTTGGAAACATATTTCTTTGTAGGGATGCTGCATTCAATTTCTCTTTCAGTAAAAAACTTAAATTTTGTAAAATTTTAGTAAACTCTTAATGGAAATTGATTTACTAAATTAGTATATAAAACGTTTTACTAATTGTTCTACTAACATTATTATTTGAGTTTAGTTATGAATTTGTATGGGAAATCTGTTTTAAAATTAAGTTTTAAAACCAGATTGTCAACAGTTTAAACTAGATTTCGGATATAAAGTAAATACAATGTTTGGAATTTCAATTTTATAACTACGTATAACCTCTTAAGCGTAGCCCTAAACCGGAAGTTATTAAAAACAAGGGTTTTAGCTTACTTTAGGGTTTCCGTAGAACGTTAATAATGGGAATTTTACTTGAATATAAATTTTTTTTTTCTCAGCCAAAATTTTCAAAATAATCTATTCAAACTTGTATTACGAAGTTTGTGAAGGGATTGCTGCGTCTCGAAAATAGGTTATTTTCTTTCATTATAATAAAGATCAAAAAATTGTTAGGACAAGGAATTTCAAGCTCCAAAGCTGCTGTTTTAGATTTTTTTTTTATTCTCAGATAACTACAAAACTGATACCTGTTTAAAAAGTTAAAAAAAATAATATGTTACTGAGAAAAATTGGTCAAAAGTTAGTACAAAAGTAGTTTCCAGTTATATTTAAAAACCTGTAGATTTCCGCGGACTGCGACCGATATAATTTCTTTCATTGTAGTTTTATTGGAGTCTGCTCTATATATATATTACTTATGTTGTAAAATTATGTTGCTAAACATTAAGCTCTTTGAATAGAATTCTATTTAAAAAAAAATTTATTTAATAGTAATCACACGTTTAAAAAAAAAATACTTTACAAAATAAATTTATAAAATATTAAAGGTAAGCCCAAGGTAGCTAAGACCATAATGAGCGGATATTGGTTTAAATTTCATTAATATTTTGTTTACTACATTCTTTTGCCAACTTTATTTTATATGGATTCGAAAAAATATATACAGTAGTGGTCAAAACAGTTGGAACTGAGATCGCATTTGTTGTTTTCATTGATTTATTTTCTTCAAATCACACTTAGTTACTAAAATTTATTTTTTACATATTCTTCATACATTGTTTTATGTTAAACAAATAAAAATAATAATAGATGTATTTAAAATGCAGGTGTTCAAAACATTTGCAACTCTCATTATTCTTACTCTTAACGAAACAATTTATACTAACAAATGCTAGGATATAACGGTAATCGTATTCCTTTTTAATATGAGATTCAGGCCGTTACATTTTTTAAACAAATTTATTATAATTATTGTTCTTTAATAGTTGTAATAAGATCTTGGAAGCATAAACATCGTAAGAATAATTTTTGTAAAAAATGTCAGGAAATAAATACAATTCTGATTTTAAATAAAAAGTTTTAAATGATTTTCAAAATGGACTTTCCCAAAAAGAAATTTCTATAAAGTATTCAGCTCCAAAATCAACGATTTGCCGCATTGTTAATAGTGGTAACAACAACACAACTCATAAAGGTGGAAGACCCCGTATTACAACTGTAAGAGAAGATCGGAAAATCAACAATTTTTTTACGAAATATCCCAAAGCAATTCCCAGAGAAGCTAAAACTGAACTTTTAATAGATGCCAGTCTTTCCACCATTAAAAGAAGAGCCCGAGAATATGGTCTTAGAAGTTATAGATGTACAAAAAAAACCGTTTGTGTAGGAAAAAAACCGAAAAGCTCGGCTTGACTTTGCACGCACCCATTTAAACAGGACTCAACAGCAATGGAAAAATGTATTCTGGTCAGATGAGTCTAAATTCAACCTTCGGGGATCAGATGGAAGAGCCAATGTTCGAAGACCACGAGGCGAAGAGTTTAATTCCAGATACACAACCGCCACAGTGAAGCACGGTGGTGGAAACATTATGGTGTGGGGGTGTTTTTCAGGAAATGGGATTGGCCCAATTCACCGCATTACTAGCACAATGACGGCCACAATCTATAGAGATCTTTTGAGTTTAGTTATGCTTCCGTATGCTGAATGGGAAATGCCACTCTCATGGACCTTCCAGCACGACAACGACCCAAAACACACGGCGCACTGTGTTGCGGCTAGTGGAAAAGTAACTTTTTTCCGATTATTTTTTTCAGTGTTTTTAATGATGCAATTTTGTCACAGACATTCCAAGTAAACAAAAAACACATAAAGCTTATTTTTATGTTGGCCCGTTGATTTTTAATTGATTTTAGAAGTCTAATATACAAAATTTTCACGAAAAGAGGGGATTTCAGGGCTGTATTCAAAATGATCTCATTTGATTTTGGTGACAGATATTTTGATTTGGAAAAAAAATCTGGCTTCGGACAAGTATCTTCTGTAAAAAAAAGGAATGTTGTTTGAGACATTTTCATATGCACCTTTTTTAGAGCGAAAACCCGACTAAAGGTCCATTTTTCCTTTAAATTTGGGTTAGGTAAGCAATATCTAAAAAGTCCCAGAGAGTCCCAGTTCCAAACCACTACAGAAATGTTACATAATTTGTTTTCAACGAACTGTGAAAAAATCAGCTGCCCATACCAGCCCTCCTGGGAGTTATAGCGATTTTAGTATATCACTCTCAGTATTTATTCCATAGAAATAGAACGGAAATTCTCGGAATCATTTATTTTTTTATTCTACATCTATTCTAGCACTACACAGAAATGAGCATAACTCTCTTAAAACTGAAGCTATTGACTTCAAACCGGAATCAAATTAAAGCTTTTATTGCCACCTTTCAAATAAGAAATGAAATAGATTTTGGTTTTATATAAAATTTCAGAGTTTTTCAACAAATATCGAAAAATCATGAAAATTTGACGTTTATAATTCTTGTTCGGACCACCCTATAGTTTATTTAAAAAACTAATCATAGGGTATTTATCAGAAATAAAAGAACAATTAAAATAAATTTTTTTTGTAAATTTTTCGAAAAATTTTTTTTTTTTTTTTTGATTTTGTTGAAAATTTGACCCAACAATTTTTTTCGGTGTACATTTTTTTTTCACTCATTCTGTTTGGGATTTCATTCTGACCAATCTGTAGAAGTTTCTCATCGATACAATTAAAATTACAGTTTAGGCAATATGATTTCCAAAAACTTCCGGTTTCGCAACACTGTGCGGCGGGGGTTGTAAAAGTTTGGCTGCAGGACAATGAAATTAATATCATGTCGTGGCCTGCTCAATCTCCCGATCTCAGCCCGATTGAGAACATGTGGATGATTGTAAAACGGAATATCGGCAATAAAGTATTCCGAAATGGTGATTTACTTTTCGTCGAGTTGGAGAAGCAATGGAATGAAATTTCTGACGATTATATTAAAAAGCTCATTGCCTCAATGCCTAAGAGGTGTTCAGAAGTTATAAAAAATAATGGCTACGCTACAAAATGCTGAGCGTTACAACCATTGTTTGTATTTCCTGTTAATTACGTTAAGAGTTGTTTTGAACACTGCACTATCGACTTATTTTGTTAAAATTATGGAGGCTGTAACTTTTCTAAAACTTCGGATTCTGATGAGATCTTTAGCCAGATCGAAATACTAGTATCAACCTAGCTAATATGTTTGATTTGCTTTATTTTTGTAAATATACGGAGGTTGAAAGCTCGTTATAAATTGAAAATAACATAAAAATAATCTCGATGTATATAAAAACAAAAAACTAATATAACTGTAAAAAATATTACTTGAGCCAGAGTAGAAACTAATTTTTTTTTATATAAATAGAACATTTTTGGTCTTCAAAGTTTAGTAACGTCATGATGCTTTTTAGGAAAAGACCTAACCACGTGCTTGATTACTTAGAAGACAAGAATGGAGCAAAATTGATTATTAATAGGTTTTTTGTTAAAAGTTCTGCCTATTATGGAGGCTCTAACTTTTCTAAAACTTTGGGTTCTGATGAGATCTTTAGCCAGATCGAAATACTAGTATCAACCTAGCTAATATGTTTGATTTGCTTTATTTTTGTAAATATGCGGAGGTTGGAAGCTCGTTATAAATGAAAATAACATAAAAATAATCTCGATGTATATAAAAACAAAAAACTAATATTACTTTTTTTTTATTTTTGAGAAGTTATGAATATTTTTTTTTGTATTTGTAAAATAATATGCTATAACTGAATTTAATAGAAAAAAAAAACTTATACCACAAATCTTTTTGATCAAAAAAATTATAATTACCTAAACCATGATTTCAGTTGCAAATATTTTGAACACCACTGTATATTTATTTAAAGTGAGTAGAGACGTTATTTTTGGTTAACGGGCAAATTGCAATTGCATTTGCAAAGATATATGTAAGTGAGGCGGGAAACTAGCTAAGTTTATTAACACTTTAAAACATGCATTGAAAATTTAAAATCAACAACAGATTTAAAGGGATGTATGGTGTCTAGGCAC
Source organism: Delia radicum (assembly GCA_021234595.1). NCBI lineage: Eukaryota > Metazoa > Arthropoda > Insecta > Diptera > Anthomyiidae > Delia > Delia radicum. The sequence goes on along the minus strand of CM037853.1, from coordinate 219,460,668 downwards.
GTAGCCAAACAAATGAATAATATTTACTCCCAGTGAGTAACTTAAATATTGAAATCCCTTAATGCTTTAATGAATGCATGCTAGTAATATATATTTTTTTTTATATATAAAGTCACTAACCACAATATATTTTTTTTTTAATTTAACAAAACAGATTATAATAATAATTAATACTGATAAGCTAAATGTTGTCCCATGATATTATTTTATTATATGTTTCCTTAAAAAGACGCAATACTTTTTTTTAACCATGGTCTGAAACAGTTTTGTTTGCGTTTAATGGAAAATCAAGGAACACAAAGACATTTTATAAACTTCTTTGTTTTCAAGTGACGTCAATATGAGTAATATATATAAAAAAAAAAAAAGAAAATCCAAAACATAAAAGAAATGTAAACAAAATATAAAAAAAAACACGCTTGTTGCTATTTTTAAGATACATGATACAATAATAAAAACACACAAAACAGACGAAAAAATAATGCGCAGAAACTTGGAACAAAAATGGGTAAACATAATAAACAGTATAAAAACAATAACAAATAATATTTAATTTAAAAAATATCTAAAATACAAAGTATTACTGGCTTTAAAATTGAAATTTTTTAAATTGTTAGGGTCTATTAATTTTATGCATAAATTTGTAAAACAGACATTTTTATTATAAAATATATTTTATTGGCAGACATAAGTACATATTTGTAACAAGATAAGGGGAACACAAATTTGGCGTACGTGATTGTAAATATGTGTAAATTTAGGAGCACGAAAAATTCACCCCTACTGAAAAAAACAAAAATAGGAAATGGGGATGTTTTATCTGCTCCAATCTTGCGCGCGAACTCAAATTTTTATTTCGATTGTAGACAAAAGAAATGGTAACAAGTTTGAGGGATTTAATAGGGGTTATTTACATTCAGGGGATTTAAAGTTTCGGTCTTCAAAAGAGAATATAACAAAAACAATGCAACAATTTTTATACAATTGATTAAAAAGAAACGGGGAAAAAATTGATAATTTTTAAAAAGAAATAATTTCTACAGAAATTTGTTTATTTTCCTAATATTTATGACATATGTACTCGCAATGCTTGTATTTCTTAGGTGGCTATATTTTGGAATCAGTAAATGAATTCTTAGATCTTGGTATTTTAGTTGAACCGAAACTAAACTTTATAAAACATATTACTATGATGACAAATAAAGCTCGTGGCGTGCTTGCTTCTATTAAACGATGTGCGAAAGAGTTTGTTGATCCAAATATAAAAAACAAGACCAATTATGGAATACGGATCAATTATCTGGGATCCTGACGCTGAAATTTACAACAGCCGCATTGAATCTATTCAAAAACAATTTCTTCTGTTTTGCTTAAGGAGTTCTTTTCCTAATCGTGTTGAAGATCTTCCGTCATACACCATTAGATTGTCAATAATTAAACTGCCAACACTTAAAAGCCGTAGAATAATGCTTAATGTTGTATTCTTAGCCAATCTGCTTAAGGGAAATACTACTACATCTTTAACGTTCCCCAACGACCGAATCGTAATTATACCCCAATATACCTTCAAGCTGTACAAACGAACTACGCTTATGCTGATCCTTATAGAAGACTATGTCTGCAGTTTATTGATATGTACGATTTTTTTTGATTATTCTGCCAACATTAGTCTTATGAAGCGTAATATAATTTTGTTTTTAAATACTCAGAATTAAATTTATTATTATTATTATACTTTTTTATAATTTAATATTATAGTCTGTAAGGATGTAATTCCATAGACTCAAAATAAAATAAAAAATCATTTCAAGCTTTCTTGGGATGTAATTTCTATAAAGAGTACTTTGCACGCAGAAAATAGTTTAAAAATAAAGCGTATAAAGGAAAATTGAACATAACTGCTGGAACTGCATTTTACTTAGATTGGTTTCTGAACGCTCATATTGTCATTTAAAAATCGTATTCATGAGCACTCCGAATAATGAAATCTTATTCGTGAGCTCTCCGAATGAAATATTTTTCTACCCTCCACATACTGTGATGAGGGTATATACATATGTTTGTCATTGCGTTTGAAACGCATCGAAATATGTATAAGACCCTATAAAGAAAATATATATTCCTGATTCTTGTTAAATTTTAAGAGGATTTAGCGATGTCCGTCTGTTGAAATGATCACGTCGCAAAAACGCAATACGGACTGCCAGATTGATTGTTATTGAAAATGAGCAAGTTATTGAAAAAGTTTTTTTATTGAAAATGAGCAAAATCGGTCCAGCGGTTTGAAAAGTTATGAGTGAAGGTACCTCTTAATGTTCCAAACAAATTGGTGTATAATACATATACTGTATGTTAGTACAAACTAATAGTAGCGTCTGGTGTATAAAATATAACATCATATTTTTTCACCAGACGCTAAGAGGTGAATAATATTTAAAATTCACCTTAATTTTTTATTTCACCTCAAATTTTTTTTACCACAAAAATAGTTTTTCAACTTAAAAATGCTTTTTCACTAAACAATTTATTTTTTTAAATCAAAAAAAGTTTTTCACCACAAAAATTGTATTTCCATCTCCAACATATTTTGTAAAATTGTTTTTTGTTTCATTTGTAAGAGTTCATTGTGGAGTTTATAAAGAAAAAAATTGGTAAAAGCAAATTTAATGCATGTACTTGATTAACTTTCCGCCCTCACACTGGGATGTAATACACCCCACCAACAGTTTGAATTGCGTGTAACGGAAAATAGGTGGGAGGACGGAAGGTTAAGGTTAAGCTTAAGCTTAAGTTTTCAAATTTTAATTTTTTAGAATACGTCAAAATCGTCTGGATGAACTTTTTTTAAAACTCAGATTTATGACCCAAAAAGTATAATTTTATTTATGCTGGTAAACACGAATATATTTTAACTTTTTAGATATGTAAATGTGTAATTCCTAAATGTGGAAAACAAATTAATAATTTTAGTGAAAAGTATGTTTATTTAAAAATTTAACCATATTCGAAATAAACATCCTAAAACTAATTACGAATTGTGTTTAAACACTTTCAGTTTATCACAAAACAATTTGTTTTTATGGCAAAAGTCCAAACTTCAAAAAATTCAATTTTATTAATGGATACTAAAACCCCCCAGAAAATTATATACTACGCCGGTGATATTTTTATACCTTAAAAATATGGAGTCTGTAACAAATCCTAATTAATAAAAAGTACGCTTAACACTTATTTTCAAAGCAATGCCAACCAAGTACTAGTTAATTGAAGTTCGGTTTCCTTAAAATTAACAATTTTTAAAGATGCATGTTCAAAAATGTAAATTCATACAAAATTAATTTAATCCTCATTTTCACAAATTAAATTCCCATTAGCTACTGACTGGAATTTAACCGTTAGATTAAATTTTAACCGGACATTCAGTAATCGGGCCTAAAGTTAAAAAGTTAGAAGAGTTAAAAAAATTTTATTTAAGATTCAATTTTCTAAAAATTGAAGAATATCCTACATCCTTCACACCCAACCCTAAAAAATTCAAAGTCCATAATATGAAACCATATTAAAAATTAATTAATTATATAGATAATAAAAAATGTTTTAGACAAAATTTGATTTTTGACAAGAGTAAAATTCTATAATATTTTCAAAAGTAGACCTAATATTAAAATTTGGTGTTCAACTTTGTGACCTACCTAAAATCTATCACAATTAATAAGTCGCCTCTCCGATGCTTTTTTAGTGTTTAACTGTGTAATTGTTATGAAAATTGTGAATAAAATTCTTACCGTTTGCGAAAACAGATTTTTTGTTTTGTTAACGAAAAACAATAGTTTTTGTTGCGATCTTTAGTGTACATGGAACTTTAGCAAAAAATTCTCATTAGCGACAGAATTTATTTAGCATTTAGCTTAAATTTTTCAATTTTTTATGGTTTAAAATTTAAACTCAAAAATCATGTTATTTTACAATTTTTAAATGTGCATTTTTTTATTGAACAAATTCACATTTTTTTCCTTTTTTTCTAAAAAAGAAATCGATAATGGAAAAAAAAGCATTTTCGTTTTTAAATTTAGAGTAGAAAATATACTTTCTTTTTTAAGAAACATCCGATAAAGTTCATTTCAGGCCAACCATCTTATTAAGCTTCTTAATTGGTGTTTAACGTAATTAAACGAGCATGTTCTGTTTTGGGTGAAAGTGAAAATTTCTTAAAATGTATCATCGTCTAAATATCGAAAACAATCGGCTTTTCAATGCTTAATATTTTTTGATTTATATTATAAAAGTTAGTTTTTTATTGCCTATATTTAAAGTTTTGAGTAATACAAACCGGTGTATAAAAAATCGTATCCTTTTTTTTTTGGAAAAAACCCTTGATAGACTAAATATTTCAGAAGGCTCATACTCTCATTGAACAATCGAGTGCTCAGATTTTTCAAGCTAAAGTTGACGATTGTTAACTTTTTTCGAATTTGTGAACACGAAACTGCATTTTTTAAAAAGTGCTAGTTCAAAAACGGAAAATCATGAGTTGGACTGCAATGGGTTAATATTTTTAAAAAACCTTTCTGAAGACACCTATTTTAATCTTAATTTTTTTTTTTTCTATTCCCGTAAACTAGATTTGTTCCAGTGTTCTTTTAAGTGCATATTTTTTCGTTTTTAGATGCATTTTATATGCGCTTATTTTCGTGTTTATATTTGTATGAAATTCGTTGCCCTAAATACGTCGATTTTTAGGGTATTCTTTAATTACCCCATTAAAACGCATTTTGTCGGAATTTGGCCACCCTATAAAATCGTATGATAAGCCTTTCATTACTAATAATTTTATTCATATAAAGAAATCAAAAGCCAAAAGAAAATAACAAAAACAATGCTCATTCCGAAAAAAAAACCAACAAATACAAAAACTTTAAATTTCACAAAGAATAAAAACAACACCAACAAATATATATCGTAAATGGAAAAAGACGTAGCAAAACAAAAGAATGCCTCAGCAAAAAAAAATAAATGTGTGTATGTATGAATTAATATGGAATCTACAACAACAAAGCCATACATTGTAAACAAAGATGCAAAAAAGAAAAAAATAACGGGTTGAGGAAACAAGAAATACTAAAAACAAATATGGCCGACTTCTTTTTATTAGTATTTATACCAGTTTATATACAACATACTTGAAAGATTAATTAAAAAAAACACAACATACTATAAAACTTACCGCCCAGCAAATCTTCATTCATTTTTGGTGGAGTAGAAGTCATTTTGTTGAAAAAAATTTTGTTTTTATTAACAAATCTGACCGATAATATACTAACACGTATTTCCAGATGCTTGTAACTTAAAGTTTTGTTTTTATTTACTTTATACTATTTAAAATTAAAAAAACTGCGTATTATTCCTTAGTTTTTTTTTATAGTTTTGGAAAACACAATTCTCTTTTAATTTTTAATCTCTATTAATACTTTGGTTTTAAGTTTTCTTTTTTCCTTATGGTGTGTAAAAAAAATTAAAATCCAGTTTTAATTTCACAATTTTTTTTTTTTAATTATTACTTTCGATTGTCTTCCCACGAACTTGTCTGGACGACTTTTGTTTAGCTATTGAATTTTCTTTTGAAAAGCAGAACAATATTTCTGCCTACGTACAGTGTTGCAAACAACTGTCAAATAAAAACGCTAGAGGTTTTAGAATAAGAATTTTAAAAATCATTTAAAGAAGAATTTAGTAATGACTTACTGAACTATGCAAATAAAGATAATTTGAAATTATGTATAAAGTTTCTAAGAAATAACAGAAAAATAAACTGTAACAAATCTTTTTAATATTTATTTATTTCCAGACCAAGTTAAAAATGAGCGAACCCCGCTATTTTGGCATCACTTACTACGTGTAATTTTCCAACGGTTCAGGGTAGCCACTCTTATTTTTTTCGAGTTTTGTATCTATATAAGAGTCCCACGCCGACCTTACGGCGGCGGCGAAATAACCAACTCGTATAAATTACAGGCGATGGCAGGGTTGTCAGATTTATTTTGCCGTTTTTCGACAGCTTATATAAAATCGCCAAAAATTGCCAACATTTTTTTCTTCATTTTTAATGTTTTTGGTGACTTTTTTTAGTTCTTGGTCGAAGTAAAACGCACAAAAACACACTTTATAAGCATTTAAATTTTATATGCTTCATCTTTAATTCTCGTAGTGCAAAATAGTCTTTGAAATTTAACAAAATAGCACAAATTTATAACTATAAAAAAATTTATAACAAAATGTAGTAAATTTGTACACCGAAAATCGTTGCAAGTAATTAGGAGCATTTCAACTAATAAAGTTTATTCACAAAAGTTATTTGAAAACTAGTAACATTTTACCAAGTTTTTTGTTGTTTCTACTTAATTATTGAACAATTTATGTGAAAAAACTTTATTATTTGAAATGCCCCTAATTAATTGGCAACAATTGTTTTGTGTGTACAAAAAAAATAGTTTGACAATCTTTAATGACATCCATACTAGTAGTCTTTTCGTTGTCAATAAGGGGTGTTTCTAATTTTGTTATTTAAAATAACATGTACATTTCATTAAAATCTTTAATAGGGCCGTATAATTATCCATACTACTTATTAAAAAGTTTTTTGGGAACTTCAAAATAAAATAAAGTTTTTACCAATTTAAACAGTTGTTTCAAAATTTTTGTAGTAAAAAATTACTAGTTTTTTTTATGACATTGTTAGTTATTTTTACTGCATTAGTTAATTTTTTTTTCAACATTTAAAAACAACTGAATTTTTAGTTATTTTAACGGTAATTACAATAGACGCCTTCGTAACTGAATTAAATGATGTTTTAACAGTAATTTTCAGTAGACTCGACTGTCAAACTTCTTTGAGTGTGTTAATGCCACAATTTAAGCAAAACACTACACAAATTAATTAATATTTTAATAAAGTTATTATATAATTTTTTACCTAACGCTTACCCTTTTCCAATCAGAACTTGATGCGGAATCTTCGAAATACCTTTTAGTAGACTTTTCGGCATATGAATGACCATTAAAATTACAAGATGATGTTAAGCCATCAGGAGGTACTGCAGTAGAATCCCATATTAATAGAACATGCAAACCATTATCCAATATTAAAGTTCTGAAATAGGATATTTCAAATAAATAAATATGTGGCATTTGTATAATTTTATCACATACTTATGTTTTTTGTCCTTTTTACTCTTGTCGGGTATTTCCAGATATTGAACAGCTTCTTCGGTGGTTTTTAATTGTTTACTCCCTTAATAAATTTTGGTATTGCAATCTTTTGCAATGATTTGTAAGATTTATAACAATTTCCAATATAATTCTTCTGTTGTGGAGGGATATAAAAATTGCACAATGTCGCCAACACACTATAAAATATTTTCCACATTTCTTGGTTGATTTTATCCAATATGACATACTCACTGGTAATATTTTGCACAATAGCAAAAGTTGCACAATAATATTGCATAGAGTATGGTAACCTTTATACATACATACTACAACCAAAAATAGTAGTTTTTAAAAACTTCGTTTTTGATTTCAAGTTTGTATGGAATTTGTCAAGTAGTTTATTAAAACTACATGTTTTTGTTTGTAGTTTAAATGTAGTATTAGCATGTGTCATAGTCTTTAAATGCGTGTTTTGACAAAACACGTGTTTTGCATTTAGGTGTGGACGTGACTTTGTTTTTAAATACGTCCAAAACATTATCAGTGGAGATGTAGCCTTAAATTTTAAATTAAGCGGAATTTGTAAAAAAAAAGACTTGGCAACACTGTTTAGTAAACAAATGTCTTGTTTCATTCCACATCAGTTCGTCTACTTTTTACAACTCTGGCTAACGTGACATTTTTTATTTAAACAATTTCTTTTTCTTCACAAAACGAACTTCGCACTTTAAGGGCATTATAAAATTGTGAATTTATTACAAGAAATATTCATTGTTAAGAAAACATGAAGAATATATTGTAATAACTAAATTGCAACAATAAACATCGAATAAATGAAGTTTGAAATAAAAGAATTTACTAACAAGAAGCCGCAAAAGAAAACTCAATTTCTGAACTAAAAATTGTTTGTGTGGTGATGGATTTGTTTTAATCGATCGAATACCATAAATTATTCAACTAAACATTTGATGGGGGATAAATCTAAAAAAGGTGGGTAAATTAAACGTAAAGTGTACAACATTATTGTTTGTTTCACAATTTCTGTAAAACAAAATCGGATTAATCTTATCGCTAACGATTAAAAAGATATAAACACAGTATAGTAAAGGTGGAATTTAAATGTATTTTATAGCTTTCTGTTAAGTTATTTAGCGCTAAAGTTAAATGAAATCATATTTTTTGTGCGATAAAATGCAGTTTTGTTGCAGTTGTCAATGATGATTACCCAGTAAACATTTGCTAATGAAGCTCAGACAGGTTTGTGCCCGTTATAAATATTTGTTCACACAAAAAAATGGTTCGTTAAACAAATTCGGTAAAAATGATGGATAAAAGTTTTTGTATTTAAATTTTAGGCTAAAGTGCACTTTATGGGGCGTAACGAAATTAAAAAAAAAAAGTACATGGACCCCTGCGGAATAAAAAAAAAAATTTTTTGTTCTGGAGTTAAGGGGGCCGGGGCCCCCTTTGGCCCCCAGGCCCTAAAAACTGATACACCACCGAATATACAAGTATGGGTATTCAAATCAAAGGAAATTTTCTCCCGATTCCAAAAATAGTATTATTTTTTGGATAAGTGAACCAGGGCGGCAACCAGAGCCATTTTAAACCCCCAAAAGGGGGTAAAAAAAAAATTTATTCAAAAAAATAAAATTTTTTTTTGGAAAAATCGTGCGATTTTAGGGCCTGGGGGCCAAACGAGGCCCCCAGGCCCTAAAACTAATCACTTTTTAATTATTTAAAACAAAAAATGAAAATTTTTTGAAAAAATCGCGCGTCTCATTATCTTCCCTAGTGTGACGCGCGCAGGGAAACTATTCAGCGAAGCCACCTGCCGCGTCCTATGGAGGAGAAAACCCCTAAGAGCGGCCGCAGGCCGCCACGCAGAAAAACTTTATAAAGCAAGGAGGGGGTCATATTTTTTTTCATTAACATTAACATTTGCATTTTTTTTTTTACCCCCTTTTGGGGGTTTAAAATGGCTCTGGTTGCCGCCCTGGTTCACTTATCCATAAAATAATACTATTTTTGGAATCGGGAGAAAATTTCCTTTGATTTGAATACCCATACTTGTATATTCGGTGGTGTATCAGTTTTTAGGGCCTGGGGGCCAAAGGGGGCCCCGGCCCCCTTAACTCCAGAACAAAAAAATTTTTTTTTTTTATTCCGGAGGGGGTCATATTTTTTTTTTTTTTTTTTCGTCACGCCCCATAAACTGCACTTTTGCCAAATTTTATTGAATGTTGCATTTTTCTAGTGTCCGACCGAACAGTTCGGCCAAAAAACTATATTTTGTCGGTTTTTTTTGATATCTAGAGTCAATGATGACACATTTTGGTATTGGAAACATGTTTGTTGAGCCGACTTAATTCGATTTTGTGTATAAACTTTAAAAGAAAAGCCGAAGTTTAGCTATACAGTTAAAAGTTCGGCCGCCAAACTATTTTCAATTTGGCCGAACAGTGAATTCATTGCTTAACTACAGACTTCTTTAAATTTGACACTCAAACTAGCATCTTATCAGCCCAATAAACATTTTTCCATCCGCCAAATTTGTCCATAATGCTTTAAAATACCGAATACAGACCAAATGCATTTTCTGGCCGAACTGTTCGGACGGACACTACATTTTTCGTTCAAAAACTTGCAAACATTTTGGATAGAGCTATTTTACCCAATTTATTGTATTGGCAAACATTTTTTGTATGTTATTTCCAACATGCTTAACGTAACCAACTGTTTTTTTTTTTTTATCAAAAATCACTCGGCAGACAAAAAAGCGAGATTTTGGTGGAAAAAATCGGAATATTTAAAATTTTTTTATTAATTAGCTTTTTTTTATTTAAAATAGCTTGATAAAAAAATTTTATACAAATAAAACTTTAATATTCGGCACTTAGACCAATTACCAAGGACTGTCGTTTGCGACGTTCCTAAGAACAATAACATTTCAAAATCAAGAAACGTCGGCATAAATGACATAAACGTTCACTACCCGAATTGAATTAATTCAAATGTCTTGGTGTTTTTGAGTTCAATTTACAATTTTTTACGGGAATTAAAATCGCCAAATTGTTAGGGGGTGAAGTAATTAGTATGTACTTTTTTTTGTTATTAAATATTAACTCTTTTAAGAAAAAAAAAACACTTGGTTCGTACAATTTAGAATTATTTTTATTGATTTCAAAAAAATGTTAAAAGTTGTAACATTTTTCAACAAAAAAAAGGCGTTTTAGAAAACATCTAATATATTATTATTTTTTTTTTTTTGAAATTATACATAAATTTCTGACAGTTATTTAAAATGCCACTGTTTCAGATAATAATCTTTCTGGTGGTTAAAAAATATGCCTTTATTTGGTTTTGATTAATTTTTCTGTTTATTAGTTGCAATTATTTTGCTTTAATTCTAACTTTAAAAAAATATTTCTACCAAATCACAAATTTTCCTTAAATTCACATCTATTTTCGCAATTTGCCGACTTAAATTTTGCATGTGTAAAAAAATCTAGAGGTTTTGTTTTGACAGCTAAATTATTTTTTTTTTTTTTAACAAAAACTTTGAAAACACCAAAACGTACGAATTCAAGAACACCGATTTTTCAAATTTACGAATGATAAATTTTATGTTTTCAATTCTCCGCTAATTCCAGAACAGAGACGATTAACAAATTTTAAAATATATTAAAACTTTTGAAATTTAGTGTCGATTCAAGTTCAACGCTAGTTATCGAGTTGCAATGATCTAACTAATTTCTGTGATAATAACTTTAAGCTGCGTGTAGTAAAATTTAGGTTTAATGTTTATGTTAAGAGTTTATATTAAATGTTTAATGTGAAACTTTTAATTTTATTACGACCCTTTGAAAAAGTCAACATAAAATTGACGAAACGTCAGGGAAAATGTAATAAATATTTTGTTTTATTTACATTGGAAAAATTAGTCATTTATGCTGAATAAAATGTTCTTATTCTCTTTTATATTTTCGTAAATACAGTAAAAGTTCGATAATCCGAATAATTGATTGCATACTCCAATCCGGATTAGCGAATATTCCGGATTAGCGAATGTATGTATTTATTAAAAATTATAATAATTCATAGCATAAAAACATAAATATTAATTTGTGCAGTTCAGTTAAAATAAAAAAAGTACCAATTTACACACATACTTAACAATAAATAATATTAATTTCGTTTGACAAAGTAATCTAATACGGTTGTTATTCAATCCGGACTATAGAGTTTCAATCAATCCGGATTATAGAATACGCGATGATTGTATTTTTCAAAGCATGCTGTGATTTGAATAAGAAAATAAATAAAAACGGGTTTTATTCAATCCGGACTATAGAGCTGCAATTAATCCGGATTATAGAATACACAATGAGCTGCAAAATGCTGTCCGGATTACCGAATATTCCGGATTAGTGGAGTCCGGATTATCGAATTTACACTGTATTATTTTACTGAAAGTTGTAAAAAAAAAGTTGTTATGGCGACCAAATACCCTGCAATCGCCTAACCTTTATAATTACATCTTGATTCGGCCTTATTACAGTTGTCGAATTCGAGAATAAGTTAAAAAACACAACTTTTGAATAACTTTACAACTGATTTTACCAAATGAAATTTTTCAATCCCATTGTTGAAAAAAGATGTCTGTTTATGGCAAGTAAAGAAAAAAGTCTTGCCACCGCTGCAATAGGACAACAAATACTGCAAGTTTTACATTGATACGATATACTTTTTCCTTTAGCGGGACAGTTAGCTTGGAAAGTCCTATATTTAGTTAAAGCTAGCAATTTTACTCTGCATAGTTAAACAATTTAGAAATTAAACTTCGACAATTTTTTTTTAGTATCTCCCCATTTGCGCCACCCTGTTTAATAAGTAATATACTGTGTGTTACTTGTATTAAAATTTTATTGATTTTATATTCTAAATTTAAAAATTAATATCTCTTAATTTAATTTTATTTCGTTTACAGTTTATTTCATTTCTACGAAACATTCCAAAAGCTAAACATCCCTATTTCTCGACAACACAGCTGACGTTTAAGAAAAATTGTATAAAACTAGTACAAACATTTGTCAAGGATCCCACATTTGCAGCCCTCCTGCCCATACTTTAATAATTTCTAACCATTTGAAAGAGAAACCTTCAAAAGACAAGCGTGTGTCACACAATTATTTAAAATTAATTGAAATTTTAATTTTAAATTAAAAATAAATCTAGTCGTTTATAAAACGTCATAACAGTAATATCTTTAAAATGTTGTCTCGTTTACGTGATTTTTTAACACGTCATCGTCGGAAATTTGTTATAACTGGTGTTGTTGTTGGTGGTACATTTTTAGCGTTAAAATATGCCCAAAAGAAATTAATTGATATGCAAGAAAAATCCGCCAGAGAATTTATGGAAAAAACCAGAAAAATGCAACATTTCGAATCTACAGAAAGAACCTGTAATCAAGTTATTATTGGCATGGGAACTGAAGTGGTACAGGCCATTATAAAAGAGTGCAGCACCGATGAGTTATTAGAACAATTAAAAGAAAATCCTACCAACAAGCTGGAATTATGGGAAGAAATGAAAATTGTGGCCTTTACACGTTTAACCACATTTATTTATGCCTCATCTATGTTGGTGGTAGCTTTAAGGATTCAATTAAATTTATTGGGAGGTTACTTATATAATGACACAACTAAAGCCGCAGAACAAATAAATAAACTAACTACACAAACAAAAATCAATGATGAATTAAAGCAACAGTATCTTTCCTTAATACGTCACTTCATACAAGATGGTGGTTTATCAGAATTGGTACGTTTAATAAGATCAAAAGTTAGTGCTGTGGTAAAACAATTACCCCTAACAAAACGTTTAAGTTTGGCTGATATGGAACAACTATTTTGGTCTCTACAAATGTCCATAAATAGTGATCCCAGTACAGATCCTTGTTCGAAAATGTGTAAATACTTGTTACCTTCCCAATTGCCGGATTATGTCCAAGGTGATCATATACTAGAGAAAATGTTTAATGAAACTTTAGATCTTTTGGAAAGTGATGATGCTAGTAGTGTTTGCTCTAATAATATCTGTAGAGGTTTCTCCTTGGCCGTGGATGCTATTGCTGAAAGTATGACCGAAACTATTATATTATCCCAAAAACAATCTGCAAATGACTCTACGCAACACTCTAATAATAACAGCTCAACATCATCAAGTTCTTTAAAAACCAGTGAAGATTTACTCAATATCAACAGCATACAAATTGCTTTGGCCAAAGTTATACCCATAGTAAGTGGTTTGACATCGAGGGGTTTCGACAGCAGCACTCGTCCACAAAATTTAGCCACTTCTTTGGTTACATTTTATGTGGTGTCTGAAAAATGCAAAGTCTTGGGTGCCAATGTTTATGAGACATTTTCTTCAGCGTAAAGAATTCCTTTAATTTTTGTTTATCTTTTTTATACAATTTGTATTTGCGCTTGTATATTATGTGCTTGTGTATCATAAAAAATTACTATATTTTGTTTAAATATATAAACTTATTTTTTTTGGTCTTTGTTATTTTTTTATACTTCTCTTAATAATATGAAAACTATGTGCTTCAAGTTGCTGTTATTTAGCAACTTTTTCTGCTAACTGAATAAAGAAGTTATCGTAGTTTTAACTAGGCTTTGTTTTATTTTTTTTATCAGTTCATTTCTTTGATCTTTTCGACTTAATACAGCCTTTATTACCATAAAAATATAGCCCCTGATTCATATGGCCGGCATAAAGTAGAATTTCCTTTTTATATGTGTATTTTGTTGTGTACAAAATACATGTGCTAGACGGAAATTGGGCTTTTTGCCGTATTTCTCATTATGGAAAACAGTCTGACATCACTGTATACTATATTCAATTTTAACTTTCAAGAAAAAATTCCAAAAGAACCTCTCATATCTGTCCTATCAAAGAGCATTTAGATAAAGAGGTAAATTTTGTATACGAACTGTATCTGGAAAAATCTGTTAATAGTGCTTTTTTTAATGGTTAATTTTCAATATAAATAATTAAAAAATTGTGTTAATTATGCATTAATAATGCAGAGAACATATTGGAAAACAGAAATTATCTTTAAAATGTAATTAAAACGATGTAAAAACATTAAAATTATTTAATTAAAAGTCAACTGTTAACAAATTCTTAACATTTTTTACAAAAACTATCAAAAAAAAACAGTTCAGATTTTTTGATGAGAGGTAAACTATGGATACATTAATAATAACTCGAGATTTCACAAATCGTCACCTAAAATCCAAAAGGCCGTAACTCACTTTTTATTTTTTCACAGGCGATACAAAAAACATTATAAATAATGAACTACTTAGTATCCCAATTTTATAATCTAGCTTAAAATAACAAAATCAAATTTGTATCCGAAAACAAAAATCATGAAAAATTATTAGTTTTTAAGTAATGTTAGTTACAGCAAACCGTCTCTTCTAAAAACTTGAACTGGTTCTCTCTTAAGAGAGTTTCGAAAAAAAATGTTTTAGCAGTGGTACTTTAAATTAATTAATTTTCATGCTGTTAAGCAATTTTAATTAAATTTTAAAGTTAATTTGTGTTGTTTAATATATTCTCTGCGAAAGTTTTGTGTAATTAACACATTTTGTTTATACATACTAAAAAATATGCATTAAAAAACTGTTTCTCTTAAAACCAGTTGGCATATAAAATTTAACAGATCTTCTTGGATCTTCTTTATACTTTATGTTCTTTTTTTACAGCAACAAACATAAAGACTAAAGAAGAACCAAGGTACTCAGCATCTGTTAAATTTTATATGCCAACTGGTTTTAAGAGAAACAGTTTTTTTTAATGCATATTTTTTAGTATATATTAATTATACAAAACTTATGCAGAGAATACAAATTAACTTAAAATTTAAAAGCATGAAAATTAATTAATTAATATTACCACTGCTAACACATTTTTTCGAAACTCTCTTAAAATTCTTAATTCTATACTATTAGTTCTTAGTTGTTTTCTTTTTATATATTTTACGGCTGGGGAGCCAAAATAGTTAGGTTTGATTCTAGGTGAAATGATTTATGCGTATAATATTTTGTTATTGTATATATGTATATTTTAGTTTTAAGTTCTTATTCAGGATTGTTATTGCTATGTAATACGTTTTTTGGCCTGGATGGCTTTTGTATTACAATATGGATTTTTAAATAAATAAATAAATAAATAAAAATCAGAGGCCAAATTACGGCATTCGTGATCGTAATTTCTCGATCGAAATTAATTTTCTCTTTCCGAAAATAACACATTTTAACGATTAGGGAAGTTGTATTCTTTTTTCATTAAGGAAGTTGTAGTTCTGTCCTTGATTAGAAATAAATGTAAAACTTTGTGTTTTTATTATTAGTATTTTTGTAATTATTCATTGAAAAGACAGTTTTGGAACGATTTCACTCGATCACGAATGCCGTAATTCAACCCCAGTTCAGGTTTTTAGAAGAGAACGTTTTGATTAAATAAAGAATCATGAAATTTTTTTAATTGAGTTACGGGTTTTGATTATTATTATTCTTGATTTAATAAAAAAAAATCAAAATGTTGGATGCATTGACAGGATTACAAGTTTGTAAATTACAAGATAAAAAATTTAAATGTTAAATCTTATATAAAAAAACTTATAAAATTGAAATTAAAATTAAATACCCTACAAACCATACTCTCTATTTTTGTAACATGAATATATTGAAATACTTTTGATAAAACATTATTGTGTAAGATTAAAAAAAATCGGTGGTTTTGGATGTATACGTGAAAAATTTTGTTGGTAGATGTATTTTGATTGACTACATCATAATCAATCAAAAAGTCAATTTTAAATTTTTGTTAGTTACGGCCTTTTGGATTTTAGGTGACGAAGTAGTGTAGATATTGTCGAATAGTACTTTCGTTAATTTTCATTTAAAAATACACTGTACTTTAACAACAGACCAAATAAAATTGAAAAAAATATATAATTTTGGGATAAAAAATAATTCAAACCATGGTTGGCAAACTAAACCACCTTTCAAAGAACGGTCGTTAACGTCAAAATACCACTAACGAAATAACTAATTAATTTTGTTACAATTAATTACTGAATATTTTTTTTTAGTTAGATTTTTACAGGAAGATGGAGAAAATATTTTTATTGAAAAATTTAGACATAATGTATATGCCAGATTGCCGCAGTTTCGTCCCTTGCAAGGTCGGTGGTTAATTTATGTGTCAACAAAGTATTTGATATAAAGTCTGTTCGACGTACGTTACTGCTGGCACCCGCGGAAACCCAATCTTACCAAAAAGCGTTTTTATTGTCTAAAATTGGGCAAATGAGAGCGTTGATGAGAATGTCAATATGTTTCTCTTTTTACCAGAAGTTACCCGTACTTTTTCTTCGGGTAAAATGGTAAAACTATGAAATCATCAGCTGTTAATAAAACACATGTTTTGAATTTGTGAAAATAAACTAACAAAAATTCTGAAAATATTAATTGCTTTATAAAATATCAATTCATATTACTTAACTATAATTAATTTTCTATATTTAATTCTTAATAAGATTTTTTTGTTATGAAACATGTTGACG
The DNA here is from genome assembly GCA_021234595.1 of Delia radicum. Taxonomy (NCBI): domain Eukaryota; kingdom Metazoa; phylum Arthropoda; class Insecta; order Diptera; family Anthomyiidae; genus Delia; species Delia radicum. Next base: position 219,443,813 of record CM037853.1, on the reverse strand, counting down.
TTAATTTTTGGGCTTGAAATGTGGTTTTGTATGTTGCAAGTATTTTAAAGTTTTGTATCTCTTTTTGAGCGAATTTTTTGATTAATCTCATTTTACCAGGCTTTATCCAAAATTACCTCAAACGAACCTATTGTTAAATTGCTCTATATGAAAAACTTTTTACTTTGTGTCGTAGTGAGTTTCAAGCGATACAACAGGCTATGCCCGTAGCATCACCTCTTAGTGAGTTGAGCCATGGTCGACACAGCGATGAGTGTAGCTAAGAGAAGTTTTTTGTCAATCACAGCACTCGTATTGTTTTAATCAGAAGAGACAGAGTTAACTAATGCCTATGAACAATTTATTTTTTAACTAGAATGATTCCTCTTTTAAATTCTATTGTTATCTATTTTTCGTTATCGCTTTTTCATAATTATCACATTATGATGCGCTTTATTCACATTCATTAGTTGCATACCAAGTGTATGTTAGAGATAGAGTTGCCGCTGGGAAAATTTTTCAATTAATTCTCGCGTAAAGTGTTGGTAACCGTCATATAATGAAAATCGTAATTAATATTATTACTATTATTTACTGATGATTTTTTTAGTTAGATTTTTACAGGACGAAGAAAACATTTGTATTGAAAAATTTAACGGACACAATGGATATGCCAGACTGCCGCAGTTTCATCCCCTCCAAAGACTCGTCAGCGGTTAATTTATGTGTAAATTACCGTTAACCCTAACGAAATTATTTAAAATACCAAAAACCCTGAAATACCCTATTAAAGTTTTTAAAAATATTCTAACTAAATTGCTTGTTTTTTTATTTCGTTTTATCAAAAGCATCAACTAAAAATATTTTTTTTTACTTTTATTGGCCATTTATTGCTTAAGTTTACTCACACACTTTAGGGCTAACACATGTGTTATATCGTTAACTGCAGTTAACGATATACATATGGGGCGTTGTGGTGTAATGTTTAGCACATTAGACTGTTACACAGATGGTCCCGGGTTCGATTCCCGGTGACGATAACATAAATTTAGAAAAATAATATATATGTATCGCAGCGCCCGCCTTCAGTGTTCCCATAGCACCTAACACACCCCACCAAAGTAAAATAATGAATCAGGGCTATGAATCAAAAAGCTTCAATAAGTTCCCACTCTCCTTAATAAGTTCCAACTTCTCCACTCTCCCACTCTCTTCAATAAGTTCCCACTTCTCCACTTAAAATACCGCTAACCTTAAAATAACCTAACGAAATAACAAAAAACACCAATATAAACTAACGAAATAACCTAAAATATCGCTAACCTTCAAATACCCGAACCAAATATTTTTGAAATACCGTTATACAATATCAATAACCTTAAAAAATAGGGGGTTAATATGTAATTAGATTCAAAATTTTTGTACGAATTCGGAAATTTTAAAACTCTTCTAAAATGATATCAGTACTTAAAAGTGGATTTTTTTTACTTTTCGCATTTACTAGATCATTGTCTACACGTCTTCAATATTTTTATCCGTTAAAAAGTACTTTTTTTATTACTTTTTTTCAATGTTAAAATTCTGTTCGCATCGAATTTCTTTTTAAATCGAACTCACCAGTGTTTAAAATCTAAAAAACATGTAGTAAACGGATATTCGTGACATCTCTAATAGTAATAAACATAAACTAAATATTTTCTAAGACCTGGTTCACACACGGCAATTTTACTTGCGCAATTCTTGAGTTTATAGAAGAGGGAGGGAAAGAGAATGATAGGGGGTACAGATCCGTACAATTCCGTTTTGTTTTGTCATCCGCAATTTTCAACACTGCAGGTTGATATACGAAAATTGCTGAAACAAACTTTTCCTGTGTGAACACAAAAGCAATTTCAAAGGAGAATTGAAGAAAAATTGCGCAATTATAATTGCCGTGTGTGAACCAGGACTAACCCTTTCTTGCATTTGTTATCTGTATACAACAACACTTTTTGAGAGCAGCATTCTCAGTTCTAACGATAAATTTTGCAAAACGAAGTATTACAAAAAGATCTCAGAGTTTTGTTTTCTACTTGAACAAAAGTAAAATATAATATAATATAGCTTCCCTAAAGAAGTTTGGTGTCTGAGAGGATTAAAAACTTAACGAAATGTTGTATTTTTTAAATAACTAACGAAAATTAAGTGTTTTCTGTGTAAGTAGTTTTTTTTTTTTTATTAGAATACTAAAAATAACTGCTTCAAGCCACTGTTGAACTTTTTTGAGTGAAAAACTTTTGTTACCAAAAGAGATATCGTTTCGCTTCTAAACCTTGATTTCTAAATTTTCTGCAAATCAGTTAGAAAAAATTACTCAATTTTTTTTATAAAGGGTCCGCCATCTAACGTTTTTTTTTTCAACTAGTGCTTATTTCGTGAATGGTAACACTTAGCTCATGTCTGATTTGACAGATAATTAGTTATATCCTTCCGCTGAACGAATATGGTCCTTATGTTCGTTATCTTGTGAAAAAAGTGAAAGAAACTGGCATCCTCATCGATAAACCAAAGCGTGAAAAGCCAAAAACAGTGCGTACACCCGAGAATATTGCTGCTGTGGCAGAAAGTGTGCGTGAAGCGCCATCAACATCAATTCACCGTCGTTCTCAACAATTGAACATTTCGGAGACATCATTGAGACGAATTTTGCATAAAGACCTTGGTATGATGCCATACAAAGTCAAATTGGTTCAGGAGTTCAAAAAAAAAAAAGTTATTTGGCGGACCCTTTACAAAAAAAAAAATGTTCGTATATTAAAACTTTATTTAATTTTCGATGTCAAAATAAACATGTAAGCAATTTTAGACAGCTGTTTTTTATCAAAACATTTGTCAGTTATTCAAAGGGAGAACTGATGCTCAATTAAACCCACCCTTTAAAATAATACAATTTAAAAACAAAATAGCATTTTCTATAGAAAATATTTTCTTTAGTTTTAAATTGAACAAATGCAAACTAAAAACTGAACAACTACACATCAAAATACTTAAATCACAACATGATAAAAAAAATGTTCACGACTAAAAGCCGCTTCGAAAACTTGAACACTCAGTATATCATATAGTATGGACGCCAAGTAGTCTCTTGAAATCTAAAAACAGAAAAAAGGTCCGTTCGCACAAGTTACAATGGGCAATTTATAAAAAGCGCACCAAACAAATTCTTAGAGCACAGCTGATAAAGAAGGGAAGTTCTGTTTTGTAAAGGATTTTTTTTTTTTTTTTTTTGGAAAATTCTTCTCATTTGCTAAATTAGAGAACACATATTAAAATAAGGATAATGCGCAACTGTTGTTTATTTTTTTGTGTAATTGTTATTTCTTTAGATGAGAAAGAGTATAAATTTTAAAAATCAGTTGCAAAGTTACGTGAATACAGGATACAACGTTTTTATTTTTTTGGGTTTTTTTTGGAAAGAAAAAGAAAATTTTTTCAGACAATTTTTTATGTTTCCTTGGCCAGTAATAAAACAAATAATTAATAGAAAAATCTATATGAAATACAAAAAAATATAAAATACAGATAATTAAGATTAATACAAGATTGTAAATATAGTGAATACCAAAATTAACTAATATGGAATTATGTAAAAAGTTTTAAATTCCATAAAAAGGAAGAAAAAAAAAACAACATAAAAATATACAAGTAAGTTTTTTCTCAAATATCCTTTAACAAAATTTGTCTTTTTGGGGTTTTCTTTTATTGAGTTGTTGTTGTTTTTTTTTTAGTTGTTATTTTCTCTAGTGTATTGAAAAATTAAGTTGTTTAATTATTGTTGAATTCTTAAGGTATTTTAACCTTTTGCTTCTTATCGATTAGCTTAAGTTAAATATTTGAAATATTCATGCAATAAAAACAACCAGTCAGTCAGTAGAAATTGTAAAAGTTTAACTGTTTTCGATATTGTAACCCCCGTATAATACAATAAATATCGCGTGCCTGAATGATAGACATACATGTCTACCATATAAAACCGAACGTCAACTCCTTAATTTTTTGTTTTCAAAACTATTTTCTTTATATATTTTCTGTAAAACATATAACAAATTTTCCTGAAAAAATCTTACGCAAAATTAATAAAAAATAACTTTTTTTTTAGTTAGTTTTACTTTTTAAGATTGTGTCAAGTTTTTAAATACTCAACTTTTTTTTTGTTTTTTGTCATTTATAAACAAAGTCGTGCTATATAAATATAAAAACATTAGATCAAGTCAAGTGTTTTTTTTGAAGGGTCCTTTAAAATCTACAATACTTGGGGGAAATATAAAACCCATGTAGAGAAATGGCTGTAGAAGGGGGCAGTTTTGTATGTAGGCTAGGATGTCCCTTAAAATAACGATTCGTTGATTTTCGTTCATTACACTCCTCAGTTTTACTGTAATTAATTCCAAATGTAAGAAATCGATTTTTTTTTTTGAAACACGTTTACCCGTACCAAGTTTTGACCGAAAATGGGTAATTTTTGAAAAAAGTGTACTTTTATTAAAAATTCTTAAAATTAAAATTTTTTTTTTTTAAAAAGAGAGGCAACACTCAGGAAACACTTCCTATAATTAGTGTGTTGCTTTCTTTGGAAAGGGATAGTATAGAGATGAAAGGTGGGGAAAGATGAAGGGCTTCAGACATGACAACACTGTAATTGCGCGAGATGATAAAGTCTTAGAACAGTTGTTGCTCGCCACCTGATGGAGAGTTGGCGAACTTATTGAAGCTTTTTTGGTTCATAGCCCTGATTCATTATTTTACTTCGGTGGGGTTAATTGCTATGGGAACACCGAAGGTGGACATTGCGATACGTAAGAGGGATAGAAAAAACTCATACATATTATTTTGATGTTGCCGGCACCGGGGATCGAACCCGGGACCTTCTGTGTAAAAGTCCAACGCGCTAACCCTTAAGTAATTTTTTACTGTGAGCCATATTATTCATGTTCAAGATCATTTGTTTTTTGTTGTTAAAAACCGTGCAATGTTTATTTATTAATTAAAAAATGTCTTCATCCGCTAATTTAATGCAGACTTTATCTACTGACAGGTCCTTACTTGTTTCATTTCGCGTCACCGAAAATCTTTAGAGTACCAATGTAATTTTTTACATACAGTAGTGGTCAAAACATTTGGAACTGAGATCGCATTTGTTGTTTTCATTGATTTATTTTATTCAAATCACACTTAGTTACAAAAATTTATTTTTTACATATTCTTCCTACATTGTTTTAAGTTAAACAAATAAAAATAATAATAGATGTATTCAAAATGCAGGTGTTCAAAACATTTGCAACTCTCATTATTCTTACTCTTAACGAAACAATTTATACTAACAAATGCTAGGATATAACGGTAATCGTATTCCTTTTTAATATGAGATTCAGGCCGTTACATTTTTTAAACAAATTTATTATAATTATTGTTCTTTAATAGTTGTAACAAGATGTTGGAAGCATAAACATCGTAAGAATAATTTTTGTAAAAAATGGCAGGAAATAAATACAATTCTGATTTTAAATCAAAAGTTTTAAAAGATTTTCAAAATGGACTTTCCCAAAAAGAAATTTCTATGAAGTACTCCGTTCCGAAATCAACTATTTGCCGCATTGTTAATAGTGGTAACATCTACACAACTCATAAAGGTGGAAGACCCCGTATTACAACTGTAAGAAGAAGATCGGAAAATCAAGAACTTTTTTACGAAATATCCCGAAGCAGTTCCCAGAGAAGCTAAAACTGAACTTTTAATACATGCCAGTCTTCCCACCATTAAAAGAAGAGCCCGAGAATATGGTCTTAGAAGTTATAGATGTACAAAAAAACCGTTTGTGTCGAAAAAAAAAACCGACGCACCCATTTGAAATGGACTCACCAGCAATGGAAAAATGTATTGTGGTCAGATGAGTCTAAATTCAACCTCCCCGGAGGCGAAAAGTTTAATCCCAGATACACACCGCCATAGTGAAGCACGGAGGTGGAAACATTATGGTGCGGGGGTGTTTTTCAGGGAATGGAATTGGCCCAATTCACCGCATTACTACCACAATGACGGCCACAATCTATAGAGATCTTTTGAGTTCCGTTATGCTTCCGTATGCTGAATGGGAAATGCCACTCTCATGGACCTTCCAGCACGACAACTACCCAAAACACACGTCGGCGGTTGTAAAAGTTTGGCTGCATGAAAATGAAATTAATATCATGTTGTGGCCGGCTCAATCTCCCGATCTCAACCCGATTGAGAACATGTGGATGATTGCAAAACGGATTATCGGCAAAAAAGTATTCCGAAATGGTGATGAACTTTTCGTTAAGTTGGAGCGACAGTGGAATGAAATTTCTGACGATTATATTAAAAAGCTCAGTGCCTCAATGCTTAAGAGGTGTTCAGAAGTTATAAAAAAGAATGGCTACGCTACAAAATACTGAGCGTTAAAACTATTGTTTGTATTTCCTGTTAATTACTTTAATAGTTGCAAATGTTTTGAACACTGCACTATCGATTTATTTTATTAAAATTACTTTTTGTGTTAGATGTTATTTGTTGATTTTCATTTTATTTTTTGATTTTATAATTAGGTTTAGCAAACCAGCCATTTATACTATACAGTTCCTTAAAATGTTTGTAACACAAAGTTTCTAGTGTCTAATATTTGCTCAAATGTTTTTATATGAAACAGTATCATCCGAATCTCAAATTTTTTAATAAAAAATCCTCAGAATCAAAATTTAGCTAATTAAACAAGAATGTATATCAATTTGAAATTACATTTAGGCTACACAATCAAATTAAAATTACATGCAATTTGTGTAATTACACTAGAAGTGGTAACACTGATTTTTAATACAACAATTAAAACAATTTCAATTTTTTATTTCATTATTTTCTTTAATCAAAAAGACTAAAGAAGAACCAAGGTACTCAACATCTGTTAAGTTTGATATGCCAACTGGTTTTAAGAGAAACAGTTTTTTAGAGGTTTTTTTATTGAATATTTTTCAGTATGTATATGTAAACAAAATTTTGAGTTAATTATACAAAAGTTATGCAGAGAATACATTAAACAACACAAATTAACTTTAAAATTTAATTAAAATTGCTTAAAAGCAAGAAAATTAATTAATTAAAAGTACCACTGTTAACACATTTTTTTCGAAACTCTCTTAAAACCAGGTCAGGTTTCTAGAAGAGAGCGTTGGACACGGGTTGCTTTAATATACTCAAAACTATTGAGATATAGATTTCTTGCTTCATCGGATATCATTAACACTGAGGATGTCACTCAAATAATAATTATTCCATTAATTCAACTAACAAAATCAAATTTTGAACAAACAATTTAAAAATCAGGATTTTTGAAAAAATTTTAGCTATTACACAGAAAAAACTAAAAACGGGTTTCAATTAAAAATTTTATTGAATCAGTTAATATTTTAATTGATTTTGCACCTATCACTGAAATGATAGTATTAACTAAAAAATTTTGCAGACAGTTTATTAAAACTCTTTCAATTAAAATAATAATAATATCAATTAAAAGAGTTATTGTTTTTCTTTACGACCTGAATTAAAAAGTTTAGTTAAATTGAATAAAACTTTAATTGAAACTTGAGAAGAAAACAATGGTAGTTTTAATTGAAAACTCGTATTTTTGTATTTTTGTTATTTGCCCCCCATTAAATAAAAAAGAAATGTAGCTTTGTAAATTAAATTGGCATTTTATTTATAATAGAATTAAAGCTTTTTAATATAAAAATGTATTATAAGAAAACAAATAAAAGTAAAGACAAAATTTTTGTTTTGCTTGTCTTGAACTTTTTCTTGTAATTGAATTGTTTCTTAAAAAAATCAAACACAACTTTAAAATGATAGTTTAATGACACTTATACTTATTGGAAATTTAATTATTTACAAAAATAATAGTTTAATTGTCCTTTTTCGATAAAGTTTATTTAAATCCACATGTGCACTTTTATTACCACAGATATAACCCGAAACTAAATTAAGTTTTCGTGCGTACACGAATATCTCAACAAAAAGAGTGTTGCAAATTCTAGTGAAATAACTACGATTTTGCGTGTATTTGAAATCGGTAAACTATTCAACTTATTAAAAGTTAATCATTTGCGATATTTTTTCTTTTTATTTACAAATTAGATAATATATTGATATAATTAAACCTTTTTTTGATTATTTAATCTAAATAAAAAAAAAAAAAAATAGTTTGCCAAATTTTTAAAAATTTTGTTTACATATTGTCAACACTGTATGGATATATTAGAAAATTCAACAAATTTTTTAATTGAATCAATTAAAAAATTGTTTAAATTGCCATTGATATTCAAACAATCGATTAATTAGATATTTTTGGCCCATAATTTTTTCTGTGTAATATTAACGAATAATTTTAAAATATCCCGTTTTTTATGGAAAAATTTTGGAAAATTAATCAATTTTATGAAATATCGCCGCTATATCAAACTAAAATCTCGCTGGAAAATATAAAAAACATCACCTTTTTCAGTAAGTTGGTTGATATACATACATATATACCTGACCAAACCATGAGTTCCTGTGGGTGGATTAGAATGTGGCTAAAGATGACCTAGTCGTTTAGGTCGAAAGTGGGAACTCCATCTAGCGCTGATCCTTACAAGATTTTTTCGTCTTTCTCTTGCATTTATTAACAATTAGTGTTTGCTATTTATAATACATAGTAACATTTTAATTATGATCTCTCAAACCTGACAATTTAAAATTTTAATGCAATTTTACACAGATAGGTTAGGATAGGTCGGAGTGGTAGCCGGCTCCGTGAGCACCAGCACACTTAGACTCTGAGGTCCGTTGTGATGCCACGAGACTGACGGATTACCGATCAGACTCCACCGTTGAACCCGTTTGAGCTCCTTACGAAGCAAAGGAGGTGCGGAATACCAGCACCTGAAAGATCCCCAAGATCGTGAAAGAACACCGATCCAAGTGAGGCCCTCCTACGTAGCGCCAGCGCAGGACACGAACAGAGAAAGTGCTCAATACTCTCCTCCTCCTCCTCGTCCCCGCAGCTCCTACAGAAGTCAGGCGATAACACCCCCAACCTACGAGCGTGCCTGCCAATAAGACAGTGGCCGGTTATCACCGCCACCATGTCAGAGATTTCCCCTTGGAAAGCGACAGTAGCGGCCTCGTTCGCCCCAGATCCAGAGCCGGCCAGATGTGCCTTGTCACCACACAAGTCACGCCATTAGCCCACCTAAGGTCAGTCGCCCTCTCGGAGTAGAGCCGATTGTTCAGCTTACAGGTTGCTAGGGGAACACCAACTCCTGCAAATTCCTCAGTAACTTGCAGGGTGGTTCCTAGCCTTGCAAGCTCATCAGCTCTTTAATCTTTAAAAAGATAAACAATACATAAAAAATTCTCAATTTATTACTTTGTCAAAAATTTTAATGATTTCTAGTGTCCGACCGAACAGTTCGGCCAAAAAACTCTATTTTGTCGGTTTTTTGATATCTAGAGGCAATGATGACAAATTTTGGTATTGGAAACATGTTTGTTGAGCCGACTTAATTCGATTTTGTGTATAAAATTTTAGAGAAAAGCCAAAGTTTAGCTATAAAGTTAAAAGTTCGGTCGCCGAATGCTTTAAAATACAGAATACAGACCAAATGCATTTTCTGGCCGAACTGTTCGGTCGGACACTAATGATTTCATCAAAGTTTGCATTATTTTCGGAAAAATATCACCTTCATTTGACTAACTATAATTATCTTTATTTTTATTTAACAAATATTTAACCCTTAGTGGCCTGGGGACAAAAAGGCCCATGAAACGTAATTTTAATTATGCCTGCAAGAGGGTAAAGTTTTCAAATTGCTAAAAAAAAAAAAAATTTCCACGTGATACAAATAATTATTTTATGCAATTTGAGAATTATGCACTGAGAAAATTATCTTCGCTTTAGAAAGTAATTTCTTTATAGCTTTAATGAAAATTGTCACTGGAACTCGTCCATTGACACTTTTCATATAATTATGAAAAAAGGTTTCATTGAAGTCAATGTTTATGAAATGTTTGTAGAATTAATGAAAATCTTCATAAAACTAATGAATCATTCCGACAATGAAGAGTATATAGAATTTATGCAAGAGTATCATACATTTTTTTTAATATTATATTAAGAAGTTCTTTGAATTAATAAAACTCTTCATGAATGTCTTGAAAAATACATTAGAACTAAGCCAATGAACTGATTCATATGATTTTCATAAAAGTCCAAAACTAATTAAAGTCTACATTGAAATAATAATGCACTTTATAAAATATGTTGAACACTTGAGAATTAAATCTTAAAACTAAAGTTTGAAATGTATGAATATTAATGAAATTATGAAATTAAAAAAAAAAAAAAAATTAAGTCTGAAATAATGTAATAGCTCTAAAAAAATTTTCGTTAAATTTATGAAGAGATAATTCATGCAATCGAATGAATTATTATTTATGAAACTATGAAATTTTATAAAAAAAAAAAAGGTTTAAGAAAAATTTCCTGATATTATAAAAATTCTTGTATACACAGAAAAAATTATGGGCCAAAAATATCTAATTAATCGATTGATTGAATATCAATGGCAATTTAACAATTTTTTTAAATTGATTTAATTAAAAAATTTATTGAATTTTCTAATATATCCATACAGTGTTGACAACATGTAAACAAAATTTTTAAAAATTTGGCAAACTATTTTTTTATTTTATTTATATTAAATAATTAAACAAATGTTTAATTATATCAATATATAATTTAATTTGTAAATAAAAGGAAAAAAATCGCAAATGATTAACTTTTAATAAGTTAATAGTTTACCGATTTCAAATATACGCAAAATCGTAGTTATTTCACTAGAGTTTGCAACACTCTTTTTGTTGAAATATTCGTGTATGCACGAAAACTTAATTTAGTTTCGTGTTTTATCTGTGGTAATAAAAGTGCACATGTGGATTTAAATAAACCTTATCGAAAAAGGACAATTAAACTATTATTTTTGTAAATAATTAAATTTTCAATAAGTATAAGTGTCATTAAACTATCATTTTAAAGTTGTGTGTGATTTTTTTAAGAAAGCAATTCAATTACAAGAAAAAGTTCAAGACAAGACAAGCAAAACAAAAATGTTGTCTTTACTTTTATTTGTTTCTTATAATACATTTTTATATTAAAAAGCTTTAATTTTATTATAAATAAAATGTCAATTTAATTTACAAACCTACATTTCTTTTTTTATTTAATGGGGGGCATATAACAAAAATAAAAAATACGAGTTTTCAATTAAAACTACCATTGTTTTCTTCTCAAGTTTCAATTAAAGTTTTAATCAATTTAACTAAAATTTTTAATTGAGGTTGTAAAGAAAAACAATAACTCTTTTAATTGATATTATTATTATTTTAATTGAAAGAGTTTTAATAAACTGTCTGCAAATTTTTTTAGTTAATACTATCATTTCAGTCGTAGGTGCAAATTCAATTAAAATATTAATTGATTCAATAAAATTTTTAATTGAAACCCGTTTTTTGTTTTTTCTGTGTATAATGAAATTCTTCATTGAAACCATGAAAAAATGCTACGAAATTGGTTTATTAATATCATGAAGGATTAAACAAAAAATAATGCTTCTTTCTGATTTTGATTAAATTTAGATATGTGATAAAGGGTACAAGCTAACGAACAAATGAACAAATGACATTCCTTATCGCACCAATCTTACTTTGAAATGTTAAAAAGGTGGGGTGAAAAATTATTCCACCAATAAAACTGGGGGGTGTAATAAAAAATCTATTTTTAAGGGACACCCTATGTAGGCTCTTGCTTTTTACATACATAACTTGTATTTTTTTTATTTGTTATCCTTCTACTCAGTTTTTTGTTGTATAACAATAATTTTGTAAAAAGGCAAGTGAAGTATAATACTTAACATATTGTTGTTATTGTTCTAATTTTTTTTTTTTTTACATGCTACATCTTAAACTCATATAACCTTTATTTTAATTGTTTCTATATTATGTTTTTAACTGGATACAAAATGTGTAATTAATACCTAAAATGCGGCACCAAAAAAATTTCTCACAGGGCAATTCTGTTGTGTGGTTTCTCGAGATTTCGATGAAATTCGGATATAAGATAGAGACGAAAGTAATAAAATACACATCACATATTTAGGGGGTAAAGAGAGGTTTTAAAGTTGTTCGAAACTTTTTTTAAACTTTTCACTATTTTTTGTATATCAATGGAAAGGTTATCCAAATACTTTTCATTTGATACCAAATTTGTATATTGTTTTTTATAAGAAGCTTGAAAAAAATTCATATATCGGAAACTTGGGTTATTTTTTATCCTGAATTTTAACCTTTAAACGTGATATTGTGTTGTTGTTTATTTAATAAACAATAACAACACAGTGTATTATGATTCTAGCCTATACACGAACAATGTTTATTAGTTAAAATGTTTTATTTTTGATTTAAATTAATTCTATTCTTCCAATTTTGTTTTTTACTTCTCATCGGGTAAATACAACAATACGGGTAAAGCGTTGATCTACCCCTTCTACATTGGTTCTCTGAAGATTTTCGGTGACGCAAAATGAAACATGTAAGGACCTGTCGGTAGATAAAATCTGCATTAAATTAGCGGACGAAGACATTTTTTAATTAATAAATAAACATTGCACGCTTTTTTGTTTAAAAAAAAACAAATAATTTTGAACTTAAATAATCTTGCTCACATCATAATTTATGATAAAAGATCGAAAAATAAACTTTTGGTTTTAATTTTTTCAAATTTAAAAGTAAAACATTTGATAAAATAGTTTATTTTAACTAGAATCATATTTACTTAAATAAGATTTATACTTAATTAAAAAATGTTCGTAAAAAATAAGATATTTATTTAAATTGTATCCGTATTTAAACTAATTTTTAAACCAATATTTAGTAATTCGAGATTAACAAATTTGCCAGTTAATTTAAACAACAATTGTTTTCAAAAAATATTTTATTTTTGTGTGCGCTATCAGTAACACTTGTAGATGACGTGTTTTCTCATAATAAAATAGGCTATATCTCTAAAACTAAGCGAGATAGAGAAAAATGGACCAAAAGTCGTTACTCCGTACCTAGCAATGAATTTATTTATTTGCCACTTAAAATTCCGTTTAAAAAAATGGACCTGCCTCTGGTCAAATCCGGAGAGAACATTATAGAGCAATTCCATATGAAAACGATCAAAATTGGCAAATTTTTGGACGACCCCTCTCCGATTTTAAAATAAATAGTCTCAATCGATTGCCCAGCAAAAAATAATGTACCTACATATTTTTTTTTTTTTATAGTGACTGGTTCTCATTGTTTTTATATTTTTTATAATTGAATTATTTTTAATTATTTAACAAGAAAAATTAGGAAAATTTTATTTTTCAATTAAAGCCTGATTCAATACCTTTCCAACGAGCTATCACTCGTTGCGATCGCTAGTTTTTTTTTAAAACAACTTTCAATGAGGTCCCTTATGAAGAATTCTTCAATTTTGTCACATGACAGTGGTGCACACCACCACTAAACCAGTCACTATAAAAAAAAAAAAAAAATATGTAGGTACATTATTTTTTGCTGGGCAATCGATTGAGACTATTTATTTTAAAATCGGAGAGGGGTCGTCCAAAAGGTGATCGCTTTCATATGGAATTGCTCTATAGCAGAAATTTTCTGTTAATTTAGCTTAAATATTATGCTGATTTCGGTAATTTGCCTAGCAATGTCAATGTATTTAACAATCTTGTTAGTTAATATGTTTAACTCCTTTTTTAACTGCCGCAAAGTCAACTACTTTTGTCTGTTGTCGTAGCTGAAAAAAGTTTGACAGTAGAATATACTAAAAATTACAGTTAAAACAACTGTAATTTTAGTTAAAAAGGCAACAAAGGTAATTACCGTTAAAATAACTAAAAATTTAGTTGTTTTTAACTGTTGAAAAACAACTAACAAATCGCACACCTAGTTCAAAAGTGACTCAACTCAAAATTTTTTATTTTTCAGAAATCGAAAAAAAATATTTGCAACATTATACCAATTGAAGCATAAAGAAAGACATAACTGTTTTTTAGCAACAGTTAACAACAACAAAATACACTGATATTTTTTTTATAGATAAACAAGTGTATTATGCATAGTTTAAGCATATAAACCCGAAAAATTCAAATTTTGAGTTGAGTCACTTTTGAACTAGGTGTGCGAAATGTAGTAAAAACAACTAACAATGTTGTAAAAAAAAAAAACTGACCATTTTTTTCTTTCAATTACAATAAAACTTTGTATTCCACACATCCTGCTAAGAAGGCAAAATCAAAAACTACTACTACTACTAAACAACTAACAATGTTGCAAAAACAACTGACCATTTTTTTTGTTTCAATTACAATAAAACTTTGTATTCCAAACATCCTGCTAAAATGGCAAAGTCAACTTGTTATGCTTTGGAGATACAATGGAATTTTCTAATTATTATTTGCATACTATGAACATTAGGGTTATAACTTTTTGTTGCAGAACAAAAAATTACAGGGCACCACCTTATGGACAATAGTGCACTGATAATAAATATCGTTTTTTTAAGTCGATTGGGAACAAAAACCTTTCGCACCAAAAACAATGTCTAAAAAAAATTTTATTTAAATATTTATTTTAAATTGTGTACATGTGTGTGTTCCAATGACGGAAAATATTTTTTTAATGCTGAAGTATAAATAATAGGCCGGGTCGATTTGTATGGAGGCAAAAAAATCGCTCAACGTTCAAGGAAAATCGTATTCTAGGGATCAAAATAAGAAACTTTGCCGAAGGAACCATACCTCTAAAACGAATTCTGATGTCCCGACTTTTGATCCGTAGGGTCAAAATTTGAAAAATTCCACTTTGACCCATTTAGAGTGCCCCAATCGAATCCAACCCCAATCGAATATAATTTATACATGCATCTGCTAGAGCGTCTTCCGGAGAAGAAATAGAGACCCTAGTCTTGGAAAGACTCCTCCTACTTTCTGAAATATCTCTATCCCGAGATTTGTACATTTTGCTATAAAAACACGGCTAAAAGGCCCTCTTTCAACTTAACTTTTAACCCCTTAACGGTCACCTAGAATGATGATTTATGCATTAATCTGCTAGCGCGTCTCCCTAGCAGAGATTCCACCTACTTTCTGAAATATCAATGTGGGCTTTTTCAAAATTTGACCCTATGGGTCAAAAGTCGGGACATCAGAATTCGTTTTAGAGATATGGTTCCTTCGACAAAGTTTCTTATTTTGATCCCTAGAATACGATTTTCCTTGAACGTTGAGCGATTTTGAAATCGACCCGCCCTAATAAATACATAACAAAAATCTATGTAATTTTAAGTAAAATGTTGCATTTGTTAAAGATTTGTTGCGTTTGGTTCGGCAACTTTTTTAACGACAGCGAAAAAATTATGATCATGGTTCTTAACATTATTTCAAAGCATGCACGGCTATGTCATATAATTTTTGATATTTGCAAAATATGCAAAAAGTTATAACCCTAATGAACATATCAATAAAAACAAATATAAATCAAACGAGAATTTTTAAAAACTCGACATAATCTTCTAATTTTGAATTGCTTAACAAAATTATCTGTTTACTGCAAAATAACTGTTTTGGTAGCTAAAAAGCACAGTAATGTTCTTCTTTTGTGTTTTTAAATAACTGTCATAATAGTTGTTTTATATTGTTTCATAGAAAAGCAACTGCTACTACACAAAGAACTGTAATTTTTTGAGTGTACAGGCTTGACTTTACCTTTAAAGTTGGATTAAAGAAATATAATATGAAGAGCTTATTGCAAAAACTTGATAAGCCACATTTACTGTTTTATGAATTTTCGCTGTTTTCTAGGCAACCATTGATAATATTTGATAGACGTCTTGCTTAAACACTTATTGCAAGTACCTAGAGTATAAAGGTCCTGCAAAAGTCATATTGGTTGCTGTGTTTAAAGCCAAAAACAAACTAAAAATCAAATGTGGCTTATCAAGTTTTTACAATAAGCCCTTCAATTATAATCAAAAGAAAATATTTTTTTTTATTAAAATAATTGTATTAAAAAAAAAACACAGTAAAACAACTGTTAAAAACAATAGTTTTTAACCAATTTTTTCAGTTATTTCAAAATGTGTATAGTAAAAAATTGTAAGTTATTTTTGTGGTATTGGTAGTTGTTTTTACTGAATTTGTTAGTTGTTTTTTAAAAGTTAAAAATAAATACATTTTTAATTATTTTAACGGTAATTACCAGAGCAGCGGCTTTCACGCAAATGCTTGTTTGTAGTTAGTAGACCAAAATCGATTTTAACCAAACTTTTTTCCGAATCAAAGAACAAAATGGTATCGATTTGTTATTGTATATTTTGCAAGAATTAAAATTAAGATTTTATGTCTTTTGTTTTATTGAGCTAAAGATCCTTTATTTTATAATTATAAGTATTTATTTCCAATATTTCGTCTTCGTATTGGAAGACTTCTTTAGGGAAAATTTTTTATAATTAAAAAACTAATTTTTTTTTTTTTGTAATTATTATTTTTAAGTTTTTTAATTATAAAAAATTTTCCCTGAAGAAGTCTTCCAATGCGAAGACGAAATATTGGAAATAAATACTTTTAATTATAAAATAAAGGATCTTTAGCTCAATAAAACAAAAGACAAAAATTTATTCAAAAAGATCGAAGAAAAATAAGAAAATTATTAAGATTTTATTAAAAATTAAAATTAAGATTTTATTAAAAATAAACAAAAGAAATCATTTGTTGCCCTTAATATATCATCTAATTGTCATTTGTTGAACATTTATATTGGACTTAATTTTTAAACCAACGCTCTAATGTAATAAATCGATTTTAAAAACCCACAAAATTGAGGCGCATTTTTTTTTTTTTTTTTGGATTTTTAGTGCAATTTTTTTAGTTGTTAGTGGATATTTAGAGTATTTTTAATTAATTTTTTAATCTTTTTTACATTTTTGTATTGAAAAATATCATTTTGGGGGGAGGAAATTTCCTATTTTCCCTTCAGCTGGAACCGCGCCTATGTAATATATAAGGATATGCCTCAGATCCTGAAAGACAATTTTAGCAGAAAATTTCTGCTAATTCAGCTTAAAAATTCTGTTGATTTAGCTAAATTTGTAGTTAATTTAACTACAACTATCAACTCAAATTTAATTATTCTAAAATTTAGGTCACCTAAATTTAGCAGACTGTGATTCTCAACATCATTCACCTCTTTCCTATGTTTCACATTCCCATGAAAGTGAAATCAATACAATTATTTGGTGTTTTGACTTTCACATATCCAATTTTATTTTCGATTTACTTTCCTGTAGAAAGTAAAACGAAAGCATTTTTTTTCCTTACAAAATTTTTTAAATGTCATAAGACTGCTTTATGAGTTTAAATTTAGCATTTTGGCAAAAACATATGTTGTTGATAATTTTTCGAATATAATTTCGAATTTTATACATTTATGAGGATTAGAAAGTACCAAATTTCAATTTCATGTGTTATTCAAATTCATTCGTATTTAAAAAGTACGGTTAGGTTAGGAAGGGTTATGTGCCCAAGGGCTCAACTCCACTCGGAGACCAATACGGTCCATTGTTAATCCCTTCAGAGAAAAACAGTAAGAAAGAATATAAATAGACAGAAAGATAGATTGAAAGATAGATAAAAAAAAAATACTTGACATGGGTGATTGAAAACTCTGCTGGCGCAAATTTAGGTACTATTTTATGTTGTCCTAGCTGAATTTTCAACTATTTGTAGGGGCTTTTTTATGAGCGTAGGGAGAAAGGTCGAACAGTTGCAAAAATTATACACAACAATTATCCTAAGTTCGTTTCTAAACTACTATATTAGGGGTACTTACCCCAGACGTATCAAAATGTTATTGAAATCAGTAAGTGTTTCGGTGGGCAACTTTTGTTGTGAGTTAATTTCCTAAAAATCGTAATATAAAATCGCACTATAACAAACAATCTGTTTATTTATGAGGTATTAAACAAACTCTTAAAAGTATTTTAACTAGTACATAGTGCAATACAAAACTAATTGCTTAAGGATAAAAAAAAACAAATATATATACACACAGAGAAAAATGTAGCTATTTCGTCGTATGAATATTGGTGAGACCTATATACCATTTCTGGCAAAATTGAGTTAGGAATTGATTATATATGATTAATGTGTCCTCTTTCTAAATCTTTAATCAGTTTTTATATACCTCGTATCAATTAGGAGATATCCAGCCCCATATGTGCTGCGTATCCCTATTTTTACAAATTTCTTAACATTGGTATGGTGTATTGACCACTTTTTGGCCAATGAGTCAAACTTTCTATAGAAAAATAAAAACATTATTCGTCAATCTTGGTTTGACACATTTGAAATAAGCAACGCATATAAAACAAAAAACAATAAAAAAGTTTAAGCATTGGTTTGCACTATGGCAACCAAGTTTTATAATGGTTAACAGAAAAAAAAAACTTTTGACTTACTTGAAAGAAAAACAATAAAATTGTGATAAAAACGGCCATATAATAAAAAAATCTTTTTTTAAAAAATTGTTAATAATTCTGGATACTCAGTGCAAAAAGGCGTAAAAATTAACAATATTGTTTATAATAAATGCAGCTATATATATAGCAAACAAAAAAGAAAACTTATCTTGTAGAAATTTAATAATTTTGTTGTAAACTTTATTTATCGTTTTTCTCGCAAAAATGTTTTTGGTCGGTGCGGCTCTCCAATAATCAATCGACGATTTGCCAACTGAAATTCGTTTACTACAACTCAACTGCGGTTATTATGAATTTCAAATGGTTGGCACAACCTAACATTAGTTTTCGCAACGAAGTTCGGTGAATTCAACTGAATTTTAGTTACAACACCCAAAATATTCATAAATCTAATGTAAATATCGTTGTAATAACTGTATTTATAATTTGATACCATTAATATACACTTTTCAATTCGGTTGACACTTTATTTCTCTGTGTGTATATTCATTTAAAGTACTCATTCAAAGACTCTTAAAGGCAAAACAAAAGTAGTCTAAATCATTACAATTTTAGGACACTCATTGCACAAGCCATATACATAATCCTGAAGGATTAAAATGCAAAAAATAAACCAAATGTTTATAAGGCATTCATAGCAAAACTAGCCACATTATTCTTACAGAGTATAACCTATATTGAGATATGCACTTGTATTTGCGGTTCTTTACAAAAGTACTTTAATCCTTTTCATGATGTACTAGTTTTTTTGTATCCTTTTTTGTTTTTTTGTCTAAAACAGAGACTTTTACATACTTTTCACTACTAAGCAAACTAATTTTGCATATGACAATATTTACACTTCAACATGTTAAGATATCTTATCTGTAACTATGGGCGGTCTATATATTGTATTTAGAATGTTGAGCTAAAGAAATGGGTAAAATATTAACAAAAAAAAGAAGTTGTACTGATAAAAAAAGTTTTTCTCGTTTGTTTATTTATAAACTGTGTCAATAGTTTTTAGGTGGTACGAGGAATAGAATAAATTAAATAATAATAAGAATAATTTTGAAAGACCTCCTTTACTTTGAAAGGTATGCAGAGAAATTATCAACTGACAAGTAAAAAAATAATCATTGAAGACCGGTGATATGTATTATGTTGTACTACACCCACAGTAACTATATACTTAAAATACTATGTAGGTAAAGACCACCAGACTTAAAGAAAGGACGACTTACATTTCAGTTAATTCAACTAACATTGTCATTTGTTTTTAAATGTTCAAAAAATTAACAACAATTGTAGTTAAAATTAACCACATATCTTAGTAAAAAATAAACAAACATTTATTTTTTTAAATAACAAAAAACAACTAAAAAAAAATTAATGTAAAATCATAAAACAGTCATTTGATGTGGTTTGTTTTTTTTTTTGAATGAACTACAAGGTTAGTAAAAAATTTAATTTGTTCTACAAATAACTGACATTTACATTAAAAATAAAAAAACTGTATTACAACCGAAAGAACTACATATTTTTAAAGCAGAAGTTTCTTGATTGTACTAACTATAGCTATGAATTATTTAATAACTTTCATATTGTAGACTTTTTCGAGTTTTATTAACGGATTTTTTATCGAGTAATTACATTTTAAGAAGAGTAAATATTAGTGTCCGACCGAACAGTTCGGCCAGAAAATGCATTTGGTCTGTATTCGGTATTTTAAAGCATTGTGGACAAATTTGGTGGATGGAAAAATGTTTATTAGGCTGTGATTAGATGCTATTTTGAGTGTCAAATTTGAAGAAAAGTTTGTAGTTAAGCAATGAATTCACTGTTCGTATAATCGCACGCAGAAAAAACTTTATTTCGCGAAGCCGCCTGCCGCGTTCTACGGAGGAAAAAAAAACACAGAAAAACTTGTTTTTACAAATTACTTGATGTCTTAAAAATATAAGATTTCAACGGATTCGACATCTGATTTGAAAAACAAGTTCTTCTGGGTGGCGGCCTTCGGCCGGTCTTAGGGGTTTTTTTCCTCCGTAGAAAAAATATTAAAAAAAAACTGTATTGATATACTAAATATTATTAATCTTTTTATTTTAAAAAGGCTAAAAAAAAATCGCGCGATTTTTTCAGGCTTTTTACTATGTATTAATTAGGAATAAAGAAATATTTTAAAGTCCCTGCAGGAAGCTTGGGGTCAAGTGTCTCCAAGTCTCCACTTTTGTCTACTATTTTGTTGACATTGTCAACTAAGCGTCTACACTTTTTACTTTATTATCTCGCTAGTAAATTTTTGGTTCCAATGTCTACATATGGTCCTATTAGAACTAATTAGTCACTAGTAAATCTTTGGTTCTTATGTCTACATGTGGTCCCAGAAGAACTAACGAGTCACTTGTGAATCTTTGGTCCAATGTCTGCATATGGTCCCATAAGAACTACCTAGTCACTAGTGAATCTATGTTTCTAATGTCTACATATGGTGCCATAAGAGCTACCTAGTCACTAGTGAATCTTTGGTTCCAATGTCTACATATGGTCCCATAAGAACTACCTATTCACTACCTAGTCAATAGTTCTAATGTCACTAGTGATTTTCAATGACACGTACATGTTAAATGTCTATAGCAAATTACATTGCCTGGGGAATATTTGGTTAGTAGTACTAGTGACACAGTCAATAGTGAATCAATACTTTTTCACTATTGACATTTCCTGAAGGGGTAATATATATTTTTGTTTTTTTTTTTTAATTGGGGCCTTATTTCATTTTCGAAATGGGGCTTTACTGCATTATGAAATAAAGCCCCAAAAATTGCGGAGTTGTTTCATTTTATTTTGGGGTTTCGTTTCATTTGGTTGGGGGTTTATTTCATTTTTTTTTTTGGGTATTGGTTCATAATGAAATAAAGCCCCAAAAAATGGGGCGGTATTTCATTTTTGATTTGGGGACTTATTTCATTGGAGTCTTGTTTCATAGAGCCACCACAATAAAGGTATTTAAAATAGTTGGTAACAACTACTGATTTGACAGTAGAAACTGTCAAACTTTTTTAAGTGCTATATTTACTAGTGTTCGACCGAACAGTTCGGCCAAAAAACTATATTTATAGCAAATAACTATTTACATTAATAACTTGATAATTCATGCAGTAATTATAACGGTTATTTGCTTATATTACTTAAAAATTTTGATTTTTAAGTAAATGAAATAACACCCCAAAAATATCATTTGGGGACTTATTTCATTTCTCATATTGGGGCCTTATTTCATTATGAAATAAAGTCACAAAAAAAAAATGAAATAAAGCCCCAATTTTTTTTATTAGAAATTTTTGGGGCCTTATTTCATTTTTGGTTTGGGGACTTATTTCATTGGGGTCTTGTTTTATAGAGCCTATTGTGGTATGTACTCAGAAAACTTTTACATGACAGTTGTTTGTGTAGTAAACAGCAGTTGTGTTAACTGCAATTACAGTTGTGTTTCTACGAAATAATACTAATCAACTGTTATAACAGTTATTAAAAAAAAACGACTGAAGAAAATTACAGTTGTTTGAAGCAGTTATTTTAGTATTTTAATAAACAACTACTAAATTAATAATTTGGCAGTAATCAGTTAATTTTCATTAGTTATTTAAAAATAAAAGATTATGTGGAGTTTTTAAAAACGTTCGTTTTGTTTATATTTGCAATTAGAAAATGTCATTGTAATAATTAGAAAGTAAGTAATAATTAGAAAATGTCATTGTATCTCCAATAAATAAAAACGTGTTAAATGCTGTAGTTAAACAATCAAAATGATCTATAGCCGAAAAATGTTCAAGGAGTTGGCCTGTAAGCTGATGTATTTAGAATATTTCACCTAGATTTTATTTAAAATGCCCTAATACCTGGTGTTGGGCCACATTAGAGAACATTTCCTTACTGTATTATTTTGGTCACATACTGCACAGACAGAAATCAGCTGATAAATACAATATGGACGAAATAAAATAAGTAAAATTGAATGTCAAAATTATGGCGTAATCAATAGTTTCTCTATGAAATAATACAACACAACTATTATGACAGTCATTAAAAACAGCAACTACAGAAAAATATTGTATTTTTGTAACAGTTGTTTAAAGCAGTTATTTTTGTATTTTAATAAACAAATGCAAGAACAGTGTTTTTGCTGTAAACAGTTAATTTTTGTTAGTTATTTAGAAATAGAAGATTATGTCGAGCTTTTAGAACACCTCGTTCGCTATTATTGATATATTCATAGTTTGCAAACAATAATTGGAAAATTTGATTGTATCTCCAATGCATAAAAACGTAATATCTGGAGTACCGTTTAGAGTTTTGACTTTACATTTTAAGTAGGATGTAGAAAAAAAAAATGTTGCTGTTGTAATCGAAATTATTATTAAAATACCAAAAAAAAAAATACTATTAAAAACAGTAGTTTTTACTAATTTTTACAGTTGTTTAAAAATTTTTGTTTTAAAAAAATGCTAGTTATTATTAAGTCATTTTTAGTAATTTCAACTGCATTTGTTCATTGATTCCAGCAGTCAAAAATATTTAAATCTTTATTTTTTAAAAGTAATTACCTTTGCCGTCTTTTTAGCTGAATTTACAGTTGTTTTAACTGTTATTTTCAGTAGATTATACTGTCAAACTTTTTTGAATGTACAATCAGAGATATATACAAAAAAATGTACTATACAATATTATAATTTGAAGTCTACAAACGTGGGTTAAAAAATTTTTAAATTTATAATTCAAGGGTTGCCATATAATGATTTGAAAAAAAAAGAAATATTTTTCTAAAAATATAAGGAAGACCGTCTTAATAAACGAGATTTATTTGATTCGATAAAGACATATCAGAAAAATTTTTCATTCAACTTGTACTTTTTAAAAAAAATTTACTAATCGAATCAAGATTTTCCGTTTTTGTAAAAATGAAAGTATGCGGAAAGTTAATCCGGGTTTGTTTTTAATATCAAAAATGTATTTTCTCTCAACCAGCAAAGCAACATATAAATTTGAGCAATTAAAATTGCCAAATAACAATTTTAAAAAACTGTCTAAAATTGCAAAAATTTTTAAAAATAATGCGAAAACAACAATCAAAATTTTGTGCAATTTTTTGATAGATGTTAATACATAAAAATGAAGTTAAAAAAATATTAACCCTTTAAATGCGTACCAAGCTTCAAAGTTTACATTTTAATTAGTTATAACATCACTAGAGGGCGCGACTAGTCTATAAAATTCATTGCTTGGTAAAAAATGGGTTAATGTCTATATCACTCAGCAAATCAACATAGTGTAAACAAAACGACACGGTTTAAGATTACTTCTTTTGGCATATGTCATGTGTAACTTGTCTGTGTAGTCTGCAATTTTAGTTATGCTTAGTATTATCACAAACCTAAACTCTTTTTAAATCACACATATGGTGTTATTTGATAAATGAATAATTTTGAGTTTGGCACGTATTTTGATATTATGGTACATACATGTCTTATAATCAGTGTTGCCAGGTTTGTTCAGCAAAAAATCGTAAAATTTTCCAGAAAAAATCGTCATCATATTTTGAAAAATCGTCAAAATAAAAAATATTTGTTATAAGTGCGATAAAGTTTTATTAAAAAAAAATAAAAGACAACAATGTTATTCAAAATTTGAAGTGCCAACGAGCTCTCGCTATAATATAATACGATTTTTAACATTTTTCTATGTTTTAAACGCCGAAAATCATAAACTGTTAAATACAGTGAACAACATTTTAGTAGCACAATTTTTTAAATCTAAAATTCTTCTACAAAATTTGGAAATTTTATACCTTGCCATTAAATGACATTTAGTAGAGAATATTTGGAAATTTAGAGTGGTGCATCATATGACCATGGTTGGGAGGAAAAAAAGGGACTTCAGTCCACCTCCGAATCTTCATGTGGTTTGTTTTATAATTGTTTGTAGTTTATTTTTGGATATTTTTAGTAGTTTTTTTAAGTGCATGCGCCCCAGTGAGAGGGTTGAACCTGCTGAGTCGCCTCGTTTTTGTTATCAGGACAACCCGTTCGCAACATAAAGGGTAATACTTTATAGAAGCTTTTTCCTTTAAAATTCCATTTATTGACACTTTTTTCCTATGATGTTTTTTTTTAGAATCTAAAAATAGTTTCATTTTACAAAATTTTTTTTTAATTTTTAACAAAATATATCCAAAAATAGATCCGGTGATTTTATAAGAATGACAAATACATATGTTTTGCTGACATATAAAACTAATGCCCAAAATACGTCATTTTGGAAGCAAAAATCATCCAATCGTGATTTATTTATTTTGGGTACTAAAAATCGTCAAAATGACGATAAATCGTCAAACCTGGCAATACTGCTTATAATATAGACCTAACTACGAAGAAAGTCTGTAGAACAGCAGTTAATTAGAACTAGAAAAAACTAGAATTGTTTAACCTTCATACCATCCTAAAAAAAAAAACTTACACTTTCAACCCTCGTGGTCAATATTGACCCTTAAAAAAAAACATTTATTGAGCATAAAAACATACATTTTTGTTAAAGAAGAAAACGTATTACCTAATTTACAGAAAGAAAAAAAACTTGAAGAAATGTATATCAAATCTACACTGAGTAAATTAATATAAAGGCACTGTAGTTTAAAACTGAAAAACGTGGTAGTTAATATACAACTTCTTAGGTACTGCACCGAATGGAACGCAACGTATATGTAATTACAGAAAAGAAGTTACAAAAATAATCTTATAGCCACACTGTCTTTATACTGGTGGCAACGAAGGCCATCTCGAGAGTACTAAAAGTTTTGCATTTATTCTCTCCATTACTAATAAACCGACCTTTATCAATTTAGGGCAATTTAAAGTCTATTTGTCAATATACATATCGCACTTGATCAACAAGAGGGTATTAACTCAAAATTTTAAAATTTTCAGTAGAGTCAAAAAACTGTTTATGGCCACATTTTAACAGAATTTAAAAATTCAAACATATCATAATAAGCAAATTCCATTTGCAAATATATATACATTGTTTTTGTTTTAAATTTTACCACTCATTGCTAAAAAAAATCTATTTTTTGAGTTAATACCATTTTTTTTGAAATTTTATTTTTGGTATTATTTTATCAACAAAACAGTATCAACTCAAAATACAACCAAATATAAATAAAAGCTCAAATAAATAAAGGCTCAAATCAAAATAATACCTTTTTTATGAAAATATACGATTCATTTCTATTTGAACTTCTGTATTAACTCGAAATAATACCTTTTTGTTATCATGAAAATGGTCTCAAAAGTGGTTTTCGGGATGAAAGAGTAATCGGAATACGTTGAAATTTTTACAATAGATAGATATTGATGTTGTTAGTTGATTTCTTGCAAAAAGTGATATTTTAAAAATTTTGAGTTAATACCCTCTTGTTGATCAAGTGCGATATATATTTGTCAATATATAGTTTACAAATATTGTTTAATCCGAATAAGCCCAAAGCTGCCATATAATTAACTAAAATGATCTAAAAAAAAGTACTCATAAGTTGAAAAACTTTAATAGTCACTGTAAAACATGCCCTAACTAGGGAATCCCCCAAATGCCGATTTAGATGAAAATCGTATATACAAGGTGGCGCAAAAATAACCTTCCAATGTTTTTTGGCTGTAATTTAAAAAAAAATGAAAATTTTGATTCTTCTTGTGGATTATTTTTATTTGGTATTTGAATTTTTTTTACATCAAGTCGAGAATATGATGTCATGTAAATGGCCGCCGCCACAGTTGATTGTCATTTGAGCCCTTTTTATGGCATTTTCCATCACTTTGGCCAAAACTTCCGGCGATAGGTCCTCACATTCTTGACGGATATTGTCTTTAAGAGCTGCAAGAGTCTGAGGCTTGTTGACATAAACCCGCGACTTCAAAAAGCCCCACAAAAAGAAGTCTGGAGTGGTCAAATCAGGCGATCTTGCTGGCCAGTGCAAATCGCCAAAACGGGAGATTAGGCGCCCGGGAAATGCATCCTTCAGCATATCGGTTGTAGCACGTGCAGTGTGTGCCGTTGCACCGTCCTGTTGGAACCACATTTTTTCCAATTCCAATTCATCAAGTTGCGGCAAAAAGAACTCGTTGAGCATTGCTCTGTAGCGCCCATTTGCGTGGCACGTCGTCTGGTCGATGTCGACGGCGCTTCCATGACATCCTCGGCTACAGCAGCAATATTCTCTGCAGAACGGCTACTTCGGGGTCTGCCACGCCTGGCAGCATCTCGTGTCGCAGTGTTTCACCAGTAGGCGTTGGACGGCCAGGAAATCTGCGACGAAATTCACGTTGTGCCAAAGTCACCGACCGATTATTGGTCAAATAAATAGTCACCAATACTCCGCGTTCTGGAGCAGTGTAGCGTAACATTGTTTATTAACGTGTATTTCGCATGTGTTTACTACACAAATGTCAAAACAGAACTGACATTAGGGGCCAATCGCAAAATTTATAGCATTTTCTGATAGGAGGATTACTTTTGCGCCACCTTGTATTATAATGAATAAAAATCTAAGATTTAACGTTTTAGTGTTGGGGGATTCAATTGTAAGGGGTATCCTTAAAATTCTGTTATCGAAAATACTTGAAGTGTGGTTACCCTCATTAAAATGCCAAAAAGTTCTGCCATATTGTGTATATTTGAAAACTTTTTCTTTGCAGTTGTGTACATTGTGGCCATAAACAATGCATAGAATATAGCTTTTATATGATAACAGATTTGAAAACTGAAAAAAATAGTCAGCGTTAAGTGTTCCCATGTGTACATCACTTTTTCATATACATACATATATTTTTTAGTTAACTAATTGATAACAATTTTTTTTAAACGCCCGAAACAATGTGTTTCTACAAAGCAGTGTTTATTTTTAAAGAGACGGTACATATTTGTTTTTATTTTTTATAAACAAAAATGTATTGTATTGAACTCAAAATGTTTGCAAAGTATGGATTTCTGCTTGTATTAAAAAAAAAAAATAATAATAACCGAATTTACTAACATATTTTTCATTGTACACTCAAAAAAGTTTATCGTTAGAATCTATTGAAAATTACAGATAAAACAATTGTATATGCATACGAAATAACAAAAATTTACTTATTTTAAAAATAACTGACAGTATAGTTAAAATAACTGATTTTACACTTGTTTTTCAAATGACCCAAAATCAAATTTTCGAGACTTTTAACAGGTTATGTTCTGTGTATGTAGATTAAGATGCCTAATGAATTGTCGATTTCAGTTAATCTCAAACGCAGGAATTTAAAAACTAAACTCGGTGCGCATCCAATGTTCTAAATTTTGTTTTGAAAAACTTTTATACTTCAGCAACACAAAACTAATTATCAATTACCACTCACAAATTGATACTTTTGTTAATATAAAAAAAAATATCGATATTGAGATTATAATATCAAATGCCAAACTGTAATTTTCACATATCTGAATATTATTTTACAAACATTAAAATCTCAATGTAATTGCAAAGAGGTGTAGATAAGTAACAAAACTCGACATGTCTGAGATGTAATACCAAATAAATTGTATATACTAATACATAATTGTAAAAAAAGCTTTAACAAAGATTTCAGTATTTGAAATACAAGCGTGTCAAGCGTTCACTGCATGATCATTATCATGGAGTGAAGCCTCGCAATAACAAATACTCTTAATTGACCACCTTCTTTGAACGGACAATTTATTTGTAATGGAGAACGAAAGCAAAATTTTAGAGTAAAATAACATACTGACATGTGATGAAAAGCGATCGATTTTGATCGATTTGACTAAAAAATCAAAATTTAAAAAGTAAATAAAAAGAGGATTGAAATTAATTTTAATCGCCTCACATCAGCTGAATCAGAAATATCGATTTACATATCGAACTTGATCAACAAGAGGGTATTAACTCGAAATTTTTAAAATATCACTTTTTTCAAGAAATCAACTAACAACATCAATATCTATCTATTGTAAAAATTTCAACGTATTCCGATTACTCTTTCATCTCGAAAACCACCTTTGAGACCATTTTCATGATAATGTAGTGATTACATTTATTTCAACAAAAAGGTATTATTTCGAGTTAATACAAAAGTTCAAATAGAAATGAATCGTATATTTTCATAACAAAGGTATTATTTTGATTTGAGCCTTTATTTATGTTAAAAATAATCAAAATGTTTTATTTATATTTAGTTGTATTTTGAGTTGATACTGTTTTCTTGATAAAATATTCAAAATAATACCAAAAAAAATCGATAAAATTTCAAAAAAATGGTATTAACTCAAAAAATTGATTTTTTTTTTTGCAATGAGTGGTAAAATTTAAAACAAAAACAATGTATATATATTTTCAAATGGAATTTGCTTATTATGATACGTTTGAATTTTTAAATTCTGTTAAAATGTGGCCATAAACAGTTTTTTGACTCTACTGAAAATTTTAAAATTTTGAGTTAATACCCTCTTGTTGATCAAGTGCGATATATTAATATTTTTGAAATTAAAAACATTACGAAAAATTCGGCATTAAAATTTCAAAAACTACAATATATAAATTCCACTCTAACACTGCCGGTCTTATTAGTCGGTTCTTAAAATTCCATTTTATGAATAATATTGTAATTTTTTTATTACAGTAACATTAGTTTCATAAAATATTCGCGATCCTTTATACTTTTGAAACTTTTATTTTGCTGATAATTTTTAAAAGGTTTCACTGTGTATTGTATTTGATACTATGCACAATGGGCACGCTTATTTATACATTTTTTAGATCTTAGAAATAAAAACAAATAACCGCATAACATACACCCAGAAAACAGATCATATTTGTTGTCAATCGAATGTTTCGGTTGCTGCGAACCAAATTTTCGGTTGTGATAACAATCATTCGATTGACAACAACAAAAGTCTGACAGGGCAATTTAATTTATATTGATTCAACAGAAATTTGGTGACAACTACCACAAAATTCAATAGACAAAAAATTGGCATTTCATGTCAAAAGCAAAAAAAAAAAATCTGATCTGATTTTGATATATTTATTGATATGTTTATGGCAAATAAAGCTAGTCTATCGTACCAGTGTGATATGGCATCGATTTAAAATATCTTATCTTTTCATTCGTTGTAAAAAAATATATACACTCAGAAAAGTTCTACAATTACTACATGACAGTTTTTTGTGCAGTAATGCTTTTGTAGTTGTTTTAACTGCAATTGCAGTTGTTTTACTTAGAAAAATAATTTTTAATGTTTTTGAGGGTTGATTTTTTAAACAACCTACCAAAATTAACGCATTTTGGTATGAGTTATTTTATGCAGTTGTTTCGACTTTTTACAATGGGTACAAAACAAAAACCCAACATGGCGGTGTAACAAGCGGCTAGTTTATAAGTTTTTTCTCTTTTATCTTTAGTGTAAAAGAGAATTTTAAATAATATAGAAAAATGAAATGAAAATGCTGTAGATTTTATTAAATAAATAAAATATTAAGGTAAGATTTGGAGTTGAAAATTAATGTATTTACTTGAATATTATTAAATGTTGTATTTCTTTTCTAGCAGTTATTTAATATTTGTATATGAAGTCAATGTGACAAAAATAAATAAAAAAAAGCACCATCAAAAAAAGTTGGTTTTATTTTTTTTTTTTTTTTAATTTAAAAGTAAAATAATTAAAAAAAGCAATACATCTCTTAAATAAAGACAGGTAGCAGAAATGGTTTGGAAAAATAGCGTGAAACGTTAAATATTCACGTGATATTTTGAGTAAATATAGTTTTACAAAAGTGTTTTATTAAATAATAAAATTAGATTAAAATATTTACAAAAAAGTTTTTTATTAATATTTTTTTAAATGCTGACAATGTTGTTTTAACTGCATTTGTAGTTGTTTTTACTACATTCTACAGTTCATTTTTAACAGTTGAAAATAACTACACATTGCAGTTGATTTAAATGCAAATATAGTGTACACCTTTTCAACTGCAAATGTAGCTATTTTAACTGCCATTTGCAGTTGATTCTACCTACATAATTTTCATAGTGTATAGTTTTTCTTATCTTGCAATCGATTTCTATGTTTAATTATAAAACCTCAAAAAATGTAATGATTTAATTGTATTTCAGAATCGCAAGAGTGGTTTAGATAATTATAAAATATATATTTATAAAACAAAATGCTTAATAAGTCATTAGGGCATATCTCTAGAACAAGCTATTATATAATTTATACTATACTATTTGTTATTTCATTAGTTAGAAAAACTATCAGGGGTGTTCCAGGGTGTTTTCAAATCGAAAGTTTAATTGAAAATTTACGGCAAGTAGAGAAATTAACATTAATTCAATTGGAATTGGAACCCCAAAAAAAAAATTTGTGAAACTGTCACCACAAAAGTTAAATGTAGAACAACAACCGTATATTTAAAAATGTAATTCAGTTTAAGGGCCTTATATCCCGATTGAAAAATGGTATAAAAACCATATCAACATCTTAACAAATTATACATATTAACATCTTGTTAAGGTGGGTATAATTATGAATAATTCTATTAAATCTAATCAATTAGATATAATTATACATAATTACTTTTGAAAAATATGTATATCTAATTTTTAGTGTCCGACCTAACAGTTCGGCCAGAAAATGCATTTGGTCTGTATTCGGTATTTTAAAGCATTATGGACAAACTTGGCGGATGGAAAAATGTTTATTGGACTGATTAGATGCTATTTTGAGAGTCAAATTTGAAGAAAAGTCTGTAGTTAAGCAATGAATTCAATGTTCTGCCTCAGAAAGTTCGGCCAAATCGAAAATAGTTCGGCGGCCGAAGTTTCAACTTTATAGCTAAACTTCGGCTTTTCTCTTAAATTTTATACACAAAATCGAATTAAATCGGCTCAACAAACATGTTTCCAATACCAGATATTACATACTGTGCCATATATATAGTTATATATAATTTTATATACCATATAAACCAACTTTTAAATAATCAATATCAGATATAATTATATCTTATTGCGTATGGTGTATATATAATTATATAAAAACTTTTTTACTCGGGTTTCATAAAATCCGGTTTTTTGACATGATAAATATTTATTTGTAAAAACAGCTATATCTATAAAACAATAGTAAGTTCTCAAATTGACTTGTTTTTTGTGTTCTGTTTTGTAAAATAAGTGCCATTTAATTCGTCACAACTGTATACCTAATAAGCCATTAGGAAACTTTAACAGAAAATCATTCATAGCAAAAACATCAAGTGAAGAGTGAACAACATCGGGTATAACAAAAAATAAATATATATAAACTTTAATAAATAAAAAACCGCCCCATTTAACACAGATAATCTTTAACAAAGTAACGTCGAAAACAAATTAAATATTTAATATAGAATTGCAATTGATTTTTGTTTTTTTCAAGTTGGCTTTGACATGAGCCATTTTTTTCAAACATCAACTATTTGATTTTATTGTACATCGACACCAAATCAAGAAAGCAAGACTATTCAATTTAAGTTTTTAATTGTTCTACCGTTAAGAAAGATTGCATTTCAAAAGTTTAATGATAAAGTTTACAGGTAACACCGATAAAGTGATATTGTCATAAATTCCAAAACGGTCGCAAATTTGAGGTTCGGCTGTATTTTTTTAAAGAGTGAAAATGTAAAAGGACTTATAATTGAGGCGACCATTCTTTTCTGACATGAACACAGTACAAACTAAAAAAATAAATTATGATAAATTAAAAAAAAAAAAAAACACAACGAATTTAATTTCCCTACATTCAAAAATGTTTGACACTACCATCTACTGAAAATGAAAGTTAAAACAAATATAAATTACCGTTAAAATAACAAAAAATTTGTTATTTTTAATTGTTGAAAAACAACTAACAAATGCAGTACAAGTAACTAACAATGTCGTAAAATTTTTGAGAAAACAGTAAAAATTGGTAAAAAAAAAACTACTATTTTTTAAAAGTTATTGTTTCGATATTTTAAAAATATTTGTTAATTAAAAAATTATTTATTTCTTTCAATTACAATAAAAAATTGTATTTCCAACATTCTACTAAAATGCTAAGTAAAAATAACAAACGGTACTGCAGTTATGAAGTTTTTATGCATTAGAGATACAATGAAATTTTCTAATTATTTTTTGAGAACTATGAACATATCAATAGTAACAAATACAAAACTAAACGAGAATTTTTAAAAGCTCAACATAATCTTCTTTTTTAATAACTAACAAAAATTGGCAGTTTACTGAAAAATTATTGGAATAACTGTTTCAAACATCTGTTACAAAAATAGTTTTTTTTGTTTTTTAAATAACTGTCATTATAGTTCTTTTATGTTATTTCCTAGAAAAACAGCTGTAATTGCAGTTAAAAACAACCAACTACTGATGACTACAAAAACAACTGTTATGTAGTAACTGTAAATCATTTTTTGAGTGTGTAGACAAAACGTTAATGTTAAATAAAAAACAAATTATAAAAAAAACTTTCACGCTTTTTTTTTTTGTTACGGTATTTAAATTAATTCAGACTAGATAGCAAACCACGAGTGAAAAATAATGAAGAACATAAATACGTGTTTTGGCAAACCGCGTGTTTCGAAATCTAGTGCGAATGTGGCTTTAAGGGAAGTAAGTTCTTTAAAAAAAAGTTTTGGAAATTTTACAAAAAAAAAAAACACTGCAACAGTGAAACTGTATCCCAAACGTATACAACTGGAAATGAAAATAGACAATTAATAGACCAAAACTCCCAAAGGATTTTGAAATTTAAATTTTATAGCCTTTTGAAATTTGACTTTTGAAAATCCAATTTCAGATTCGTATTTAGCTACCGTAAAAGCTTTACCTTTAATAATATACAATAAAACCAATCACTTATAAAAAAAATTATCCGCCATATTGCATCCGTCATTTTGAATTTTGAGAATCTATTGTCAGATTCGTAATCAGCGATCCCAAAAACTATTAAGTGACAATTTTAAAGCACATTCCGAATCTTTGTTAAATGATCAGCCATGTTGGATCAGCCATTTTGAATTTTTAAAATCTCATCAAGATTCGAGTTTAGCGACCCCTAGACCCCCGTGTGCCGATGCCGTCACTCCTTCATATATTGTTAAGCGTCTCTGAAATTAGTATCTTAACTCGCAGCTCCATATTGGCTAAACCATCATTACCTGCATATTGGGCCACTCGACTTTTGAAAGTAGAGATATGAACTAAAATGTTAAGCCATTAAACAGCTCGGTACGTCAAGCTTAATTTTGGACAGTGGGTCTCCCATTCACATAGAATGCCCCATATATATCATATGCGATATAATTTAATCCACTATGTTTCGGATCATAATATATCTCCCGTTATATGAAATTAGATACCATTAAAAATTACATTATATTATTTTTTTTACTCGGGTATGTAATAAAAATCAAAAAACATTGCAGAACTTAAAAAGGACATACAAATTAAATTCGAGCTAAGTTTTCAAAACCCTTTGGGGTTTTTATCGACTGTCTACTTTCATCTTACTTTATATCGATAGTAAACTTTCAATATCCCTTTGGTTTCATTCGTTATACAACCGGTGACCCTAAATTTGTTGCACAGTGAAATTTTCTAAATAAAAAAGTTGCAGCTTGTTAAACGAAGCAGGCTTTTGTCAATTTTTTTTTTGTCGAATACAGTTGCAGTCATAAATGACTATGAATTTTAGTCTTTAAAGAAGTGGCAATGAGATAGACTAAACTTTATAACTTTATCCCTAGCGATTCTAGATCTGATCTTAATTTTTGAATCTAATTTATTCCCGTGTGAATAATGGTGACTTCTTTTTTATCATTGAGCTTGATTCACACGCTATCCACCATTGTCCACCTACATCTAATGTTTGATCGAAGACTTCGTACAAACAGCCGCGGATATAGGAAGGGGGAGGGAACTTAGAGTATTTTAAATTAACTTTTTAATCTTTTTTACATTTTTGTATTAAAAAATATTATTTTGGGAGAGGAAATTTCCAATTTTCTCTCCTCCTGGAACCGCGCCTGGTACAAAAACCTATATTTGGTTAGTTTTTTGGTATTCGGAGACAATGTGGACAATTTTTTATAATAAAAACATATTTGTTGAGCCGTTTTACTTCGATTTCGAGTAAAAATTGAGGAAAAAGCCGAAGTTTAGCAGTAAAGTTAAATAGTTGGCCGCGTTGTGGTGTAATGGTTAGCGAGTTGGACTGTTACACAGATGGTCCCGGGTTCGATTCCCGGTGACGACAACATCAATTTAGAAAAATAATATGTATGGGTTTTCTATCACTTATATGTATCGCTGCGCCCACCTTCGGTGTTCCCATAGCACTTAACCCCACCGAAGTAAAATAATGAATCAGGGCTATGAAACAAAAAGCTTCAATAAATTCGCCAACTCTACATCAGGTGGCGAGCAACAACTGTTTAAGACTTATATACTCGCGCAATTGCAGTGTTGCCATGTTTGAAGCCCTTCATCTTTCACCACCTTTCATCTCTCCACTATCCCCTTTCCAAAGAAAGCAACACATTAATTGATAGAAAGAATTTCCTGAGTGTTGCTTCTCTTTTTAGAAAAAAAAAAAAAAATAGTCGGCCGCCAAAGTTTTTACGATTTAGCCGAACGTTCCGTGGCCGAATATTGAATTCAATGCTTAAGAACGGACTTTAAGTGGAAACGTAGCCTTATTTTTTTTTTTACTTTAAAAGTCGAGTACACATACTCAATATTACTGATAAAAGTTTTTAAAATTAAAAAGTTTATTTAAAAATATTTTATTCTAATTAATTTTATTTAATTCTTTTAATTGCAGCTAAAAAAATGTGTGCGAAAATTAAATGAATTTTCAAATAGAAAATTGGTTTCATCTGCTAACATGAGACGTCCAAAGATATCATTAAAGAAATATTTTTATTTTACAATAATATGCGCTTTATTGCTGATATTTTTATATAATTTCAAGTAAGTATTAACGACTCAAAATTTTGATAGCATCAGTTAAAAAATGTACATAAAAAAATATATATTATTTAATTTCCTTGCATATTCATTCTACAGAGAACGTGATGTATGGAAGCCAAAATCTTCATCAATACCATCATCAGCAGCCTCACAACAACATCAGCAACAAATACAACATTTAGGACAAAATTTAGACGATGATTATAATGAAAAATATGAAGAAGACGATACTGAAAAACCTTTGGAATCGGAGAAGTTGAATTCTAGATCAAAAGTTATAACAACAAAAACTCCCCAAACAGAGCAGGAATTAAGTGAAAGTGAACAGCAAAATCAGTTGCTGCAACAACATAACCCATTGGCTTCCAATCCCTTAGAGCCCATATCAAAAGCTTGGTTCTTCAAAAATGGTGAATATTATCCAAAACCGGCAAAGGTGCATAAAAAACGTAGGGGTAAAAAGGCCCATTTGCAAGGCTCCAAATTATTCCCCTATCAAGATCCTCATAGTGATCGTATAGTTAATCAACTAATGTATGTGCCACCAAATTATGAAGAGATTAAATCGAGTGGTAAATTAAAAACAATTTTACTATATAATGGTTTAGGTCCTTGGAATATTAAAGCAGGTAACAATATAGCATACGAAACATTTTGAGACTCTTTAATATTTATTTATATTTCTCAATCAAAGGTCGTGATGTCTTCCTTCGTTCTAAATGTCCTGTGGACACTTGCACTATAACTGCATCTCGTGATCAGGCTAATACAGCTGATATGATTTTATATAAGGATCACTATATACCTACGGGTATACGTAGACCAGCCAATTCAAGACAAGTGGCTATGTTATATTATTTGGAGTGTCCATATCATACACAAAATGTTAAAGTACCCGATGCAATTAATTGGACTGCTACATATAGGTAAATTAAATTTAACATATCGAGCCAAAAGGACGTAAGCGCCAAAATCACATTTGAACAGGAGATGTTTTTTTAGTTATTTTTTTTTTAATTTTTCTTTGGTTTATCCAATTGCTATGGAATACTGATGTTCAAATTCCATAGCATTTGGATAAACCAAAGAAAAATTAAAAAAAAATAAGTAAAAACGCAGTTAACGTTAAATTATGATTTTGGAGCTTAAGTCTTTTTGTCGGTTAGGGCTCGATATTTACATCTACACAACAATAAGGGTATTCATGTCAGAAATTTTCCTCTTGCAAAATTGAAAATTTCGAAAGTACGCTATTGCTGACGTTATCGCCTCTTTTTATCAAAATTTTTATGAATTTCTAAATCAAGTTTTAAGATAATACATCCATTTCACAATAACCCAGATAGGATCTACCTTTGTTTCTTCAAAAAAAATATTGTAATAGATTTGATCTGAAGGTTACTTAGAAAAACACACACATCAATATTAGTTTTCCAAGAAAAGCTATATTTTTTCATACCTCGAAATCTCGAGTATCAGACAAAAAATTAAGAATTATCAGAGTAATTCAGTATTGATCCACTTTTTGGATGTGTTTTTTATTTACATTTTTACTACTTTTATTTTTAGTTTTAAAATTAATCTTTTTTTCTCTATGAAGTATATATATATATACCCAGGAAAAAATTACACATTCCAAAAAGAAGGTGATGCCCACACTTGCTTACATATCTCATTGCCAAATTTAGTAACTGCAATACCAAACTCATTCCAACGATAGAGTCAAAAAAGCAAGTAGTATTGTAATCAATTCTTTAAATTTTAACCAGAAAGCATGAACTCAATAACAAAATAATTATTTACTTAAAAAAAATAACAAGGTTATTAACTTATATGTATAACTTTTTGTACTCAAGAAGTAATCATATACTTTTTCTTAATAAAAGGACGTTATTGGAAGTAGTTCCTAATTTTGAAAAAAGAAGTTATACAATGTTAAAGAATTTATCTCATATATTTTTTCAAACAAATTTTTATTTGCAGGAAAATAATACTAAAAACTGAAATTGCATGTTGCCTAAATTTTGTTAAACTGTGGTTAGGTATAAATTAGGGAAGCGCACGTGAACAGAAAATTGTGAGTGGAAGTTGAAATTACTGACGTTATCGTGAGTGTAAAAAAAATTTCGAGGCTGATTGTGCGTGAGTCATATTTTTGTTTTTCAATTTTGAATTGTTCTTTTTTTTGAAAAATTTATATTTTCGTGGTTTATAGCTCCAAAATTATGACAAACCCATGTTATCATAACAATTCGATGTTTCACTTTTTAGGATTTTATTTCCGTATGAGTTTTGATCGTTATATTTGAGTGACCTAGGAGAATCACGTGTGAGTAAAAGTTGAATTTACTTATGGAACTACTTCTTTTTTTTTAATTTAAGTACTTCTTATTTTTTCTAGGGAACTATTTATTTATTTTTTTTTGTGTAAGTACTTCGTAGTTTTACAATGGAACTATTTCTTTATTAAAAAATGTATGTAGTTCTTAAAAATATAAAGTAAATAGTTCTTCGGTAAAAAAAATAATCAATTCTAAAGAATCAATTATTTAAGTCTCACGCCCTGTTAAAAGAATCGAGTAGGTAATCTAGTAAGGAATGCGTTCTGCCCAAAATGCTTGATTACAAACCCGCTTACCTTTTTGGAAATTTTTTGCACCCACTTTAAAGAAAAAATATAATATATTATCCTCTATATCGAAAATTATACATGATATTAATATGAAATTTTTACACAATATAAATCATTATATAACTACATAATAAATCTGCACCATTAACTCAAAAATCACATTTTTGACTTATGACAGTCTTGAAGTAAATGAGCGATATGTTTTAAGTAATTGTTATGCTGACAATTTCGCAATCGCTTTGATCCAGACAATTTTACAAAATTTGTGGGAAATTTTTTTCTTTGTGTTTGTTGTGGTTTTGAAAAATTTTACAATTTTGCATTTTTCTAAGACCAAAATTTCTGTCATGAATGCCCTTTATGTTTATAAAGACAAAAATTGTAATAAGTTTTTTGTATTTTTCATCTTTATTTTTAGACGAGATAGTGATATTGTAGCTCCCTATGAAAAATGGGTGTATTACGATGCACGTATACACCAACAGGAACAAGATCATAATTATGCTACCAATAAAACAAAAAAAGTCGCCTGGTTTGTATCTAATTGTGGTGCACGGAATGGACGTTTACAATTTGCACATGAATTAGGAAAATATATAGATGTAAGTTAATAATGAACAAAAAACCATATTTGTCGTTTTTTAAAGGCTGAAGACGATTTTAATTTTTTTCCGGGTTTAATCTACTTTACTAATTCTTACAAATTTTCCGTTCGCGTACTTTGTAGTATATTTTTTTTTTTTTGAGAGTAAATTTGGACTTGCTCTCTGTAATTTTGTTATTGTCAAGGAAACTTGTTTTAGAGTAGAAAATAATATTAGACATGTATTGTTTAGGTGCGCAATCGCACGTTTGGGGGGTTAAAAGGGGAGGTCAAAAATTACAATATTTTTGTTTGAAAACATGTCTAAAATTGAAGAAATTCTGATTTTTTTGTACGCAGTGTTAAAGTAGAAAAATGTTGATACCCATATTGACTATGCTGTGGGTCCAGGGTTGCACCTTGATTTGAAATATTCAAAATAAAGGTTATAAAAGCTGTTAAAGCCGAACGATTACGAAAATTTACAAAAGCCCAGACACCCCCTTGATGAAATTAATAATGTTGTCTCAAAGCAACAAGAATTTTCTATACAATTGTGGTATTCGAAAAAATTACAAACTGTTCGGAAATTCACGGATATGTTTTATATACCGGTGAATGCGTATATGATACCTTTGATACAAAATTTCTAGTTTAATAACTCATATGATTGATATATTAACCCATTTTATAACACTCATCGATTCCGTGGGATTTTCTTTACGAAATTTGGTATAAAGATGTAACGGTGTCTCAATAAGCTTTTTGTCGAGTTTTTATACACTTATTGCGTACTGTAGCGGTGATATTCACAATTTAAATTCAAACTTTAACGTTTTGTATGTACTTAACTTAATTTGCTACAGCAAGTATCTATCAAAATTAATATCTTTTAAATTTACATAAAAAGTACATACTGTTACACCGGTGGTTCCGGGTTCGATAACCGGCGACGACGACTAGTTAGAAAAATAATATCCATGAGTTTTCTATTCTTTATACGTATCGCAGCGCCCACCTTCGGTGTTCCCTTAGCACTTAACCTCTCCGAAGTAAAATAATGATTCAGGGCTATGTACCAAAAATGTTCAATAAGTTCGCCAAATCTCCATCATGAGACGAGCAACAGCTGTTCTAAGACTTATCGTCTCGCGCAATTACAGATTTGAAGCCCTTTTCCACACCTTTCATCTCTCATCTATCCCTTTCCAAGTAGGTGTTGCTTAAAAGCAACGGCAGTGTAAAATGGTTTAAAAAACGTGAAACTGGGTAATTTTTGAGCCCACTTTTTAGCATATATACTTGATATTGCGCACCTAAAAAAATGCGTGTCTAGTAATTTTTTGTTCTCTACAACATATCTAAGACTCACGGATTCGCCACTGTGTAGTTTCTTTACTCTAAAAGTAAGAAAACAAACCTATTATTAAATTAAACTAGACTAGTGTTTTTGGAGTTTTGAAAATGGGTTTACCTCACTGCATGTTATTTCTAGAGCCAAAATAGTTAAGGAATCATAATAAAGCATACTTATCTTTATTTCTAGTTGGTGCTTCATACACTTCTTTCGAGGCACTTATGTGTACTTTAGATTTAAATCCTCTAAATAAATAAAAGAGATATCCAACTAGTCGTATGATGAATATTAAATGTTTATAAAAAATACTAGCGGTTTTCACTCTTGGTGTTATATTTACTTCGTGTTATATTTACTACGATTTTTTCACAACAAAGCGTGAGTGTTTTTTTTTAATGTATGGTAAATTTATAAATCAGCTGATTTTTGTTGTTCGCCACATATGTATAACAAATTATTTTAATTTAAGAAAAATGTCAAAATTTACAGAAAAAGACTAAATCACAAATTTTTTAGAGCAAAATGCTTTTGTTTTAACTGGGTTTTCCGATATTTTTATTCATTTTTAAGTTTTTTCAATAGTTAACACAAAATACATTTTTTTGACGGTAGAACTGTCTTTTTTTTTCGCTGATAAATTTATCACGCGTGTTTACTACAGTTTTTTGTGTGGTATTTCGCCACAGCGTAGTAAATTTTAGTACAATACATTTTGTTGTTGGTTCTGGTAAATTCTGATAGATTTATAAAACGTACACCATAAACCAGATCTACAATGAATATTTACTACCAAGAATACGTTTATATACGTTTTATAAACTTTACTTTAGATCATGGTTAGCAGACAATACAGCAAAATAACTAAAATACCGTTATAGAAAAAATGCCGTTACCGAAATAAATGAAATAGCTCTACGCTTAAAATACCGATACCGAAATAATCTAAAACAGCGTTTTGTTTAAAACAGCAAAACCTGTTTTTTATTGTTAACTTTACCTACCCGTTTTATATCGTTTTATGATAAATAATTAAAAAATGTGTTCGTATGTAAATTAACGTTACCCTTTTAATATCGTTACCGAAATAACTAAAATACCGTTACCGCTAAAATACCGATACCGAAATAACGGTAAAAATCCGTTAAGAAATCCGATCCGGAAATAACTTAAATATCGTCACCCCTAAAATATGGTTACCGAAATAAAAGCAAATAGCATTACCCTTACCGATACCCTCATCGAATCGGTTACCATCCATGCTTTAGATTTAGATTAGATTTTCCGCAAAGTTGTATATAACATTTTTGTCAATAATTTTTTTTCATTACAGGTTGACATCTATGGAGCTTG
This sequence comes from Delia radicum, assembly GCA_021234595.1. Classification (NCBI taxonomy): domain Eukaryota; kingdom Metazoa; phylum Arthropoda; class Insecta; order Diptera; family Anthomyiidae; genus Delia; species Delia radicum. Next base: position 219,402,148 of record CM037853.1, on the reverse strand, counting down.
TGGAAATTATAAATGTTCCCGTGTTAATGCTGACAAATGCTTTGAAATGTTAGATCGTGATTATAAATTTTATTTAGCATTTGAAAATTCCAATTGTAAAGATTATATAACGGAAAAATTCTTTGTTAATGCTTTGAATCGCAACATTTTACCTATTGTGATGGGAGCGCGACCAGAAGATTATGAAGTTGGTGCCCCGCAAAGGTCATATATACATGTCGATGAATTTGCTTCAGCCAGTGAATTAGCCGATTATTTGCATATATTAGATAATGATGAAAAATTGTATAATTCCTATTTCAATTGGAAGGGTACGGGAGAATTTATCAATACATACTATTGGTGTCGTGTTTGTTCGTCATTGCACGATGAGGAATCATTGCGTAAACCAAGATGGTATACAGATGTTAATGATTGGTGGCGTGGTCCCGGTGTATGTACAAATGGTTCATGGCGTAATTTTAAAGCACGTAAAGATGTAATTACAGATGATTAAATTTAAAAATTAAAATAGATTTAGAAAATCTATCTAAAAAATAATCTGTTGTTACAAAAAAAAAAGTGGTAAATTTAAGGCATTTATATGTTTTTTGAACAATTACATACATAAACTTATATTCGGTTATTTTAAAGTTATGTATGTATAATCTTAATACTTTTACTTTTCTAGCATGTAACAATGAAATTCAATTTTAGAACTTAGGTTTAGTTTGTAGGATTTTAGTTAAATTTAAAAAAAAAAAAAAAAAAAAAATCAGAAAACCATACCAAAAAACGGAAAGTATTGTCATTGAAAAATAGTATATCATGAAAGGCTGTAAAAGCAAACGCGCACATGTTTTATTTTTATTGGTTAAATTAAAAAACTGACAACAACAACATGACTGAATATTATTTGAAGTCTTAATTATTAAAAATACAAGGACTTGTGTAAATAGCTTCTTTGCAGGTGTTAAGCTTCATTTAATTTTAAATTTTGAATATATAGAAGAATCGTATTATTAAAAAAACCTGCATTCAAATATTTGTCGTAGAGTTAAAGCTACAATATAATTTAAAACTAAACCAAAAAAAAATTTGCCATGTTTTATAGAAGTTTTGTAAAATATTATAATAAATATAATATCACATCAGTTATTATCATAGTTCATATTAAATATAACTCAATAATTATATTGAATTTTTTTTTTTTTTTTATTATTTTTAACTTTCAATTGAATTCTAACACTCGCATATTGCAAAACAAACAGGAAATATGAAATAAATCTCTGTTTACATATAAAAAATTATTCCTACTAAATAAAAAACAGATGTTGTATTATTTGTTTACTTGAATATTTTTTTAAAACTTCAATATAAGTTTGTTGTTATTTATGTTTATTTAACAGTAAATATTTAAATTATTTGTATATGTTATTTAATTTTTTATTATTTTTTTTTACTGTGATAAAAAACGAAATAAAATAAAAAAAAACATGTTTACTAAAAACTAAACTATAAGTTAAATTTATTTAAATCTTTAGGTTTGAACTAATAGTTCAAAAAAATGTTGACATTGTAATCTATGCCTAACCTTGCTTATGGAGGCGCACTTCCCCGGGTGTTCGGAAATTGAGGTATGGACGATTGTCAAAGGGACGGGATGTCTGTGACATTGGACAATACGTCCGCCCTCATCGAGGAAATAGTCACAAGGGAGAAGCTAGGATGGGCGGTCAATACCTTCGACCCATATAAACCACCGGGTCCGGACGGTATATTTCCGGCCATGCTCTGCAACATCCCGGAAGATGCACTATTTCTGCTGGTGAATATATATAGCAGATGCCTTAGTGGGGGGCATCTGCCTAGGGGGTGGAGAGAGGTCAGGGTAATTTTTATACCCAAGGCTGGTAGGGCGGGCCACTCGAAACCGGGGTGTTACAGACCTATTAGTCTGTCTTCATTTTTGCTGAAGACACTTAAAAGACTGATAGATCTGTATCTTAGAAGTAAAATTGATACTCATCTCATTAGCAACGCTCAACACGCTTACCTGAAAGGTAAATCCGTTGAGAGTGCGCTACACGAGGTGGTGGGCTACATTGAGCACGGCCTGAGGTATAAGGAGTATACTCTTGCTGCGTTTCCGGATATAGAAGGGCCTTTAACAACATTAGGATCGAGGCTATTAGGGATTCGCTGGTGGGGCTTTGAGTTAGGGGCTTTTTGGTTGAGTGGATAGTCCGTATGCTTAGCAGCAGGATCATCAACTCGAGCCTGGGGGATCATAACGTAAGGAGAAGGGCTACCAGAGGGACGCCTCAGAGGGGAGTTTGATCTCCTCTTCTGTGGCTGCTAGCGGTTAACGGAATTCTCAGGACATTTATTATTATTTTTATTATGGGAAAGTCGTTGCCTACGCGGATGACATAGTACTGCTGGTCAGGGGGAAATTTTTGCCCACGATCAGCGAGATTATGCAGGTGAGGCTGGGCGAGCTCTCGGCATGGGCGAAAGATAGGGGACTGGGTATAAACTCTAACAAGACTGAACTGGTGCTTTTTACCAGGAAGTATAAAATAGAGGAGTTTAGGAGGCCAGTGTTAGATGGCGTCGGGTTGACTCTATCGGACGGTGCTAAGTATTTGGTTTGCTTCCTAGACAGCAAATTGTCTTTTAAGAGAAATACTCAGGAAAGGATGAAAAGGGGACTCAATGCCTACTACACATGCAGAAACTCTATCGGTAAGAATTGGGGACTTAGACCGGACATGGTAAACTGTATTTACACGTCGGTAGTTGGACCTATTCTCACTTATGGATGTACTGTCTGGTGGGATGCATTGAGAGTGAATAGCTGTAGGAAGATGCTCAACAAGGTCCAAAGGAGTGCATCTCTTGGTATTACAGGTGCGAGGAGAAGCACTCCACAGGCAACGTTGGCTATCATACTGCATCTGTCCCCAATTGAACATTATGTGAGGAGTGTGGCTGCTAGGAACTTATTTAGGCTCTACGAGTCTGCGCTGGTAAGACCTAGGAGGGATGATCACACAAAAACACTGTACGAAGTAGGACTGCTTGATCAGGGTAGTATTCTCAAGGGAATATCGGATCATATGATCTTGACCTTAGACTTCGGTGGAACACCTCCGGTGGACTTCCCGATCAGGGAAGTCTGGCGTGGATCCAAGGTGCTGTTCGAGGGGTGGGCAGTATTCACGGACGGGTCCAAAATGGACACGAGCACGGGTGCCGGTGTTTATATTGCTGACACTGACGTGAAAATGTCATACAGACTCCCAGATGAGTGCAGTGTCTTCCAAGCTGAGATCCTAGCGATCTGGAGGGCGACGGAAGTGATACTGGGTCACATCGTTGGGAGATCTAGGGTGACAATTTATGTCGATAGTCAGGCAGCGCTCAGAGCACTGACAAACTACACGGTGCGCTCGCGACTGGTCGCACGATGTAGGTGTGCTGGACAGGGAGGGTCTCAGGACCCTTACGGGGTTCCTGACCGGTCCTTGTTTTGTCAGGGCTTTCACAAGCAGATGGGACAGGGACATACCGGATTTTTCCAGGTTTTGCAAGGACGTTGAGGAACTGGAGACAGTTGAGCATATAATGTGCCACTGTCCTAGGTTGCAGGGTCTCAGACAGAAATGGCTAGGAGATAGATTTCACGACGAACTTGGGTGTGCCGCTGGATGCAATTCAGTAGATTTGCTGAGATTTGTCAGGGAGATAGGACGGCTGTTTCTAGCAAGGGGACGATAGGATCTGGTTCTGGGGAGTATATATCCTTTCTATCTTTCTTTATATCTATCTTTCAATCTATCTTGCTGTCTATTTCTATTTTTCTTACTGTTTTTCACTGAAGGGATTCACAATGGACCGTATTGGTTTCCGAGTGGAGATGTGCCCTTGGGCACATAACCCTTCCTAACCTAACCTTACCTAACCTATGCCAACTAAGTAAATGGACAAAATTCAAATATAAATTACTGCTAATAAGGCATATTTTTTTTTCAAAATGCATGTCAATAAAATCTCACATTATAGCCATTATTGTAAATATTCAAAAGCGAAAAAATTCGAGATGAAAGTGGTTGAATAAAACAGTTTAAGAAAAAATGTCTACACTCAAAGGAAAAGCTTTATCATAGTTATGGCATGTTTCATAGATTTTCGCCCAATGTAACGTTTCATAGTATTTATAAAACAAAGCAATTTCATCATATTTATGAAACGCTTTACTATATACATATAAGAAACATATTTTCATTCATAATTTCATAATTTTGTGTAAAAAAAATTGCATAGAGACCATAAGTTGGTCAATATTGATAAAATTGTTACATTGGACGAAAATTGATGAAACTTATTCTTATTTTTTTCTGGGTGTATGACATGAGTGGACGGTATTCTAAAAATTTAGTGTTACATAATTTCCTTAAGGAACAAGTACACTGAGAGAATTATCTTCACTTTAGTAGTGAATTTCTTCATTACTTTAATGAAAATTGTCACTGGAACTCGTCCATTGAAACTTTTCATAGAATCTATGAAACAGGTTTCATTAAAGTTTGTAGAATTATTGAAAATCTTCATAAAACTCATGAATCATTCATACTATGAAGCATATATATAGAATTTATGAAACTGTTTCATCAAAAGTTTCCTTAAATTTATAAAACTCTTCACGAACGACTTGAAATTTGCATTTTAATCAAGGCAATGAGACTTGCTTCATATGATTTTTAAGCAATTTCATTAAAGTCCAAAATAAATAAAAGTCTACACTAAAATAATATAGTACTTTATAAAGTATGTTGAACATTTGAGAATTAAATCTTAAAACCGAAGTTTAAAATGTAAGCAAATTAATGAAGTTATGAAATTTAATGAAAAAATAAAAAAAAAATGTGAAAGGCGTGGTAGAGAAGAATGAGTGTATTTTCTAAAAATCATAACTACATTGCAAATTTTCAATTTTTTCTGAATCAGACTGCGCAGTTTCTGGTATTGAACCTTCGTCAGTGACCCTGTTTTTTTGAATTTTTGAATAATGTAATATTTGTTGTTTTTATTTGTTTCTGGTATTGAACCTTCGTCAGTGACCCTGTTTTTTTGAATTTTTGAATAATGTAATATTTGTTATGTTTTTATTTGTTCGATTGCGTCTATATGAAATTTTCTGTGCAATCACTGACCGTGGTATAGATAAACTGATTTCTAATGCCACATGCACTCGCACTACACGTTAGACAGAGCGCTTTAGCCCTCTGAGCTATCGTCAGGTCGAGTTTTGTTGTGATTAAAACTAGTTTTATTCAATACACGGTGTTTTGTTCTTGCATACATAATCTCAGAAGTACAACTCCAACAACACAACAATTCAATTTTTATAAACTTACCTCACTCTAATTTCCACTGTTTTCCCCATAAAAAAATTGGTTTTGAAATAATTTCATAGCTCTAAAGAAAATTTTCATTAAATTTATGAAGAGCTAATTTAAAAAATCGAATGATTTTTTTTAAGAAACTATGAAATCTTATAAAAAAAAATGTTTAAGACAAATGTCTTAATATTAATAAAATTTCTTGGATGTAATGAAATTCTTCATTGATGGTACAAAAAAAATTCTATGAAAATGTTTTATTAATATCATGAAGGATAATTCTTTCAGTGTATACCACGTAGCACAATATATACCATATGCAAACGGTTTGAAAAAGGAATGGTATCAACAGGGATAAAAACTAGAGGACGTCCAACGTACAGCAGCTGAGCTTGTTAAATTGAAAAAATCGGCGGTTAATCAAATTGGGGCATCAAATCGTAAGTTGGCCAGAAAATTTCGCGTTTTAAGGAAACAACACACTCAAAATGAACTTGAAACACTACCAGAGGAAGATATTACCCAAGTATATTAAAAAACAATTGGCAGTAAATACAAACAAAATGCAGAAAACTGAGAAAAAACTTCATGAAAAAAATTTTCAAATAATTTTGGATGATGAAAACTACTTTTCTTTTGCTTGGAACATCGGAAGTATTAATTCTGGATTTTATTCAGATGACTTGAAAAAAGTACTATTGTGGGAAGTCATTCAACTTTACATCCTGGATTCAGATGCTATGGCTGCAAACGCGGATGTTTTCATTAGTAAATGTTAAGTAAAGCTAGAAAAAATTATCAGAGATAGAAACTCTTATTTTGGT